>CAJQZJ010037361.1:2105659-2204525 GCA_907164525.1 Lophiomys imhausi | reverse complement strand
GAGAGAGAGAGAGAGAGAGAGAGAGAGAGAGAGAGAGAGAGAGAGAGAGAGCTCCAAAGCTACATGTGGCCAGCAGAGGCCTCTGGTATGTAAAGGGACATTTCTAAAATGAAGACAGCTCTGGCAGACATCAAACACCTGTCCAGGACAGACTCAACAATAGCATAAATCATAGAAATGTTAAGATCCACAAGTTCCATTGACATCTACCCCCGAGGCCAGTGAGTATAACTGACAGTCTAAGTTTTTAGGACCTTGAAAACTGCTCCAATACTTTATCCTTTCTGTCTTTTCACCTTTGTTTGGCCCTTGTGATTCCCCTTTCCCCACCATTTACTACATTTTAATTGAAAAAATTTTTATTTTGTGTATTTAATATCATGCACTCTGTTCCCTCCCATCTCCCACCTCCCCCCCAAACCCACCCTCCTTCCTTGCAATCTGTCCCAGCATAAAAAAATAACAGCTTATTGTGGAAGCTGCAGTGCATCTCAATATGTCTGTCTCAATATGGCAGATAGAAGGCAGGGCTGGCTCTCCCACACTCACTCCCTCAGGGCTTGCTCACCCACAACCCCCACATCCAGGGTCAGGCAGAGTTCTTCTGGTTTCTGGTTTGTTTCCTGTCCTGGGAGCCCATCTGGTGCTTGCCTGGTACTGGTCTGGTAGTCATCATGGGCTACCTCATGGCGCCAAAGTGGTGTTGGTATCCAGCTTGCTTTTTATTTTTATTTTTTAGGAATGTTAGGCTACTATCCATTCAGATGTTCATAGGTCAAAACACTGAATGTAGATATAGCCTCTCTCTTCTCTGCCACCTACTGATGTACATGTGACATAGCAGTTACATCTGCAATTCCTCTAGGGGCAGGTTTAATACATATTTTTACATTGTATAAAATAAAATTTTATGTTTTTTCTCCTTCATACATTCATCAAATTTTGTTTATATATTGTTCTCAGTATTGGTCAACCTTTTTGCTTATCTTAGTTGCTACTAATGCTCCTCCTCATCTTATTCCTTCTCCTCCTTGTATTTTCTCCATCTCTATAATACTTAGGAATATTTTGATTATGCCATATTTTTAAAAAATCACCCTTCTTATATTTACCTAAATTTGCATTTGAACATTTTTATTATTGGAAAATTTTTGTTCATTTATTTCCTCCTCATTCTAACCTCTTGCTTTTTTCCCCCATCCCTTCATAACACCCTTTCCTACTCGTATTCGTCTTTTATTAGTTCCCTTTCTACCCTTTCCTGCCTCCTTTCTCTGTCTTACTCATTTACTATTTCTACACTCTAAGTTATTTTAAACTTTCTAGTAAATCTATTGCCGTTTCTTTTACTATTTTATGTTTTATGGTCATTGAGGATGTATCAGTGGACTTCTGTCAGTTCTTAAAAAATTAATTGATTAATATTTATTTTATGTAAATTGGTGTTTTGCCTGCATGTATGTCTGTGTAGTAGTGTTGGATCACCTGTAACTCAAGTTATAAACAGTTTCAAGCTGCCATGTGGGTGCTGGGAATTGAACCTGTGTCCTCTGGAAGAGCAGCCAGTGCTCTTAACCACCGACCCATCTCTGCAGCCCCCAAATTGTGTTAGTTTTAAGTGTAACTTCCCCCACCCCCAAGACAGGGTTTCTCTGCATAATAGCTCTAGCTGTCCTGGACTTGCTTTGTAGACCAGGCTTGCCTCGAACTCACAGACATCTGCCTGCTTCTGTCTCTCTCGAGTGCTGGGATTAAAGCCATCTACCACCATGCCTGCCCATAATTGTACTTTTATATCTTGTATGGTTTGTTGTTGTTGCTATTACAGTGATTTGTCTTTTTCCTCTGTGAATGGTATTAGGATTTGATTTTGAGTCCTCATCAGTAGGCTGCTCAATTAGAAGACTACCAATAAGACTGGAAGAATTAGCCAAGTTAACAGATACGTAAACTCTAGCATGGAAATACAAGAAACAAGAAAACACAACATGGCGCCTACTAAAGCTCATATCCTATAAGTACTGGATTCAGAGACACTCAACTATGCGAAATGCCAATGCAGATTTCAAGAGTATGGGTAAAATGATTAATGACCTCCAGCAGGTATGACACCAGAACCAGATGAATTCAGTCCAGGATCAGGTGAAGAATATCAGGAAAATAAGAATATAGAGAAAAATAAGTCAGTAGAATTGCTGAGAAAAATCAGCAATATGGAAGAAAAAGCTAGCAACATGGAAGAAAAATTCAGCAAGCAAATTGAGAGTTTGAAAAGAATCAACTAGAAATGTTGGAAATGTAAGACTCAGTGAATCAAATAAAAAGAACATCAGAAAGCATCATTGAGAATAAGAAATTGAAGGAAACGGAAATAAGCCTGCTATAGCCAAAGCTGTCAAGTTAGGTATAGTATGAAGATGTCGAGGAACATATTGGCAGTAATACAGATGGAATTAGCACATACATTTTCTAGAGACTTGGGTAACAATAGCAATGAAAAATTGAGAGTCCAGGTGAGCCTTGCTCATAATTTCACTAAACTATAAATGTTTGCCATGCAATCATCATGGGTGCTGGGAAAACAAAGGCAGGTCAGACTGCAAGACATTTTCTGTTTAAAGAGAGATCTAGAAAAGCAAGTGGTGCCAATAGGCCCTTGGAGCACAATGGGACTCAGCCTCACAGCAATGAAAGAAATCTTTGGATCTGAGTTTCCCCCCATGAAGACTGAGACAAAAATAAGTTTATTTAGGATCAGATTCCAGGAAGCATGATGAGGGAGTAGAAAGGAAGAGAGACAGACAGACAGACAGATGGGGGCGGGGGGGGGAGAAAAAGGGAAGAGAATAAATATAACAGGTGAGTTCATCAGTAGGTTGTTGCTGTGGCAAATATTATTCAGGCCTCCTGGAGTCCCTCTAAGGAACTGTGTACTACAGAACTCAGGACTGTCCAGCTGAGGGGTAGGCAAGCTGGATACACACATTATTCAGCAATGCCTGGCCCTCACTGCTTGAGAATTGTTTTTGAGATGTTGACTCGCCGATAACTCAGCCAAGAATCATCACCTGATTCAAATTTTCCTTTAGTTAGTGAGATACAGGCAGTTCCTGGTATGCACAAGTGTCAACCTATAAAGAACTGGAGGGGGGCATGAGATTGGGGAGCATTGACAAGGTCTACCAGTAGGCTGAAGTTTGAGTGCTAATTAGTTGGCTACTAGTGGCTGCAAAAGCCTGAAGATTTTTAGGCTGAAGGGCCTCACTGTGCAAAGGTTCAGAGATAAAAGATAATTCAGTGACTTATGAGAAAGGTTTTGAGGGGTGCAAGGCGTGTGTTTGGGGAGAGGGCAAAGAGAAGATTGGCTAGAGGAGAGTTTGGGAGTTTGGAAAGACACACACTGAAGTGCAAGGGTCTTATGTTCTTTGGTAGTGTAGTTGGATTGGACATCACCATTACCATATTGAACCATGGCCATTATGATGATGTACAGGAGACCCTCACAAGAGGAGGCATATTAACATCCCCTCATGGATAGGGAGGAGAGACTCGGGAGAAAATACAGAGTGTTATTTGTGAGAGGAAGAGGAAAATATCTGTAAAAATGTGAACCCTACCAGGCTGCCACTGAAAGCATGTGTTGCTTTTTCATCTGGCTGTGAATGAACCTCCTATTCCTTAACTTTCAGAAAATGCATGTTAAAGGCAGGTAGGAAGCTGCACGTGTGTGTGTGTGCCTGCAGCCAGCGTCTGCTGATTAAAGCTCTCCTTCGGGCTGTGGTGTTACACCTGTGGCTGAGGTTGGCATGGCCATTTATTTTCAGAGAACCTTTTAGGAGGGACTGATTTTTTTCCTTATTTCTCTACTGGTCCTGCCTTGTGCTATAATATTTGTGTTGGCCACTGTCCTTTCCTTCACCAGTTGGGAAGAGCTATATTCCTGTAATCGTTTCACCCCCTATGTTATAGAAATAAAAAGTGGAAATGCCAGGACTAAATTACAGTTTCCTAAGAATGTGACTTTCTTTGGGTGACATTAAAAACCAAGTCCACTTGTGACACAATAGCCTTTTTTAAAACCTAATTGTACACTGGCCACCCTGACTATGGCAGAACAAAGATGGATCCCCTTTGTGGGAATATAATCACACCAGAAATACTAGTTTTGTGCTTCTCTTTGGTAAGTAAAATTCATTTTCCAACATTACTGCAGATTGTGAATTATTAATAGCCTCTCCAGGGCATTTTGCTGGTGGAATCCAGTTTTGCCCTCTGCAAATTAATTTTGATTCTTCAAATATAGAAGAAACTTTGCATTCAGGCTAATTCTTATTTATACCCCTTCATGAATCTTCAACCCCAATTTTGAAGTAGCTCATTCAATTTCAGGGGGAATTTCTTTATTGAAAAATCCTGTTTTTATCTGCTTCTAATCCCTTCATTTTGCATCTTAAAATTATGCAGAATAAGTCTAGGGCTTATTCCAGAAGACAAGCTTTCAAATATTTAAAACCAAATACTTAAGTGTTCCTATAGTGGTAACTTCTTGAATTTTCCTCCTTTCCTGTCTGTCTAAAGTTTCCTTCTGTTCTCTCTTGTAAGATTTCACATGCATTATACAGGTTAGTCCTTTTTTTGGAGTTAAATTCAGGTCTTTTTAGTTTAGAATTTATTCTTTAACACAAAATTTAATAAATTGAAATGACTTGCAGTTAAGAAGACACGGGAAGTTAACTATTTGGAGAATCACATTTCTATAAAAAATAGTCTGCAGGCCAGATCACCCTCTATCTGACAACTATTTCACACTCTTCCCCTGCATTCTGTTAGTTATCTAATAAAACTGGATGCTATTTTCATTAAAATTACTATTTTTCCATATTCTACAATGGTGTGAGGCACTTGATTTTCTCCTGGTAAATGTACCTTTTCTTTCTCAGTCTTGGTTCTTCATGCAAACCTTAGTTATTGATCTGAAGATTTTCATGTGCACACTTGAACTATTTCTTCTTTCAGATTAATCTATTAAAAGAAAAGTTGGTCAGAAAAATACGAATGAAGAAAAAACTCTACAAATTAGTTTCTGGGGGCACCATTATTGACATTAATATTACTCAATTTGTTATTAAGTTTGGTTAATATACAATTTAGTGAAATTTTACTTTATATTGTAGTTACAAATAATTATCAAATCTTAGTCACTCTAAGTAATGAGGAAATAAACTTACCATTTGTGTGGATTGGAGTTCTGCTGTCAGGCTACTTCAATTTGTGTTTGTGGGGTACAAGGGAGGTCTGTGGATCCCTTTCCCTCCAATTGTAAATGATCACAATAGACTCTTCTATAACAGAAGACAGCTTAACAACAGAAAAATTCAACAAATTTATTTGGTGTTAGTTTTCTATTTTAGAGTTTGGGGAGGATAGACACACTCGGGGAGAACTATGCATTTTTCTGCTTAGATTTGATGGCACCTCGGTAGTCCTTTAGGCATCTGCTTAATGGAGATCCTTACAGAAAACCACAGACGATCATGTGGTACCTAGCCCCAACTGATACATATACAACACAAATGCTACATCAAGGCTCAACGAACATCTCAGAAGAGGAGGCGGCCAGACTGTAAGAACCAGAGGAATAGGATGTCTACTGTGGAGCTGCATCTCCTAGAAATGTCAGGGAATCTACACCCACGAAGAAGTGTCACCCACAGGGCTGACTAAAAAAGACTTTAACAAGGGTGCCCCAATAGACATGCTAACACGGGGCCTCAACCCTAGGCAAGAAAAATATAGGCAGACTGTAGCATTCCCTGCTTCTGGGTATGGGGATGGCCTCCTTTGGCCGAGGCAGGTGGGTCTAATGATCTGCGGCAGACAAGATAGGTGAAGTGATTTCTTTACAGTCAGATTCAATACAGAAAAGTGGGGGAAGTTGGAGTAATATGTTCAGGCTTCATGCCTGGATTGGGGGGAAAGAGAATATAGCTTCTATGATTTGCTGGGAAGAAAGAGATCCTATCATCTGCCTCGAGGGAATAAAGTCGAGCAGGAAACAGATGAGGGGCAGGTCAGAGGGAAAGTTTGCATTGAAGCTGCTCCTTAGGCCTCACTTTGGGGTATTGTTTTCTGAACTCCAACATCTTTAATTATTTCATTCATTTTTATGTGTGTAGATGTTCTGCCTGAATGTATATCTGTATACTTGGTGCCTTCAGAGGCTGGAAGAGGGATTTAAATTCCCTGGGACTGGAGTTACAAATGGTTGAGAGCTGCCATGTAAGTACAGGAAATTGAACCCGGCTCCTCTGGAAGAGCAACCAGTGTTCTTAATGCTGAGTCATCTCTCCAGGCCCTGCGCTCCAACGTTGTAACTGCAAGGCCAGGAGGAAGGAGAAATCCCAGTCTGGGATATGCTTTTCTCATGTCAAAGGGAGGAAAAAAAGATATGGCCAACTCACCAACAATAGTTCTCCGAAATGCTGCTCAAATGTAAATGTGCCCCATACCTTCATACACTATTGACCAAAGGAAGTCACATGACTAATCATTCCATCAATAAGATAAGGCTTCATGCTCCTGTAGGAATGGTCTTTCACAGTGGTTCCCAATCTATGGTCAAGACCCCTTTTGGGGTCACATATCAGATATCTGTCATATCAGATATTTACATTACGATTCCTAATGGTAGAAAAATTACAGTTATGAAGTAGCAATGCAATGGTTTTATGGTTGGGGGGGGCCACCACAACACGAGGAACTGTATTAAAGGGTCGCAGCATCAGGAAGTTTGAGAACCACGGCCCTAGAACAAGTATTGACCACAAATGACAAGGCATAATGAGAAACAGCTGAACAATCATTTTTCAGTTTCCAAATGTTTTTCCATCTTTCTATGATAATCCTCATTACAACTGAGAGACAAGGGTTTCCCTCCTTGTTTATCAAATGACATTCTGAGTGGTGGTGACTAGTCTTGTTATTACTAGTGAGTGGCAAATGAAGACATAATTCCAAATCTTCTGTTCATGTTCTTCTAACAATGATGGTGATGCCGATGACAAAGATCACAAGTACTTACTGAGTGAACTTTACATGGCAGACACTGTGTAATTCATTGCCCTACGGGACAAGACAATTAGTTTACACTGCTTCATCAGATAAGCTTCAAAACCTCAATGGTTTAATGTATATCTCTATCACATCATATTCCAGCACGAGCTGGGCAACTCTCCAAGGCACTGCTTTCCTCCAAGTGGGAGTCAAGGCTGCATCCATCTTGTAACTAGAACAAATGGCCTCTGTGTCCTTTAAAGCTGCCATTGCAAAGGGTGTTGGTGCGTGCGTGCGTGCATGCATGCGTGTGTGTATATGTGTGTGTAAGAGAGAGAGTGAGAGAGAGAGATAGAAAGAGAGAGGAAATCATACAATGAATGTTTTAAAAGCCAGAAGTTAAGAATTGATTCACATCCCTCTCCCTGCATTCTGTTGGCCTTTACTAGTTACACATAGAAGCATAGAGTTGTTAGACATGATAGAGCAGAAGATAGTTGCTGAGCAACAATCATTCCTTTCACTATTAAAATTGTCATCATCTCTCTTTTTTTTTTGTATGTAAGGTGTGCACACGTGTGGATGTTTGTGTTCACCTGTGTGAGTGTGGACATGCATGTGCCACAATGCATGTATGGAGTCAAAAGGGCAAACCGCAGTGCTGGTCCTAACTTTCCTCCACATTTTAGACAGAATCTTTTTTGTGTGTGTGCTGTGCAGACTGGGGTGGCCTGCCCCTGATCTTCATGGGGTTTTCCCATCTCTTCGTCCTGTGTTGCCATAGAACTACTGGGATTCCAGGTTGATGTTAAAGTACTTCGCTTTTTACATGTGTTGTGCCAGTTTGAACTATTGTGCTCAGGCTTGCATAGCACGTACCTTTTTATTGACCCATTTCTTCAGCTCCATTTCATTTTTATATAGAAGAAAACCCAGGTTGAGAAAGCTTAACTCTCAATATCATGGGCTCATCTGGTAGGAAGATAGATGCAATTTAAGGCTAGAGAGTCGGCCTGCACAATACACACGTGTAGGAACATCGCTGTATTGCCTGTCATCTTCCATAATAATTAGCTAGATAATGAACATATTGAATATACTGGTATCCTAACAACAATTATCAATTTTATCCAAAAACCACAAAAACCTTTTAAAGTATCAAAACCTTGATACACTGGACAACAGTATGATCATAACACTATTTAAAAACATGAAATTAAACTACTACTGCAGGGTTATCAGTGATTATGAGTTTTTTCCTTTCCTCTACATGTGAAACCCAAGGTGATCACAAGAATTTATCTAGATTTATCACAGGAAATGAGGCTACTAGAATTTCCCACTTAACCTGTGGCTTATGCCATCTGTCCCTCACATGTTGCTGCAGAGAAGACTAGCGATATGGGGCTATTGTCATCATCTTTCTTTCTTTTTTTTTTTTTGTATGTGTGGTGTTTGTGTTCACGTGTGTGAGTGTGGACATGCATGTGCCACAATGCACGTATGGAGTCAAGAGGACAAACCGCAGTGCTGGTCCTAGCTTTCCTCCACATTTAGAATGACTATAGTTTCTGTCCACCAGAAACTTGCATATCAGGTTGAAAAATTAAGTAATTGCAAAGAATACTATGTTTCTTATGCTCTTTAGTCTGTATCCTGTCATGAAATGCCATTGTATTAAGGCACATGTAGTCACTATTGCTGGTGTAATGGCTAAATTCACCATTCTCTTGTTTTGTTGATTTCATTTCTTTTCCTAGCACCTCATGTGTGTTCTTTGAATCTCTCCAATGATCACTGACCATTTATATAATCTGAAGATATTTACAAGGTGAATATGGAATGTGCGGATATTGGCTTATAGCTGATATCTCATGACCCCTTCGTTTAGGTTGAGTTTTAAGTTAAACCTTCTCAATAAAATTTATGCCACAGCTTCCAGAAGACTGTTTCTTTAAAAAATGAATATTTCACTGTTTTATGTGTGTGAGTGTTTTGCCTGCGTGTACATACCTGGTACTGCCAGAGCCCAGAGTAGGACAATGAATCTCCTAGAACTGAATACAGATGGTAGTGCATCATTATGTGGGTGCTGGGAATTGAACCCTGGTCCTCTGGAAGAGCAGCCAGTGCTCTTGACCATGGAACCATATCCCTAGCCCTGCTTTATTTTGAACAAAAGTAATTTTTTTTTTGTAAATAAAGAGCTGGAAGAAAAAGAGAAGGAAAGAGTTATAATATCACTGCCTTTCAACGGTGTAGAAAGAATCTGAGCTTTACTCTAAACAGCATTCATCCTTTAATTAGGTGTGAGATTGAAAGCCTAGAGTGCTGTGGGTTAGCTCAACAATGTTTCTGTATTCCAATGTCTGTAGACCACACAGGCATAAAATTTCATATGGGATAGTAAGACATGAGGGAGGAGGCCCAGAACTTGGTCCATGGTGATTGGACTAATTATTTCAAAAAGTGGAGATCTGAGCATTGCTCAGAAAGTATCATTAAGTTATCTTCTAATCTACGTCCAGTGAAACCAGACTAGTATTGTGCAGGGCAGAAGCTGTCACAAAATGGGGTATGTGCTGACAGGCTGTCTCATAGTAGGTCTGCAGGACACTGAGAAAAAGCAGTGGGCATTGATAACACTGGCTCTAATACAGGGGTTGAAAATGGTCTTGCAATATTGTAACCAACAACCTTGGCTGTACCTCCAATGATGACCATAATTTAACTCTTCCACAAAGGGAGTTGGAATAGAAAACAAACAAACAAACAAACAAACAAACAAACAAACAAAGAAGTAAACAACCCCCTCAAAACCTCCAGAAAACCAAGTGACAATGGTAGCAGCAAAATTAGATGGTTTGGTATTTATTACTCTCAGGGATTCCCAAAGGCTCAGGAAAAGATCTTCCTGTGGTGTGTGGTAAGTGTGCACACATTAGTGTGTGTATTAGAACTCCTTCAAAATGACTGGGGTTGAAGTCTTAAGATGATTTTGAGTCCATTATTTTTTCCTATTATATTCCTTGCTTGCATGGGTAAGGAATCTTGTCATATCAGTATTAACCATTTGCCCAAAACATCAGTCTTGTCCTTCCTGTCTGGCTGAACATAAGTAAAATGGTCCTTTCTGTTGTCATTCTATTCAGTCTAGTCTCAGGCTGCATTGGCCTTCAACTTGCTGACCTTGCACTGTAGGCTTTTATACCTATCGTTAGCTATGCCATCTTCTCTTTCTCTTTTGAATTATTTTGAAAGGCCTGAATATATTAGCAAGGCCCCTTTGTATCCAGATTGTCTCCTGGAGGGATCTCTATCTTTTTCCCTCTTTCTTAAAAAAAAAAATTCAATTTTAGAACTGTTTTGTTCTTAGTACATAAATCATAACTTTACAATATAGAGATTTGAAGATAGACTCATCAGGGAGCTTGATGACTTAAAACCTTGACTGGGGTATAATTCATGTCAATACTTTCTTTCATATCATTCTATCCCTTTTTTTAAACATTAGTATACAATATTACACGTGTATATACATGTATATAAATGTCTATAAACACACTCCTGTCATTGCTTGACAGTTTGTAAACTATTTTCATTCATAAATATATCATGCTTCTCCCATATCATTTATTCTCTCAGACATTATTATTATTTACTATGAAGTATTTTATGGATTCTGTTAGTTTGCCTTCTAAAATGGATATGATAACATTCCTCACCTCTCATTTAAGAACACCATCACTGATTTCCTTTCTTTTTTATCAGTATAACTTAAATTTTCTGCCAATTGCCTACATAAAAATAATGTCTTCTATTATAGTTTGTATGCTTTTGATTGTTAATAAAATTGAAACTTTTTGGGGGGCTATTTGTATTTTTCTTTCATGCTTGTTTATCAATATGCATTTGAAATTGTCTGGCTGTGATTTACCTTTTTAGTTACTTCCCAGTCTCTATTCTCCATTTTCTCTGTCAAGAGCCTCAGGCATTCTGTTCATGCTGATATTTTACCTGAGGATCTGGGAATCTGCTTCCCTAAAGCCTCTCTTGCTGGTCCTAGATGTTATCCTTACACAATCACACAATTAAATGTCCCAGTTACGGCCCATGAATTGCACCTTGCTTTCAATACTTAATTGTTCATATTAGAGCCGATTACCCTCATCTGTTCAATGCCATAAGTACCCTCCCACCCCCTGGATTGAAATCTTTTCCTTAATGAGGCCACACGACTGACTAAAGGAGAGGGGGTTAGATGTGTGCAGTCAGCTACAGCTCGGCAGAGTATGGGAAAGGGTACGCTCTGCGGCTCTCTGAATCTGTAAGGTTGCTCCAGGAGTCCTAAGGATGCACGTGGGAAAGCGGGCAGAGACAGCGGTTTGTTGATTGGATGTAGTATCACGCTATAGGGACATCTAGTCAGAGACCAGAAGCATATTCCAGAGAGGAAGACAAAGAAAAGTTTGGACCCCGGGCTGTGATGGAAAGGTTAAGGGAAGATGGTGAATGAAGACCAGGATTCATCACCTATCACTGCTAGAAACAGGGCTAAGACAGGGCTGGTAGCCAGGGATTTGGAGGAAAAAGGAAATCCTTCCTATCTAAGCCAGGAGGTCAAGGCAGTTGTGTTGAAGGAGCAGCGATGGTGGTGGAACTGGATATGGGAGGGTCCACCCCACAGAGCAGAAAGCCAACCAGGACCAACTTCCTCATCCCCTTCTTGGTCCTCAGTTTTTTACAACCTTATTTCCCCCTGCTGAACCACACCAACAGTCTACCAAGGAGCCATTACCGTATTTGCATATTAAGTAGATATGTTTGGGTTTATATTGTCTTCTCTTACATCTGATGCCATTCATTATTCTTTTATGTGGACATATTTCCCATGGTTTCATGTCACCCTGTCACTCCTTATTCTTCATGAGTCATGACCTACCATTACCTTTTCTCTCTGATGATGCTTGCAGAGGGTCTAGTGTTTGCTCATTTACCATTTGATACCTTTTATATGTGAATATATCACACATCACATATATCATATCACTGTGTGTTGTCAGCTCTAGATAGGTCCTTAAACTGAAGACTCAGATGTCTAGCTTCCCAAAGGAAAACTGCCTGATACCTCCTGGCTGCTCATGCTGACAGTGATGAAGAACAAACAGCTGTTTTATAGATGGATGCTTAGAACTCAGCCCATTGTGACTGTTTGTTCCAATCTGCTTCTCTTCCTGTTTTAGTTTTTTCTCTACATGAAATGATGATGGTTTCCTTAGAGCATGAGAAGTGAGTTCTTTTGTATTTGACAAACTTTCTGTTTTATAAAAACAAAAAAAGTGGGGTACAAGGTTTTTTTTTCAGTGTTGGGGGTTCATGTAAAGCGAGGTCAGAGGACAACCCCAGTGCTATCTTTAGGAATGCTATCTACCAACTGAATGCTGGGATTACAAGTGAATTATAAGCATATGCCACCATGTCTGGCATGTTCACAAGAGTTTTGGGACCCGAACTCAGGCCACTAGACCCTTGTGGTTACAGGGCAAGCACTTTACTGACTGAGCCATCCTGCCAGACCTGTATAACATGGTTTTGATTCAGTGGGATTAAGCTCCCTCTTTTTTTTTTTGCTATCCACACCCTGTTCTACATTGTGTAGGCATGAGAAGCCTAGCTTCCAAGGCCTGAGCTGGTGCCTACATTTGCATAATTCAGTGTTTCTCAAACTTCAGAATCTGAAGTATTCACCTGGAAAGTTTGTTCTTGGACCACAGTGATGGCTCCCACATGTGAAATTAGAGCACAATGGGATGGCTTAGAAATTGGGGCCTTGAGAAGCCTCCCAGGTATTTATGATAACTCCCTAGCTGCCACAGCATACTGTTGTGGGGGGCTGAGCTATGGCTGCTTTTTGCCTTTGCCTTTCACTATTAGTCCTCTCTACCCCTGAAAAACCCATTCAATCAGCATGGCACAGGGTGTTCCTCAGCTTTCATCTGTGAGACTCCATGCATGTAGATTTCCCTGGCAACCACTTACACATCCAGGGATCAGCATCCACTGGGCTGTGCGTTATTTTTCTTGTAGGCCACTTTGAAGGGAAATTAAGTACAGACTTTGAACAAAGTGACTTGCACAGATAAATCCACATATCTTATTCATTGGGAGGATGGAACTTTTTAATTTTTATCTTTATGACTGGATATGCTGTTTGGGTTTTGAGAGCATGGAAACTTTTGTCTTACAGTTTCATTATAAAATATCAAACCAGAAATGTGGAAGCTTTTTCTAACTAGATGTTTTCAATCTAGGACAAAGCCATCTTCTTTAGAACACACATGTGATTCGGTTATTAGTACTGCTTGTTTGTCTTATTCTTTGTTTTGTGCTTCTGAGGCAATGTCATTTATTGTACCCTGGCCAAGGTTGTATTTAAGTCTTCCCCCTTTCAAAATTCAGCATCTAAACGATTTTCCTCTTTGCCAGAGGTAGCGTGTATATAGAATAAAAAAAAAAAGTTGTTTATGGCTCATTGTATTTTTGTGGGCTATACAGTCAAGAAATTTACATGTGCTGAATGGCTTCATTATAATAACCCATCAAGGCAAGCAATACTTATAAACTTTACATAACCTCAAACATGACAACACAGTGAGCCATTAATTGGTCAGGAAGACTTTAATGTTTCTTTTCATTTGCTTCTGTTTCCTTCTCCCAATGCTAGATGACTTTCCTCATGGCCACTCTTTTATGACTTTGGTGAAATTTAAATGAGAATTGGTCACTTTTTTTTGCTATTTGGCAATTATGAATAATTCTGGGTATCAACTGGGATCTTTCAAAATGTTTCATGGAGCAAGAATACTTTCTGTTTCCTGCCTCCAGCAAAGACTTTTAAAGGGTCAGCAGGAGGGGACTGCAGGAGATAAATGCGCTGTGGCAGAGATTAGTGAGATTTCCCATTCATTACAGGATTTCCCATTAGGGACAATTTAGGCATCGTAGAATGGAAGGTTGAACATGATTGTTGTTTGAGGCATGCAATTAGGAGCTGGGCAGGAATTGTAAGTATGTAACTCCAGTCAAGGGAATTCTTAGAAAAATCTAGCGTTAGAGAGAAAAAATTTGGAGGAAAAATAAAGTAATTTGGCTCTGCTACTGTCCATGTAACTTGGGCATATTAATGAACTGCTCCATGCCTCTATAAAGCGGGATTAGCATTCTCGTGGATATTCACCAAGAATAGCATTATTTTAGAGTTACTGTGAGGATCAGCAATAACTAGCGCTTTCATTAATTTATTCATTCAATAGATTGCTGTTTGTTAACCACTCTGCCAGGGGTTAGAGATAGAATGATTGAGTATGAAAAATATAGACTCCCCAGTGTGATGAGATTTATATACTAGATGAGGTGAGGTAGACAAACTCACATTCATGCTTATTAAACTCTGTGATTCGTGACATGAAGGAATAAAACAAGATGATAGAACAGAAAGTCACCATGACAGGGAGGTTAGTGGAAAAGAAGGTGAAACTGAACTTTCGAATGTTGGGGCCATATGGGGTCAGGTTACCACTGAAGGTGACTTAGGCAAGTATTCTGCTCAGTTTCCACAAGACCCTGTGAAACAGATGGGTTGGGGGTCTGTGTTTTCCAAATAAGGAAATTTAAGTTTAGAAGACTGAGTATGCTGCCCATTTCTAGTGAGTAGCAGGTTGGCAGGGCTGGAATTAGAACTGCAGTGCTCAAGATTGCTACCATGACATGCCAGGCACAGCATGTCTTGCAGGAGAGGAGGCTTAAAGACCACCCAGCTGGCACAGTCATGCTAACGATAAAGAAGTGAGAGACAATATCACAGGACTTGCTTAAGGTGGGACTCTTAAATCAACCAGGTCTTCTCCTGACCACACCTTCCTCTCTGTATGCATTTGTCAGACTGGCTTTCTGAGGGACTCTAAATGACCAAGCCAGACTCACCATCTCATTCTACATTCTTGTAACAGTTAGCTGATATTTGAACTTTTAGAGTGCATGGTGGTTTGTTGAAAGACACATAAAGTTAACAGATTTTGTTTTAGCAAACATTCTTGTTTTTGTTTTTTGTTTTTGTGAAGGCATACACACATATTATAAAATAAATTGAAGCAGCATTTTAAGGTTCTTTTAAACCTCTGAGAGGCATCTCCCCATCCCTCTTTTGATTTTTCTCCAGAACCACTGTTTACACTACTAGGAATATTCTTTGAGTAGACAAGAATATATATGTGCATATCTTTTTTCTTTTTACCTAAGACACAACATGCCATATTGTATACAGAATATGTACTCTCTGTGTGTGTGTTTCTTTAGTGCTGGGGATTGAATAGATACAATAATATCTGTAAGACATACTTATGGTAGAATGACCATACCAACTGCTCTGTGTACTTTCAGTTGATTGATTCTTCCAAATGGTCCCCTGATGGGTAAGTATGCCTAAAATCTGTATGTAAGAGAACCATCTTCAAGCTGGGTGACCAATGAACAGTTCCTTTCTCTGTGAAGCTAATTGGTGAGGGGCTTGCTTCCAGAGGACAGCTTCCATCTCCTCTGATCTAGCTGTCTTGAATTCTCTCATTTCTTGCCAGTATATGCATACCTGAGGCTTTTGGCACCAAAAGTCAAGAAAATACAGGATCTCCCTGATGGTTTGGACTCTGTCTTAGAGCCTCCCTATAACTCCTCTGACTTTCTTTGAGTCTAGTTTTTGAACATATATTTTCCTTAGTTATGTACTGTGGTATACTGTCAAGCCTTGGTCTAGAGGGTGAGGCAGATAGAAAGTGAAATGGAGAAATGAAGCAAGCAGAAAAAGAGGGAGGAGAGGGGAGACAAACATGGAATGCCAACTTAGAAGAATTCCCTTTATTTATTTGTTTGTCATATATTCATTGTACCAAATAATGGGTTTCATTATGACATATTAATGATGCATATCATATATGTTGATCATATTCATCCCTATTATCTTCTCTTGTCCCTCTCTCCTCTTCTCACCAGCCCTCTTTCTTTTCACAAATAGTCTGTTTTTTTATGTCCTATGTTAAAAAAAAGTAGACTTTGCATATGAGAGAAAAAGTGTTGTTATTTGTCTTCTAAGTCAGGCTTATCTTGCATGATATGATGATTTATGGTTTCATTTATTTTCTTGAAAATGGCATAATTTTGTTTTATGTTTGAGTAATACTCGGCTTTGCATGCATGCTACATTCTAGTTGTCTGTTGTGCTGCAATGAATATGACTGTGCAAGTCTCTCTACTGCATGCTTACTTCAGCTCTTTGGGTGTGTACCCAGGAATGGTAGAGAATGATTGATCAAAACGTTTGTCCCCGATCAGGGAAACTCTATACTGAATCCCATATTGGTTGCACTAATTTGCTCTCCCACCAAAGGTGCATTATGGCTCCTCCCCCTACATCCTTATCAGCATTTGTTGTTGTTTCTCGATATTAGTAATTCTTACTGGAGTGAGATGGAATCTCAGTGTACTTTGATTTGGGTTTCCTTGATGCCTGAGATGTTGATAAGTTTTCATGTATTTATTGGTCCCAAACTTGTGGTGCTACTTCAGCCTCCCAAATGCTGGGTTCACAGGAATGCATTCCCTGCTAGGGAACCCAAATTTCTTGTTGCTATTATAAAATTTGTCTTTTGGGGTCTTGCTTGTTATAGATTTTGATTCTTGAAGGTGATTTTGAGCCACCAATTTCTGATTTATGTGAATAAGTTCTTTGTTATCAGGGTCTTTGGGATCAGCTGCATCATGGATGTCCAGTTTGATTCCTTGCCTGTTGCCTGGGGATGATGGTATTCCACAAAATGTCTCAATTCCTGAGACAAGGACCTATCATAGAGAAACAGAAATCAAAATACACCAAGATTCCATCTCACTCCAGTCAGAATGAGTAGGGGTGTAAGGTCTGGGCTACTCAGTTTACATTAATTAGAAAGATTTTATGTAAGGGGAGTTATATTAATAAATTAGATTTAGTGAATACCTAGGGGTTTCTGATACAGTCTCTTAATACAGGGCATGAAGATCAAATTGGCTGTGGGCACTTGGCATAGCAGCATATGGACTAAAAACAAGGTTTATGGCTTGCCATTGTATTCAGCTGCTAACAGCCTTATGACGTGGGTGGAGCCCAGATTAGGCTGAAGTCAGGTGAAACAAGGAGAGACCCTATTTAAGGATGAAGTGGGTGGTGCCTGAGAGTTCCCATGCTAGAGAATTCCTGTATTATCTGATGGAGAAAGTGATGGTGGACTGAAAAGCTGATCTCAAGCAGAGCTGAAAAATTATGGCTAGCTTTCCCTGAGGCAGAAAGAAGCTGGTGAGAAGAGAAGGCCTTAGCAAAGCAGCAAAAGGCCAAGTAATAAACCCTGTGGCACAGTTTTTGCCTAGAGGGGTTCAGCCAGTTAAAACAGTGGCCTGAACGGAACTGTGGCCAGCCTCAAAGACTGAGGCAGAGTGGCTCAGTGGCTAATACAAACTGAGTAAGTTGGCTTACAAACAGCTGAGGCCTTCCAGAGAGAAGAAAGCCTCAATCCTCATTTAAAGTGAAGCTGACATAGCCAATTTACCCTAAAGGACCTGCATCTGAGATATTGCTGAAGAAAGACTGTTGACTAAGTGCCTTAAAGGATCTACTCCTGAAGTGTTCCTGACAACTGAGGACCCCCCCCCAAGACTGTATCCTTCTAAAAGGTTAAGATTAGTTGTTAGATAATAATTGCTATAGTTATTAATAGGTTTAGTTGTTAGGTAACAGGGGTTATAGTCATTCTTAGGGATAGTAGCTGAGTAATTGTTTATATTGTTATAAGTACATATAGTTATTAATAAATATATTGGATAATTTAAAAGATTCATCTTCAATTTAAAAAAGAGATTTATTTTACTTTTATTTATGTGCCAGTGTATATCTGTGTGTCTGCAGTGTGTGTGTATGTGTGTGTCTGCCGTGTGTGTGTGTGTGTGTGTGTGTGTGTGTAGGCCAGAAGAGGGTGTCAGATCTTCTGGCACTAGAGTTACAAGAGGTTGTGAGTTGCCCAATGTGGGTGCTGGGAATTGAACCTTGGTCTTCTGCTAGAGCAGCCAATAACACTAATTGCTGAGACATCTCTCTAGCCCCAAATGACTATGTTTATCTGATATAAATTATTAACATTTTGGGTAATGTATTTTAAAAGGGGATCTGCTTATCCAAGAAAAAATGGTTAACAAAAAACCTATGATCTGTAAGATCTAATATAATTTTCCTTTCTATACATAAAGGAACAACTTAGGGAAAGGGAGCTGTCTTACCCAAAGTCTTCCAAATGTTGAAGTGATGAGAGGGTTTTGAAATTTGCAAACATCTCACTTAGTGCTCTTTCTATGTAGAACAATGAACCCGGTAAGAGCTTCCAACCAAAGCATACTTCCCTACATTTCTAGCTTCAGATCAAACCAAACGTTTATCAAAATGTCTTCATTCCCTGAAAAAAAAAAAAAAAAAGGATTTTCAAGTTTGTACTGGAACCATCTGGGAATAGATGTGTTGAAAGACTCTCAGCAAAGCTCTTCTCACCATACACACTCATTTCTGTCTAGAAAGTCAAGAAGAACTTGCCATACAGTGTGACTCAAGAGAAAACTGTAAAATGCGTTTTCTGATTATGTTCCTCTGACTCCACCCACCTTCCCTCCAGAGGTCTTGGAGAGAGCAAGAAGGACTGATGTTGGTTCCAGAGCTTCAGATCTGCTTCAGGAGTTGATCATACCACAATGGCGGGTCCTTTGCCTGGTGTCTTATTTCTGAAGTAACCATCACTGAACTTGCCTGTTCTCTACCAATGAGGTACATTTTTTCCCATAAGACCCATCAGGGATATATGACCAGACTGCAGGGAATACCTACAAAGAAGCACATAGGAAACAACCAAGAGACAATTGAATACTTGACAAAAAAAACCACATAGAAATTACAACACAAGGGACAGTGCTCAAACATACATTTGTAAGCCCAAGCAAAGGTGAAGGAAATGGATTAGAAATGGGAATATTATCCATTTCTTAGTTACTTTTCTATTGTTGAGAAAAAACCATAACCAAGGCAACTTTTAAAAGAATGTGTTTAATTTAGCAGAAGGGTTCAGAGGGTTAGAGTCCATGATGATGGAGCAAAGGAACAGATGATAGCTCTCATTTTGATCCACAGCCATGAGGTAGAGGAAAGAGGCACACTGGGAATGACATGAGTCCCTTGAAACTCAAAGCCTACCCTCCAAAGACACATCTCCTCCATCAAGGCCACACATCCTAATCCTTCCCAAACAGTTTGACCAACTGGGGACCAAGAATTCAAATATATGAGCCTTTGGGTGCCATTCTCATTCGAACCACCACACCTAAATTAGAATGTCGATGCTTCAGCCCCTAGTTCTGTTGGGAACAGTTCCCTCTGCATAGCAGCCCTTGATGCAAGCATAGTTACCTAATATTCAGGTCAGACTTTTTTTTCCTTTAGTTTCCAAAAGTTACAGCCACATAAAGAAGTTTGAGAAAAGTTTACTTCTTGGTGTTTAGTTACACCCTTCAAACACACACGAATATTTGTATGCCTTCTGGCATCATTTGGTCAAGCTCTATATATTTAATTCTTTTAACTTTCCCATCATAAATTGATATTTATGGCTCTTTGATCTTCATATGCCCATTCAGTAGTAAACCAAACTGAGCTACTGATGGACTCAGACCTCCTTTTTACCATAGGACAGGGAGGAGGGGAGGTACTGAGTACTGGCTTATCCCACTGTGACTGTACAGGTGTTCTTTGTGAAAGAAAAGGGGAAGTTGTGGTTCTGAAGTGTTATTTGGATGGAGTGATGGGAGACTTGCATGGGGAAGCGAGGAGCAGCAAAACTTTACATGAAAGACTTGGCTCCTCATATGGTGCCTTCTGGAATTTCCTTGCCTTGGAATCCCTCCCTATTCCACATAGGATTGAGTAAATAGATATGGAGAGTCACAGAGCTGGGGTTGTTTGTTCTGGCTGTTTTCATTTGATTGCTTGGATATTAGAAGCATGTAGAGTTTTGTTTAGAACCTAGTTTGAGTCACCTTTGTAGGTGTGTGGGGAGGCCCAGGGATCTCTGTGTGCCACGGGGTTCAGAGTCCATCTTTATTCTCATTTGGATTTAGTATTTCAAATGCATGTCTGCATGAGCATTCATACTTCTATCTCACTATTTGGCTGCTGTGGATGTGTTTGTGAAAGCATGCTGTTCTTTGCAGTGTAGTGAGGGACCAGGCACAGAAAAAGCCTGTGCTTCATGGCCTTGTTCCAGAGCATCAAAGTACGTATAAATGTCTGACTTGTGAGTCAGAGCAGAGGATTTATCAAGGCTAAAGAAGCTGATATGAAGGATGTCTATTGCTTATTAGAAGCAACATCCCTTTCCTATATGTGTCAAGTGTTACAGAGTGTAGAATGGACTGAGATCAAGGCGGAACTATAAGGGTGGAAGACAGTGAAAGACACAGGCAACTCAATACTGAGCAACTAGACTCTTATCCACTCAACTATGACCACAAATGACTTTGAATTCAAGAGTTTTTTTTTTCTTCTAGAGTGTTGTTTGTGGTTTCTCTAGAGTTGATGTGAGGTTAAACCCAGATAGGAAGACAAGATGATGTCCTGGGCCATTTGGGGCTTATCTCTTTACAGGAATAACAACCAATATGATGAAAGGCCAGCAGAACCTTGGTTCCTTTACTGCATTCCTTTACTCATTTCTTAAACACTGTTATAGCCATGCATGTGTATACTTTCTCATTGCTATGTAGTCAGTGTACCTTTCTCTTTCATTTTAGCCATAGACTTATATACTTTTGAGATATCCACTCACTCATTGTCAGTCTTCTAGTCTTCATGGTTAGTCTTCAGATATCCACTCACCCATTGTCAGTCTTCTAGTCTTCATGGTTAATCTTCACCATCAATTTGACTTGAATTAGAATTGCCATGGATGTACCTCTGGGTTTTCAGAAGACCCATCCTGAATACGAATGGCACCATCCCGTGAACTGGTGTTCCAGAATGGTCTTCAGATATCCACTCACTCATTGTCAGTCTTCTAGTCTTCTTGGTTAACCCTCACCATCAATTTGATTTGATTTAGACTCAGCATGGATGTTCCAGGTAGAATAAAAAGGAGAAAGTGAGAAGACAGTGAGAGGAGTACCAGCAGTCTTGTTCTCTGCTCCCTGTTGACACAATGAGACTGGCTGCCTTCCCAGTCTTGCCTCCATTACTCTCCTGTTGTGATAGACTCTACCCGTAACTTTCAAGCCAAATAATTGCTCCCTTCCTTAGGTTTTTTTCATCATTTATTGCCACATTGATGAGCAACATAACTAGCAAGACTCATTCATGTCCATACTCTTTAGTCTCTCAATCATTTAACAAATATTTATTAGGCACCTATTATACCATGGACTATACCCTAATTGGAGGGTGACTAATAAACTAATCTCTATACCTTTAAGACTCGAGAGACAGCAGACCTGCAGACCAAGTCCTCAAACAGTTCCCTTCAACTTCTGCCATGGATTTGGTGAGGAGCGGGTAGGGTATAATGTACTACAGCTCTTGTCAAAGAAATTCTCTCTCCTGACTCCAACTGCAGCTTCTTATATAGGCTAGAAGGGGGTTTAGTGATGTATCTTACTCCTCTTCCTTCATAGGACTTATGGCTGCCATACAAAGCCTATTAGTTTTCTGTATGCAAAGGAAGGGCTGGATTAATCCAAAGTCATTACAGGACAGATACTCTAATGAAGTTCATGGGTTGGAGAGCCTTTGCTTCCCAGGCAATTTGAATTTGACTTTACCTCAAGGCTCTTTCTGTTGTCATGAGGATGTCCATAAGCAAACACAACAGGGACATGTGAAAAGGTGCCAGGGAGAGACATAGGGGAGGGTGCCAATGCTGGCATTAGAAAGGCTGGGCTTTTAGTTAGTGTTGAAGCTAAATTGAGAGAGCCTTCAGTATTGTCAGAGCCACAGCTGCTTTGGATAAAAAGAAAAAGCCTGGTTCTGTATACAATATATAAAGGTTACACTTCTACACTTTCTTCTGAGGAAGGGGAACTCCACTAGGCTGTCCTCACAGACATCGTTATCAACCTCGTTTAGCTTCTGGACTTGTGAGGATATCAACAGCCAAGACCAGGGTGACCAAACATGGCCCATAAAGTGAAGTAAATTTCCTACTACAGGAATGGGTCACTATATCTAGGGACTGATATTGACAACAAGCAGGCTGTATATGGTGAGGGTTGTTTAACCATAACCCTTTTGTCTCCTTTGAGATGGTTTCTCTGTTAGAGTCTGTGACCTTTTCCTTTGGTACTCAGTACTCAATAAATATTTCTGAACTAGAGAAGATAGAAGTGTTAATAGTTTTAATTAAATAGACTTGGGAAAAGCCTTAGAAAATCAAAATGTCAATCTTTTGCATCAAATTAGTTCTATTAGGCAAATTTTTATGAGAGTTCCTTCAGTTTTAGTGCCTGGGAAAGCAGATGAAACATTATTGGGTGTTTTCTTTTTCTTCAATGGTAACTTGGGCCATGAAGCTGGGAGAGAAGGGGATCTTAGATGAGGTGAAGCCTTAAGATGAAGGATTGGAACACCCGTTTGATATGACTGGCATGTCAACAAGTTGGGCCACTTATTTCCATGGGAGCAGAAACAAGGGTTTCCTCCTCACTACAGCTCCTGGTCCATCTGTGATCGAGAGTAGGTAGCAGAGAACATAAAGAGGATTAAAATGGAGGGAGCAGCTAAGGACTGGAAGCTTCTTTAAGCTTTCTTCTTGATGGTATTTGACATGGATTTTGTGAGAGAGTAGGACAATGTACCAGCTAATACCCGTGTCCCCTTTATTTCCCTAGGTCATGCCAGACAAGGAGCCTTAAGAAGTTACAGCCTGTTAACACAGTTTTGAGCCAGTTTTGGACAGGAATAAAACTAAATGATATTGTTGGTTCATCAAAGGTATCCAGACCCAAAAGATAACACAAAAATAAAGAGTTATGTGGGCAAGGGGCACAAATATAAATAAAAAGCCAAAAATAAAACAAAGGTTCAGCTTCCTGTATTCCAACTTCCTGTTCTGACTTCTTGCTCTAAAGAGATATTCCCACTAGTTTTTCAGCTGAGAGGCAAGAGAGCTCCATGCAGGGAGCTGAGCCCATGAGACGTCATATGGAGTGTGGAGAGGATATGAGTCAATTGTCTCTGACTTGGTTTGTATCTCTGTAGTCTAATTTGATTTCTGTTTTAAGATACATCAGTTTATATGGATTATATTTCATCATTGGCATCCAAATGCTTTGTCTAAAAATGCCACCATGTTCACTAAGATAATGTTCTAGCTGGAATGAGAAGAAGAGAGCTGGGAGAATTTGTTGGGGGGGGGGATTCTCATCCCTTTCTCATTGAATAGCAAAAATTCTGATATCCTACCAAGGATTAGGAAGGGACTAACTTCAGTGGGAAAAGTGATTTATGGGAAAAACATAATAAAGTGGGGAAAAGTGCAGACTGTGAGTCAGAAGGCTCTGTTCAAATCCAACTGTGCCCCTTTCTTAGGATGGGATCACAGGCAAGTTATTGCCTTATTGAAATCTAAACTCCTTCATCTTTAAAATGGGTAGTAATAACTGCCTGCTGGATTGTGGGGGAATTGATACAAGCAGGCATTTAGAATGTGCCAGCAGCGTACTGAATGTTGCACGTACCATGCTCTCAGCACCTTGCTTGTTAAAAAGGAGTCACGTAAAACAAGAAGGAGGGGATAAGCAGTTCCTGTGCAAGTGGCCTCTGAGAAGTAATGTAAGTGACTCTTGGTCATCTCTCGAAAGTCCTTTGTCTGTGACACCGCTATTCTCTCCCCCTACATTCTTTTCCTGGTGAAAGGATTGGCTGCTATCCTGCCACAGAGCCTTAGAGAGGCCTTTTATTCTGGAGCTCAGGTTGATGTAGGTTGCTTTTCCTCTTCAGGCTGAGAGGAGGTCTGGGGGAAGATGCAATAGTTGTTCCACATTTCCTTTGCCACAGATAGAACAACAGGAGGGAAGAGACCAAGGTTATTCCTCCAGATGCTATCAACCCCAAAGGAAGGATCCTGTGGTCTTCAGCATCTCCTGGACCCAATCTTGCTAATCTTGCTTCCTCAGTTTCAGTGTAGTGTTCAGACCCCCAGGATCATTTCTGAGGCTCTGATAAAGTGAGAGGTCTGAGGTGGCTGCTTCCTTTTCTACTTAATCTAGAAGATGATGGAGAGGGGTCCTCAGGATCTAGGTGAGTGGTGAAGGCTTTTGAGAGGCAATGGAGGCCAGGAATAAGGCTTTGGGCCTGATTTATACAAACCAAATAAAAGGTGGGTAGTTTTCTAGGTTTGAGATGACATGAAAGCACCTCAAACCAGGCTTTGTCAAAATCATTCGCTGCCAAGTCGACTTGCTGCCAGGATATTATAGCAAGAGGGTTGGATATATCAGTGTAGCTTGTCTTTGCTACTTCGTGGTTTTTTTTTTTCTTCTTCTACTCTTCTCCACCCCTTTTCTTCCACCCTAGATAAGAGAGAGGGGGAAAAAAGGATAGAAAGGAAAGGAAATAGATTCCTGAATAAAGTCAGGGGGGTCAGAAGGGGGGGTGATGCTATCTTTAGACAATTTCCTGCTGATTAGGGGTGTTGACTTCCTTGAGGCAAATTTGATCTTAGACATCAGGATATCTAATTTCTTCTTGTTGTTATTTCTTATTTACACATGACTACTTAGCAAGCTGCAACCAACAACAACCAACAATCCCCTTGAACGATCAAAAACCACTCACCAATCCTGCCTCTTGGGGCCCTAGCATTTATATGCCCTCTGAAAAGTCCCCGGAATTCCAAACATTGCACAACTTCAGAACCTATCTGCAGCTGGCAAAACCACATCTCTGCTAGAGGTGGGATTTCCTTGCCTGTGGAGGTGGTGGGGGGTGGATGGGGAGTCATGGTAGACAGTAGTTTCATCTTCATGGAGTTATCTGCAGCTTGCTCATTCATCATTCCGTTTTCTTCAGTTACTAAAGTGGTATTGCCGCCTGCTAGTTTCCAAACCTCTTTTCCAAGTATTCAAACAACAAAATCTTCCTTCCTGTTTTGACTTTAAAAGCAAGTTCACTGGGAGGCGTGCACCCATTTGACTTCCTTCAGCCCCATTCCCTAAGTGAGCCGACTGAGAGTTTATGCTCTGACTCTGCTTTTTGTTGCTAGGGTATAGGATTCTTGAGGCAGTGGCTCCTCCTTTATCCCT
This sequence comes from Lophiomys imhausi, assembly GCA_907164525.1. Taxonomy (NCBI): domain Eukaryota; kingdom Metazoa; phylum Chordata; class Mammalia; order Rodentia; family Muridae; genus Lophiomys; species Lophiomys imhausi. The sequence goes on along the minus strand of CAJQZJ010037361.1, from coordinate 2,179,067 downwards.
ACTCACTAACATGAACTGCCATCCAGGTGCTAGAGTGTGAGGACCAGAAGATGGGGTAGATGATAGGGAGAAAAGCAGTCCAAGTGGGAGGACGAGGCAGGAAAGTATGATGAAGGCAGAGAGTTCCTGCCTGTGAGCATCAGTGGGAATAATCAAAACTTGCATAGCTGTTTCAAAAAGGGGATACTGAACACGGGGAGTTGGTTAGCCTTAGTTCAGAAGGAGGCCCTTCTGAGAAAGGTGAAAGAGAAGACAAGGTGACACAGTTAATAATTCTCTGAAGGGACTCCCACCAGCAGGCTGGGAGCATATAGCAGTGGGGAGAGCCTAGAAAGTCAGAGAACAACTGCACAGAGCTGGGATTCAGACCTTTGATGAGGGGCCAACACTCAGCTCAGCTGCAAAGGGAGAGAGGCCAGCAGCATGGGCTGCAATAAATCTGTGCAGGGACAGACTTTGAAGGACATGGTATAGCTGGGAGTTCCATGTTGAGGGACTACTGTTGGGTGATGGGAATAAGAATGAAAAGGAGGAGATGTTGATTCCTTTGCTCTCTACCTTGCAGTTTCCTTCTAGCATCCTCTATTGATAGAGGCGACTCTAGAACCACTTGGCAAAGGCAAAATGTGGTTTGCAGAGACTTAGCCCCTGAACCACAGAGAGAGCAGAGAGACAATATCTTAAAGTTGGTTTATAGGGTGAATAATTAAATACAGTCGCCAGTGTCAATAAATCGTTAAATAGAGCTTCAAACCCAGTGCTTAAAGAGAGTCGCAGCAGACTATCTTTAGTGAAGTGTTTCTTAATTCTGCCTCTCTGTGGCTCTTTTACTGTTGTACTGATGATGGTGAGGATGGTGGTGGTAGTGGTGGTGTGTGTTTGTGTGTGTGTGTTCACACCTATATGTGTGTACTTGTGTGTGTGTGTGTGTGTGTGTGTGTGTGTGCTTAAGGATTTGGATGAGGGCCCTTTTTACATCTGTAAGGGTTTGCTCCACCATGTTGGGAATAAACACTATAGCTCTCCTCTGAGTTGTTAATGAGACTCCAAAATAAATGTTTTCCTTCAGATTAAACCTTGTAATTTATGATTCAATCTCATAAAGGAAATTGGAGTGGATTTGGGATATGGGGAAAGAAGAGGGTGTGTTCAAAGAAACCCACCCTGGGCAGGAGTTGGAAGGAGCTGGAACAAGAACAAACTTAATTGCCAGTAAGTCCGGCGAAGCTTTGCGTCTCCAGGCCTTAGAAGCAAGCTAATGGCTTATTATTTTTCTTTTTCTGCTGCTTACACAGTTCCAGGAAGGCAGGCTGCTCTCAGCCCAGAAAGCTTAGTAACTGAACTTTACATAATACCTGGGAACATCGGAGATTGTGTGTGGGGAAGTGATGATGGGGCCATTTGCAGGTTGAAGTTAGCGCCTGGAAATTGTTCATCATCTGCTCAGCATGTAGAGCTGGTGGGAGGCAAATGGATGGTGATTGTGTAGGAGAGTTAAATGGGAGCCAAGTAAACAGCAAGTGAAAGGCTTCCTGATTATTGGATGAATGAGAACCACATTGTAACTGTGTTTCTTCCCTGGGTCCCTTAAGCATAGGGTTGAATTGGTGCGCCCAAGAAGAGCAAAGTGTGAAACTTCAAGTTCAGTGTTTGGTGCCCTCCTATAAGCACCGAACTAGGTACGTGCTAATCGCAGAAGCAACGTTATCCATTGGCAACACAGTCTTGTATACACAAAGCATTCATGATAAGAAGACACTACAATAGCCTAAAAATTTTCCAAGGGCTTAGCTGTAGATCTCATTTTCTGCAGGATTACTGCTAGCAGCACTAAAGGGTTAATATGGTTTCATGAATAATTATGCCCATTTGTCAGATAGGTATGTAATAAGGATTGGGCTCTGGTATTCAATGAAGCTCTATTTCAATGTATTTTCTACTACTTACTGTGTGTATGAGGTTGAATGGTTATCTGAACCTCGGTTTCTTGATCTGTAAGGTGAGGCTAATTGTATTCCTCTGCTGTTGTTACTAAATCATTATTGGGCATTCTCTACCTATGCTGCCTGCCAGACCAAGGCTGAAAAGAGAGAAGAATTAGATCAGTTCCTGCAGTCAAAGAGTTCACAACCTATAGAAAAAAGGTATTTAGAAACTTGTGTTTCCAGAGGGAGTCCAACCCTGACTCTGCCTGGAGGGCCAGAGACCTAGGACAGAACCAAACATGACAAACAAACAAATAAAAGGCAAGGAAATGATTCCTAATGATCTCCTACTATACTTGCAGGCAGGATCCTGGCATTGCTCATCTGAGAGGCTTCACCCAGCAACTGATGGAGACAGATGCAGAGACCCACAGCCAGGCGGTACTCAGGGAACCCTGTGGAAGAGGGTGGCGGGAGGGACAAGGAAAGGCCCCGAGGGGTCAAAGACACCACAAGAAAACCCACAGAATCAACAAACCTGGGCTCATGGGGCTCACAGATACTGAAACTACAATCTGGGAGCCTGTCTGGGTCTGACCTCTGCTTATAAGTTATGATTGTGTACTTTGGTCTTCTTGTGGTACTCCTAAAATGGGGGTGAGGGTTTTCTCTGACTATTTTGTCTGCTTTTGGGAACCCTTTCCTCCTAGTCTTATCAAAACTTGATATGCCATGTTTGGTTGATATCCTGGAGCTTGTCTTTTCCTAAAGGGAAAGTGGGGGTGGAGTGTATGGGGGGGGGGAGGTTAGAGGGAGGGAAAACTGTGGTTGGGATGTAATATATGAGAAAAGAAAAAATTGATTTTTTAAAAAGAGAAAGAAACCTGTGTTTGGGGGAAAATGACCCAACTCATATGGCTGTGAGGTAGACTCATTCTGGAAGGCCCTAAACAGTGAATACCAGACTCTTAGCTGAGGATGTAGAATACTGAAGTCAGGATGGCAGTGTGGGCATAAGGGAGTTCTCTCAGGGATTGGGGGAGCAGGGCAGGTAGAGTGAGCCTCTGCTTTCGGTGGAAAGTATTAGCCTTAGAAATCACAGGCTATTTTTATTACTGTTGCTCTGTAGTACAGCTTGAAATCTGGGATGGTGATACCTCCAGATGTTTTTTCATTGGACAGGATTGATTTAGCTATTCTGGGCTTTTTGTTGTTCCATATGAAGTTGAAACTAGCTTTTTCCAGGTCTATAAAGAATTGTGTTGGTATTTTGATAGGAATTGCATTAAATCTATATATTGCTTTTGGTAGGATAGCCATTTTTATTATGTTGATCTTACCTATCCATGAGCATGGGAGATCTTTCCATCTTCTAAAGGCCTCTTCCATTTCTTTCTTCAGGGGCTTGAAGTTCTTGTTATATAGGTCCTTTACATGCTTGGTTAGAGTTACCCCCAGGTATTTTATGTTGTTTGTGGCTATTGTGAAGGGGGTTGTTTCCCTTATTTCTTTCTCGGTATCTTTGTTTGTGGTATAAAGAAGGGCTTCTGATTTTTTAGAGTTAATTTTGTATCCAGCCACCTTGGCTTCTTCAAAAACCCCTAGAGATCTGCAGAATATGGCATTCAAAGATGTTATCTTAAATCAAGATTTTTTTTGATATCGAGACATATCAGCGCCTGACAGCACCCCCTATTCTACTCCAAGTAGAAGATAAGCATTGAAGAACCTCCACTGTAAGATGGTTGAATTAGTGGCAAGCCTTTCTCTTGGCATGAAAAAACCCCTTGCACCAACTGCAGACAGACTGCTGTCCAAAAAGGACAAAACTTGGTAGCAGGGAAGTCGACAGCCTAACTCTGCCAAGACAGGGTAGGTAAGTCCTTCATAATCCCTGCTCTACAACAAATGTCTGTCAGAGAAACAGGACCCAAAGGCTGAAGATTGATGCTGGAATGTATGGAGAGAAAATGGGAACTGTCCAGGCAGTTATTGGTATGTTCTTTCTTAGTTTTGGAAGCTGCAGGCTCTGCACTTCCTATATAAGCAAATATATTTATCCCTCTCAGGTCTCTGAGGTGGTTGAAGAATAGACAGATAGAATCTTATAGTTAAATTTTGAACTGTTTAGGAATCAAGAGGGTGTTATAGATCTAAGAAGATACTCTTAAAAGTGTGTTGCAAGATAGTATGAATGTTGAGTCACATATAGACCTTTAAACTCATGGAGTTGGGTAGATAGTAGAATGTTAAAGTCAGGGGCCAAATAGGTTTAAACTGAACATTGGGAAGGTATACTGGGCCAATTTACTCTCATAAATGTGGCATATTTATATCTATTGTTTTGTATAATACTTACTGTTATAAGAGAAGGAACCAGCTGTTGGACTGAAAGGGGAAACTTCTGGAGGGAAGAGGGTGGAAGGGCGGGATAGGAAGGGGGAATAGGGAGGGGTTTGTTACTGAGATGTAACTTGAAGAAAAAAAAATAAAGTATTTAATTAAAAAAAAAAAAGAAATCACAGGCTAGCTCGTAAGTCAGACCACACTGCTTCAACTTCTGACTTGTACAAGTAATGTGTGACATTGTGTTAGTGACAGAGGTTCTGTCAGACATCGTTAATGAAATGTGAATTTGGGTCAAATCGACAACTTCTTGCTTCTAAATGACAACCCATTTCACCCTGGAATAGATGGTTGAGGACTAGGAACGTAGTAGCTCTGCAGCAGAGTGCTTGCCTAGCACTTCCAGGAAAGGTGAAATAGATTTTTGAAGTTCAGATGTGAAACACAATGATTTCAACACCTTTGGAAGGAGCAGAGGCAGCAGGAGTGACTCATCTTTGGGAACAGAGCAGGTGGGCCTCCTCTGAGCCTGTGGCAGGACCTCACAGGCCCCTCCTCACTCTTTTTTTTTTATAACTACTTTATTTTTTTTTCAAGTTACGTATCAGTCGCAAACCCTTCCCTATTCCCCCTTCCTGTCCCATCCTTCCACCCTCTTCCTCCCCCAACAGCTTCTCTTTTCATTCCAACAAATGGTTCTTTCTCTTATAACAGTAAATTCTATACAAAACAGCAGAATTAAATATGCCACATTTATGAGAGTTAAATGGCCCAGTATACCTTCCCAATGTCCAGTTCATACATATTTGGCCCCTGACTTTAACCTTCTACCTTCTAACCATCTCCATGAGTTTAAAGTTCTTTAACTGACTTAGTTTTCATACTAACTTGCATCACTATTATAACCATCTTCTTAGATCTAGAACGCCCTCTTGATTCCTAAACAACTCAAAATTTAGCTATGAGACTCTAGCTGTCTATTCTTCAACCACCTCAGAGAGCTGAGAAGGATAAATATATCTGATTAAATAGGAAGTGCAGGGCCTGCAGCTTCCAATACTAAGAAATGACAAACCAGTGACTACCTGGACAGTTCCCATTTTCTCTCCATGCATTCCAGCATCAGTCTTCAGCCTTTTGGTCCTGTTTCTCTGACAGACATTTATTGTAGAGCAGGGATTGTGAAGGACTAACCTACCCTGTCTTGGCAGAGCTAGGCTGTCGACTTCCCTGCTACCAAGTTTTGTCCTTTTTGGACAGCAGTCTGTCTGCAGTTGAAGCAAGGAGTTTTTACATGCCAAGAGATAGGCTTGCCACTAATTCAACCAGACAATATGTCAAGGATGTAACCTGTAGCAACAAACAAATAAATTTACTAATTAAAAAAAAAAACAGGTAACAGCGTTAAAACACTGTAAATAAAATAAAGGACACAGCCGTTCAACCTGGCTTTATGAACCTCCAAGTGTTGAAAAAAACGTAGAGCTAAGGTAAAATACAGGAGAAATGTGGTGTTAACCCATGCCTTTAACTTCAGCAGAGACAGGAGGAGCATCATAGAGTTAGTGGACTTATAAATTCTAGAGTTACACGGAAAAGGATGGTGAGGGTACACACCCTTAATCCCATCATTCAAGAAGAGTACACCCTTAACCCCAACACACTAGAGACAGAAACAGGCAGATCTCAGAGCTCAAGGTCAGCCTGATACAAAACAAACTCCAAATAAAGAAAAACTTCGATCCAGGAGTGGTGGAACACATCTTTAATCCCCTCAGATGGGAACCACAGGTCTCGGATCCCAATAATTAGAATGCAGAGACACACACATAGGATTTGGAAGGACCTAAGTTTAGAAGCTACTTACAAAAGGCCCTCCTCACTCTTGACAAACAGGCTTTCAGGATCTCCATGAAAAGAAACAGGGTGGCCCCGGCTATAAAAGACCCCTTGAAAGATTTAAATATGCCCCCTTGTAGGAGATGAAGGGTGGCAGGACCCTAGAGGCCACGGGGGAAATAACTGTGTGCTGCCAGGATTGAATACTTCATGAGGTTATTTTGGGGACCATCTATAGCTTGGTAAAACGAAATAAAGAGACTGTCAATTACGGGAATTAATAAAACTTCCTATCCTGTAATGGAATCTTAAGTCTCAGTGAACATATTTGCTTTCCTGCCTAGGTTTCTGTGCAATCTCTGGTTCTCAGTTGTCAGCATTCACTTCTCCTCTGTAAATCCCTTAAAAAATTTGCGAGCCTTCTCGGGGTTAACAGGCAACCACTAGTCTCTTTGACATTGTTGTAGAAATAGGACAAACTGCCTGAAAAAAAAAATCCCATGAACACTAGCAACAGAAAACCATGAATTTGGGGTATAAATTTTTTTTTTTTAACACAGTGCTTTTTCCTCCCTTCTATATACTTTGCTATTTTTGGTTGACATGTGCAAACAGATGAAAGAAAGCTTAATCTTAATTTTTTTTAAAGCCACTAAATGGTTTATATTTTAGTGAGCCAGTAAAATCCAGAAGTTTTCCCTCTGGATAAAATCTTTTCCCATGCAGCATTTCCAGAAAAAACAAAATCAAGGCAGTCATTCTCCTGGTCCTCTATCCAGATCGATCTGGCTCATGGGAAGGGGCAGCCATATGTGAAGTGTCTAGTAAATTCATCCATGGACACAGGAACCATCTGTAAGATATCACAGAACCCATGATACAGGAACACCTGGCTATAATACCTTACAACCAATTAGGCTTCCTAATCTTAATTTGGAAATGAAAATCTAGGGGATATCCTGGTAAAGTGGGGCATACTTGTAACCCTAATACTCTACAGTTTGAATAGGAGACTGTGAGTACTTTAAGACCAGCCTGGGCTACATAGCCAGACCATGTCTTAAAAAATAACCCCCCAAAACAATCTAAAAAAACCATACAAAAGCCAAACAATAATGACAAAAATCCTTTGGAGGTAGCTTACCAAGTTTTCCTGAACACAATCACACTCAGCAGCCAGTTCGCCCAGGAAATGGACAGACAGAACCATTATGTAAGTCAGGATCCAGGATGATCCTAAAGTCCCATCAGCAAGTCACCCATAGCCAGATCTTGGATTAGTTTGCATATGTTATTATTTACAGTAATTTAGTGTAATCTCATCACAAGCCACAATCGTGTACTTAAATTTTTTTTCCTTTATTTCTTCAAGTTACATCTCAATCGCAGTCCTCTCCCTATTCCCCCCTCCAGTCCCACCCTCCCACCCTCAACCCCCCATCCTCTTCCCTTTTTTTTAAGTTTAAGGTATATCTTATTTTCCCCTACAGTTTCCCCTTTCAGTCCAACAAATTTTAATTAAATATTTAAAAAAAACTGTTTGAAAAAGGAGATGCATATTAAAGGAGAATGCTAGCTCCTTTTCTTAAGGAAAGGGAACTTGGTTCTTCACTGTGTGCCTGGATGTCTGGTTGGAACAACTTTCTGAGGAGGCTTACTGTTCCCGATTTTTCCAGTGTGATTGTTTTCTCCTGCATTGTGCTTACTTTCCTGGCCAGACATTTCTTGTTTATGTCCTGAATTAATTTCTTTCCCTTCAAATTTCTTCTGTTTGGAACTCCTTATTTATTGTGTGTGTGTGTATGAGGGGCCTAGGGGTATGGGATGACTGTCTACCTGTGCAGAAGTCAGAGATCAACATTACCTGTCTTCTTCTATTGCTCTCCACTGTATTTTTTTGAGACAGGGTCTTTCAGTGAATCTGAAGCTTACCATTTCACCTAGGCTGGCTTGTAAGCAAGGGCCCAGGAGCTGCCTGCCTGTCCCCAACTGCCAGGGCTGGAGTTATAAGTACTCACTGCTATACCCTGACTTTCATGTGGGTGCTAGTGATCTGAACTCACGTCTTCATGCTTGTACAGCAAACATGTTAGCCACTAAGCCACCTCTCCAGCTCCTGAAACTCCTTACTCTAGATCGTATATTCTGCATATTTTGTTTCTAATGTGTTTGTTTGTACAGGTAGAGGAGGTAATAGATTGGAGAATGGAACATGGGTAGGTAGAATCATAACAACAGGGTATAATTACTCATGATGTTATTAAAAGAAGGTTTATTGTCATTCCAAGATGGTGGTGTCCACCATGCATGGTTTCTGAGTAGCTGGGACTTGAACTGAGTTATTTTGGAGCAATTTTGAGGTCACATTGCAAACTTCAAAATGCATACTGCACCTGAATTTCTCAGAAGAATGCTGTACTAACCACTTTCCTGAAAAGCGCTCCTGGACTGGAGGAACAGCCAGCCACCGTTCCTCTGCCTACAGGCCCAGGAAGGGCCACTCACCTAGTGACACACAGACTCAGCCTCCGATCCATGAATCTACCCAACCTCCAGAGCTCTACCTACTGTCTGAAGAAGGACTGCAAGGCTTGAAGTTGGCCTCCAGCCCACACATCTCCCTGACCTCTGGAGTTGAGCTGACAGACTTGTATGTGGAGCAGTAAGTCACTAGGACCAGAGAGGAATGATGTTGAAACAGGGAGCTGCAGGGATCAGGGAGACAAGGATATGGCTGACCTCTGGAGTTGGAGGAGGGACTACTGGGTACAAGTGATGCACAGGTCCAACTTCTGGGCTGTGGAACTGCCAGACTTCTGGAGGTTAGCTGCTGGGACCTAGGAGATAGGAGGGACCAAGGTGGAATACAGGTGGAGCAACCAGTCACCAACACTCTCAGCTCTGTATGGCATGCCATCCCAGAAAGGGCTAACAGGCCTGAGTGACACAGAGATTTTAGCTCTGGTCCCTGAATCTACCTGATTTCCAGAGGTGAGATACTGAGACTAGGGACCTCAAGACCACTCAGGTTAGACATCCCCCCCACCACAATCCCCTACCTGTGGAAAGAATCAGCAGAGGTGAGTTGCAGACTACTGCCTGGGATCCAGTCTCCTGCCCAATCCAGTACCACAAAGAGGGCTGCCATTCCCAGGAGCATCCAACCTATGACCTAGGGCTCTACCCACATTCGCAAGAGGTTCAGCAAGAAACAGGAAAAACCACTCAACACAAGGGACAGCCAAATGGCTAGAAGTCAATGTAAAACTGCAAGTGACAAAATCCAGAGCCATGTGGCACCATAAGAACCCAGCTATCCTGCAGTTGCAAGCCCTGCATGCCCTATCACACTTAAAGCACAAGAAAACAACCTTAACTATGAGGTTATGAAAATGATAGAGGCCTTAAAAGAAGAAAATAAATCCCTTAAAGAATTGCAATCCAACAGAGGAAAGTAATGGAGCCAGCTATTAAAGAAATCTAGGAAAACACAAACAAGAGTAGGAAAGGGATAAAACCATTAAAGAAACACAGGTAAAGACAAACCCAAGAAAGAAATGAATAAACCAGTTCAAGACCTGAAATTGGAAATGGAGACAATAAAGAAAACACAAGCAGAGATAATCCTGGAGGTGGGAAACCTAGGAAAGACAATAGGAACTACAGACACAAGCATCACCAATAGGATACAAGAGATGGATGACAGAATATCAGGAATGGAAGATTCAATCAAAGAAATCTATACATCTGTCCAAGAAAGTGTGAAATCTACAAAATTACTCACCCAAAACATCCAAAAAATTAAGGACTCAATGAAAAGATGGAACCTAGGAATAATAGAAATAGAAGAAAGAGAAGATTTCCAACTCCAAGGACCAGAAAACATTTTCAACAAAATCATAGAAGAAAATTTCCCAAACCTAAAGAAAGAGATGCCTAGGAACATTCAGGAGGCTTTTAGAAAATCAAATAGGTTAGACCAGGAAAGAAATTCCTCCTGCCACATAATAATCGAAACACTAAATGTATAGGACAAAGAAAGAACATTAAAAGCTGCAAGAGAAAAAGGCCAAGTAACATATAATGGCAGACCCATCAGAATCACACCTGACTCCTCTTCAGGAACTCTAGAAACCAAAGGCAGATGTCTTGGAGGTGCAAAGAGACCACAGATGTCAGCCCAGACTACTATACCCAGAAAAACTTTCAATAACTATAGATGGAGAAAGCAAGATATTCTATGACAAAACCAAATTTAAACAGTATTTATCACAAAAGCAGCCCTACAGAAAATCCTTGAAGGAAAGCTCCAACCCAGAGAAAATAACTACACCCAAGAAAACACAGGAAACAATCCCATTGCAGCAAAACCAAATGAAAAGAAACACACAAACACACCACCACCACCTACATCAAAATAACAGGAAATAATAATCAATGGTCATTAATATCTTTCAACATCAATGGACTCAACTCCCCAATAAAAAGACAGGCTTACAGATTGGTTTCAGAAACAAGACTCATCATTCTGCTTCATACAAGAAACACACCTCACCAGAAAAGATAGATTTTACCTCAGAGTAAAGGGCTGGAAAAAGATTTTCCAAGCAAATGTACCCAAGGAACAAGCTGGAATAATAATCCTAATATTAAATAAAATACTTTCAACCAAAATTAATCAACAAAAATGGGAAAGACACTACATACTACATACTCATCAAAGGAAAAATTCATCAAGATGACATCTCAATCCTGAACATCTATGCCCCAAACACAAGAGTACCCACATTTGTAAAAGAGACATTACTAAAGTGTAAACCACACATTGATCCCCACAAATTAATAGTGGAAGACTTCAACACCCCACTCACAGTAATGGACAGGTCATTGAGACAGAAACCAAACAGAGAAATACTGAAACTAATAGAGGTAATGAATGAAATGTGGACTTAACAGATATCTACAGAAAGTTTCACCCAAACACAAACAAATACACCATCTTCTCAGCACTTCACAGAATCTTCTTCAAAATGGATCATACAGTTGGTCACAAAGTAAACCTCAACCAATACAAGAAAATTGAAATAACCTCTTGTATCTTATCAGATCACCAAGGGCAGAGGGAAAATATCCAAATAAAAAAAAAATCAGAAATAGAAAGGGGGAAATAACTGCAGACACTGAGGAAATTCAAAGAATCATTAGGTCTTATTTAAAAAATATGTACTTTACAAAATTGGAAAACCTAAGCAAAATAGACAATTTTCTTGATAGATTCCACTTACCAAAGTTAAATCAGGATCAGGTAAACAAATTAAACAGTCCTATAACCCCTAAGGAAATAGAATCAATCCTTAAAATTCTCTCAACCAAAACAAAGCTCAGGACCAGATGGTTTCAGCACAGAATTCTACCAGACTTTCAAAGAAGAACTAACACCAATACTCCTCAAACTCTTCCACAAAATAGAAATGGAAGGAATACTGCCAAATTCATTCTATGAGGCCACAGTCACCCTGAAACCTAAACCACACAAAGACTCAACAAAGAAAGAGAATTTCAGGCCAATTTTCCCCATGAACATAGATGCAAAAACACTCAATAAAATATTGCAAACTGAATCCAAGAATGTATCAAAAGTACCATACACCATGATCAAGTAAGCTTCATCCCAGAGATGCAGGAGTGGTTCAACATATGAAAATCCATCAGCATAATCTACTACATAAACAAGCTGAAAGAAAAAATATCCCACATAATCATCTCATTAGATGCCAAAAAAGCATTTGATAAAATTCAACACTCCTTCATGTTAAATGTTTGGGAGAGATCAAGCATACAAGGACCATACCTAAACATAATAAAGGCAATATACTGCAACCAGGTATCCAACATTAAAATAAATGGAGAGAAACTTAAAGCATTTCCACTAAAATCAGGGACAAGGCAAGGCTGCTCACTCTCTCCTTATCTCTTCAACATAGTACTTGAAGTTCTAATTATAGCAATGAGACAATTAATGGAGATCAAGGGGATATATATTGGAAAGGCAGAAGTCAAATTATCCCTATTCATAGATGATATGATCGTATACATAAGTGACCACAAAATTTTACCAGCAAACTCCTACAGCTGATCAACACCTTCAGCAAGGTGGCTGGATAAAAAATTAATTCTAAAAAAATCAGTAGCCCCTCTATACACAAAAGATAAATGAGCTGAGAAAGAAATTAGGGAAACAACACCCTTCATAATAATCACAAATAATATAACTGGGGATAACTCTAAACAAGCAAGTGAATGCCTGTACAACAAGAACTTCAAGTCCCTGACAAAAGAAATTGAAGAGGACAACAGAAGATGGAAAGATCTCTCATGTTCATGGATATGTAGGATCAACATAATAAAAATGGCCATCCTACCAAAAGCAATATACGGATTCAATGAAATTACTATCAAAATACAAACACAGTTCTTTACAGATCTTGAAAGCACAATTCTCAACTTCATATAGAAAAAAAGAAAAAAACCAAAATAGCCAAATCAATCCTGTACAATAAAAGAATATCTGGAGATATCACCATCCTAGATTTCAAGCTGTACTGCAGAGCAATAGTAGTAAAAACAGCATGGTATTGGTATAGAAACAGACCAGTGGATCAAAGCGATCCAATTGAAGACCCCGAAATGAACCCACACACCTACAGTTGACAAAGAAACCAAAACCATGCAATGGAGAAAAGGAAAATATCTTCTTTTTTAATTAATTAATTTATTGCTTCAGGTTACATCTCCATCATAGTTTCCTCTTTCCACCCCTCCCAGCCCCACCCTCCCACCCTCAACCCCCAACCCTTCCATCCCATTCCTCTGGAGTGGAGTGTCCCTTCATAACAGTCCCCCACCCCAGTTCAGCAGTCATATGAGGGCCAAGAGCCTCCTCATACACTGGAGGCCTACAAGGCAGCACCACTAGGGAAAAGTGTCTCATTGACAGGGAGAAAAAGAAAAAAAGTCTATGTCCATGTTCCCTTTGGTGTGTTGGTTGTAGTATAGATATCATGTACTATATAGCTAAAATCCAACTATAAGTGAATAGAGGCCATGTACATCCTTCTGAGTCTGAGTTAGCTCACTCAGGATGAGCTTCTCTAGTTCCATCCATTTGGCTGAAAACTGCATAATTTCCTTGTTTCTGATAGCTGAGTAGTATTCCATTGTGTAAATGTACCACAGGTTTTTAATTTGTTCTTCGGTTGAGGGACATCTGGGTTGTTTCTAGTTTCTAGCTATTACAAATAAGGCTGCTATGAACATAGATGAGGAAACTAAAGTATCTTCAACAAATGGTGGTGGTCTAATTGGATGTCAACATGTAGAAGAATGCAAATAGACCCATATTTATCACCATGCACAATATTTATGTCCAAGTGGATCAAAGACCTCAACATAAAACACTAAATCTAATAGAAGAGAAAGTGGGGAAAAGCCTTGAACTCATTTGCACAAGTTACAACTCCCTGAACAGAACACCAATAGCTCAGGCCCTAAGACCAACAATCAATAAATGGGATTTTATGAAACTGAAAAGCTTCTGTAAGTCAAAGCACACCATCATTTGAACAGAATCACAACCTACAGATTGGGAAAAGATCTTTACCAACCCCACATCTGACAGAGGGCTAATATCCAAAATATATAAAGAACTCAAGAAATTAAACACCAGAAACCAAATAATCCAATCAAAAAATGGGATACAGAACTAAACTGAGACTTCACAAAAGAGGAGTCTCTAAAGTGTGAGAGGCACTTGAAGAAATGCTCAACATCATTGGTCATCAGGGAAATGTAACTCAAAATGACTCTGAGATTCCATCTCTTACCTGTCAGAATGGCTAAGATCAAAAATCCAAGTGACAGCACATGCTGGTGAGGATGTGAAGAAAGCAGAACACTTCTCCACTGCTGGTGGGAGTGCAAACTTGTTCAACCACTTTGGAAATCAATCTGGTGATACCTCAGAAAATTGCTAAGAGTTCTACCTCAAGACCCAGCCATACCACTCCTGGACATATATCCAAAAGATTCTCCACCAAATCACAATGACACCAGCTCAACTATGCTCATAGCAGCTCTATTCTTAATAGCAAGAAACTGGAAACAACCAAGATGTCCTTCAACTGAAGAATGGATAAAAAACTTGTGGTATGATGAGTGATGATGGTGCATGCCTTTAATCCCAGCACTCTGGAAGCAGATGCAGGTGGATCTGTGAGTTCAAGGCCAGCCTGGTCTACAGAATGAGTTCCAGGACAGATAGGGATACGCAGAGAAACCCTATCTCAAAAAACCAAACCAAACCAAACCAAACCAAACCAAAAAGGAAAACAAAACAAAACAACCCCCCCAAAATAAAACCAACCCCCCCAAAACTGTGCTATATTTACACAATGGGATACTACTCATCTATCAGAAATAAGGAAATCATGCAATTTGCAACCAAATGGATGGAAGTAGAGAAGCTCATCCTGAGTGAGCTAACTCAGACCCAGAAAGATATACATGGTATCTACTCTCTTATAAGTAGATATTAGCCATATAGCATAGAGCAGCCATTCTACAAACCAGACCCATAGAGACAGGAGCCTAGCATAACTATGAGAAACTCCACCCAGAAGTGGGTCATGGACCTTGTTGCCTGTTAACGGAAAACCTTACCCTAGCTGGACTGCCTTATCAGGCCCCAGTACAAGAGGAAGCTCTTAGCCCTCAGTTAACTGAAGAATTGAGGGGGGTTGATATGTAGGGGCTCCCCTCAGCTGAGGAGAAGGAGAGGATGGAGATGGGGAAGTGGGAGGGAGAGTATGGCTGGGAGAGGAGGATGGAGGGAAATGTGATCAATATGTAACCTGAAAGAAATTAAAAAAGAAGATTTCTTAAAACTATTTTATAATTATCAGTTAAAATAGTGCAAATGCACATCAGTTGTTAAAGGGTTGAACACGCTGTCTGAGTGGACTGAGTACATGTATGCCAAGGAGTGTCTCATGGATGCTAAGAAGAAAGACTTAGCAACATATGGATTGGTTTGGAAAGATAACTCCATTGTCTTTTTGTTTTAGTTGAAAAAAATGCTAAATTGAGACATTGTGACTCATGGCTTATCTTCAGCAGCTAGGAGGCTGGAGCAGCAGGGTTCATTGAGTTTGAGGCCAGCCTGGGCTACTTAGTAAGTTCGAGGTAGTGTGCCTAGGATGCAGAATAAGACTGTCTCAAACCAAAGCCAAAACCAAAACCAAACAAAAAGGCTAAAACAACAACAACAACAACAACAACAACAACACAAAAACAAAAACCAAGCTAGACAAAAAGGAAAGAGGTAAGTTTTAGATTGATTTGCATTATGCATAGCAGAGAAAATGTAATAAAAGGAGCCTTTGTGTATGCTCTTGTTTTAGTGCATAAACTACTGTTCTAAGCACAGGGAATGGTTCAAAAAGATGCATACCACACTTTATGCTGGTGAGGTCTGAGGACAGGTGGAAATCTGAGAGGAAGATGGAGAAGTTAAAAATTCACCTCTATATTTTTTTATTGGTTATCGTAAATGTCAATCAAAATTGACAATTTTGCAATTAAAAATCCAATCAAACTTAAAAGAAAGATGTTAATGATTTTATGTCCTTGTGACACCTAATGGATATTTAGTTATTCCCTTGGGAAATCACTGTACTGCTCTTAAATGAATTATAATAATCTGAAGAACTCTGTAAGTAAGTACAAGTCTATCTACTTTCCAAGTGAGGAAATGAAAGTGAGAAGAAATAAGCCGTCAGTTTCACAGACAGAAATTATTCCATCATCTATCCAAACATCTGGAAAGCAGAGATCTTATAAAAATGATTTAGGTGGAAGTGCTAACAGATATAGAGTGGTTATTCTCAAAACATGATTTTAATGTGTTACAGTCATTCAATGGAATGTTATTTGTCCTTAAAAAGCAGTTTAAATACTGAGACCCGTTTCAGTGCTGATGCATGCTGTGACATGGTTGAACTTTGAACATAATGTTAAGAGAAAGAAGCCAGCCACACTGTATGACTTCACTTACCCATGGTTCAAAGTAGAGGCAGAAAGTAGGTTAGTTTTTGTTTAGGCCTATAGAGCAAGAGGGTTGGAGAATGACTCTGAATGGGACACAATCCTCAAAAATGAGAATATGCTAAAATGGTTGTACAACCCAGTGAACATATTAAACCCAGTGGATAATAACTGCATATGGGTTGACTGTACTATGTGAATTACCTTGTGGAAAAAAATTCAGGGATAGAACAGACTTGTGTACCCTCTGCCAGAATTCTCCTGATTCTCCTGAAATGAAGGACCCACTATGGTCAACTTCTGATTTTACTGAGGTTGAAGGGACCTCAAAAGACCATGTCAGTGGTATAAATCCTCCAAGGGGTTTATCTTTCTGTGGTTTAGAATATCAAGTTCATGAAATGTGTGTGTGCATCACAAGGAAAGCATTTCCATGCTTCCATTCAAGGGTGTCCTCCTGCAGAGACCCCTCCATCATCAGAGGTTGCTCTCAATTGATGGGCTCTTCAGGTCTTTCCTAAGCCCTCCTGTGAGAAGTTATGGCCTGGGGGCTATTATTAAGTTGGTCTTTAGTTAGATTTTTAAAAAATTAATGTCTATAGATAAGTTTGATTTCTCAATTACTATTTTATAAACATTTTATTTTTTTCATTTTCTTCTTTCTTTGGCACCTGAGCTCAGGCTTGACTATTAGTTTTCCCTAATGCCTATGAACAGTAGTTATTATGCCTTATAGCTATGCTACAGTTTATTTTTAAGAATTAAAAATAAAGTATTACTAACAACTGTTATTATTTCTCCCCAAAGCTTTCTGTTATAATAGTCACTGTTACCATTTGGGCTATGATGAGTCACAATTCAGCTACTGAGATAATAGAAATAATAAAAATTTCAGTATGTTAGTGAGGGTGGCTTGTAAAAAGTATCCAACAAATATTTATTGAGTACAGATTGTGTTTGTGACACTAGAGTATTTATGGAGATAGAAAATCTGTTAGGAACTCAAGCTCTTTTAGGAAAGAAAAGTCATGAAGGACCATGTGATTGAGAATGTGTGTGTAAAAGTTAGCAATAAATACTCCAAATGCAAGAATTGCTGATTGTTCCAAGTATATGGAGAGTCCTTGTTAATTCATTCTCCAGGCAACTATTTATTCAGGATCTGTCATGAGTAAGTTCTTCCAGGTGAAACTGACAGTTCTTACTTTTTAGGAAGTGGGATAGAAACCCCTGAGCCTCAGGGAGCTGACTGTCTAGTAGGAAAATAAGAAAGGGTTCAACATTGGCAGGGTAATAACATCACACTTAGATACAGGCATTTTGTTTCCTGATATAGTTCCCCTCTTACAGGCTCCATCTTAGTCCTTCTTATGGACCAATCATTCAAGGATTCTTCTGGCTTGTATTAGACTTAAAGGTGAAGATGGGAACACAAATTATGCTTTGTAGGGAAGAACAGATTTTAAAGAAGTAATTTTTTTTTCTTATCATGAATACTCAAAGTAGGCAAGGATATCATAGGTCAGTAGATCCCCATGAAATATAAGAGGGTAATTGGATTGAGTAATGAAGTATTAGCACTGGTAGGACATGTGACAATGTTCATAAAACAGGGCATTAGGCAGATGATTTAAGGGCCATGGAGCCCTCTGTGACTCACAGGAACAGTTGAAGATATGAAAATCAGATGAGTTATGGAGTCCAACAGGTTTAAGATTGTGTGACAAGGGGTGGGGGACCTGAGTTATCTCAGAAGAAGGTACAAACTCTGATGGAGGCAGTGAAGCAGTTGCCTTATCTGCACTAGGTGTCAAGGGACCACAGGGAGGTAGATGGAGTCAAGGGACCACAGGGAGGTAGATGGAGTCAAGGGAACATAGCAGGTGGAAAAGCTAAATGGTTTGTGTTTCCAAGGCAGAAGGGGTTTGACTGAAAGCAGGAGGAACAAAGGTGGGCTGAAGAAGGCTTACACCTACCCTCTGCCTACCAGTATCTCCTGGAGATGGGCATGTGGAACCCAAGGCTGGCATTTTACAATGTGGACCCTTGGTGATGGGACATTTGTATGAAAGAAAGTTCTATACAAATCAGAAGAAATAACCAAAATTTAGATCAGCTTTAGAGGTTAGACCATTGGAGGAATATAGGGAAACTAGAGTAGAATGAGGCAATGTTCTGACAGCAGTTTTAAGCTTCAGGTCATGGCACGTGAGGGAGAGGAGTGGTTTTCAATCTGTTTTATGGTATATTCTGAAATATTCACAGTTCTGTCACAAAGTGATAAGAGACAATCATGGCATTTTAGAATGGAATTTTGAAACAAAAAATTAATAGTAAAATAAGTAGTGGGGTTTAATTCCATAGCCAGGCTCACTTATCTCCGTGTATCCAGGCAGGGGATACTAAAAAAACAATTTATTTCAGAAATGGGATCATCACCTTTTTTTTTCTTCTGTAAAAAACAGGATACAGATCGCTCTAAGAAGGGCTGGCAAGAATGCAAACATGCTGGCATGAAACTGTGTGGGAGTTTGAAGAATAATTAGAATGTGGAGCTTAGAGATCAAAGAGATGAAGACCTAAACAATACATGGTGTCTGATTTGGAAAGGGTCTTGAATGCCAGATCTAGAAATTTGGTTTTATTTTATAGACCAATTAGGGATGTGACATGAGTAGCGTTTCTCGGTTTAAGAATG
Source organism: Lophiomys imhausi (assembly GCA_907164525.1). Classification (NCBI taxonomy): domain Eukaryota; kingdom Metazoa; phylum Chordata; class Mammalia; order Rodentia; family Muridae; genus Lophiomys; species Lophiomys imhausi. The sequence continues at coordinate 2,160,158 of CAJQZJ010037361.1, read as the reverse complement.
TAAGCCTAAAATTTAGGCTAATATAGTTAACCTTCACCATCAGTTTGGCTGGATTTTTACAATCATCCTGGAGACACCTATGGGTGCATCTCTGAGAGTGTTTCTAGGGAAGTTTACTGAGGAAGGAAGACCCTGGTGTGGGCAGCACTGTCCTATGGACTTGGTCTTGGATTGAATAAAAAGTGAGCTGAGCATCAGCATTTATTTTGTCTGCTTTCTTGTGTGAAGTGTGACCAATTGCCTTTTTCCTGCTGCCATACCTTCCCCATCATGACAGATTGCAACCTCAATCCACGAGCTAGTCAAAATCCTTATTTTCTTAAGCTGTGCTCTTGAGACACCATGACCAAGGAAACTTAAGGAAGAGAAGGTTTATTTGCACTTATAGTTCAAGAGGTTTAGAGACCATGACCCTTATGGTTAGACAGCTGGAAGGCATGGGGCTGGAGCAGTAACTGAGAGCCTGCATCTTTATCTGCAAGTAGGAGAGAAAGGATCAACTGAGAATGGTTTGGGATTTTGACACCTCAAAGCCCACCCCTAGTGCCACACCTCCATTAGCAAATCACCTCCTAATCCTCCCCCCAAACAGTTCCACTAACTTCAGACCAAGTATTCAAATATATGAGCCTATGGGCCATTCTTATTTAAATCACATACTCATAACATTATCTATAGAAGCTTTGGAAACATGGACATGAAATAAACGCCCTTTAGAGAATGGCATTCAGTCTGTCACATGGCTGTAGGTTCAGAGCTCTCCCCGGGGTTTCAGATCAAGTTGGTTCATTCAAAACTGGAAGGGACTTCGCAGACTGAGCAAGCTGAGAATGTCTACCAAGTGTTCTAGCTCTTCTGGTCATGCGCCTGCTTCGCCTTTCGTGGCTTATAGACTTCCTGATGACTTTTTCAGAGCAAGGAGAGTATGCCTCCCATGTCACAGACAGAATAGTATTAAGTGCAAGGTATCAAGCAGAAGTCTGGATGGCATTGTGGTCGGTAGACCATGCGTCCATTGTTTATCTTCCAGGTCTTGGAGGGCAGTAGAGACTTCACCTTCTACCCCATGTTTGTTTGTTTGGAGTTGTTTACCTGGCATTCGATGGAAAGGTCTTGGAAGAACACAAAAAGAACGTGAGAAGGTGAGCTGCCAGAAAGGACTTTTTAGTGGTAAGTACATTGCAAATGCCCAGACATCCATCCTGAGATGTACCCCCAGTGACTGAGGCTTAGTCTAAAACCAACTTTTGGTCTGGGACTATTACATAATCTGTGGGTGTGGTTGCTTACTGAGAACAAGGGCACATTTATTTTCTAGTAGTAATGTGAGAACAAAAGGTCTTCACACATATGGCTCAGGTCACAGTCTGACCACATAGCATGGGATGTATTGGCTACCCTGAGTTCTAGAATTAAAGAGAAAAGAAACATTTCTAGTCCCATGGCTTGTCCCCATTCTCCTTTCTTAGGAAGTAGGAGTCCTGGTGATGTGTTAAGCATCATGCTTGTGAAATTTGCTCTTTATTCAATTTATGACTGCTGTCCTATGTGTCCCTCTGGTCTCTGGGGACACTGAAGTGGCTCTGAGCTCAAGGTTCTCTAGGATGCTCAATTGCTTCCTAGGTAGGTTGCATCGTGGGTCCTGTAATTGTCCATCAGACACCCATGGCTCTGGGAAAATATCAACAGTACAGCTCCCTGCACAGAGGAGTGGTCCTGCAAAGACAGAGAAGAAACATCTGATGTTGCAGCCAGCCATCTGGCTATCTTTGGGGACTTAACATGCATATTAATTTACTCTTTTGTTTATTACCTTTCTAACCCTCAAACGCTTAGGTGGTGCTAATTGCAATGTTTGTTAAGCAGGCTTCCCACTGCACTCCAGCTTCTCAGTTCCAGCCGGTTGGGCAATTACCAGCACTAATATACTTCTAGCTGAGTGTACCAGCAAGCAAAGTGGGCTGCCTGTGTCTGCTTCTCTTGGCCGATGATCAATCAGCTTTGCTGGCTCTTCAAAACATGAAGGGGAAATATATTACAGAAATATTTAATTTCTCAAAGTTAAATTCAAAGGAGCCTTTAGGAAAGTGCATTGATAGATTAAATACTGTCTAAAACCACCTTTACATAAAACATACAAAAGATTTGGGTGGGTCACATCTTCACTGGACTTTCAGGCCAAATAAAGTCCCAAGATAGATAATTTGGCCTGTCTTGAATGGGTCTAGTCACTATTTTGCGAAATTAGTACACTCAAAGACCACATGGCCCATAAATATCCTTTTGCTGCTTGCCAAAGACATGAAAAAGCTAGATCAACAATCTGGGTGTGACAAGACACCTGTGTTTACACTGACTTCTTTTGCTTCCTCTTATAACACACAAACTACCAACTGCAAATGCAAAAATGTCTGATTCTACATGGCACCGAGTCAAGACAAGAGGAAGTAGCTGGTGAACTGATTACAGCAAGTGCTCAATGGATCCTAAATTCTTTCTGAAGCCAGGATGGGAAAATATTTTGCAAATATAAGGTCTAAAAATCATTTCCCTCTCAGAAAATGGCTTGGTGGAAGATGGAGAGACAGAGCAGAGACCAGAACAAAAACGAATAAAAGAAGGATTTAGGATAAAACTTTTCTATTTAATATTCATGATTTTAACTTAGCTGACATTTCAGTCATATATGGTAAAGAAATGTCTGTATGGAACATTGGTAAATTCTGACCTCAATCTGTCAGGGTATGGAACCAAGCAAGGGTAGAGATAGTTTGACTTTGACTTTGAAGGGAAAGTTAGAGGTATTGATGCTACTCCTGTCTCAAAGCTTGACATTTCCTCCAGCATCAACATTTTTAGGGCTATCGAGAACTCTATGCTTTTGTCTGTTCCCATACCAGTGAAAGCTGTGACCCTTTAATACAGTTTCTCACATTGTGGTGATCCCCAACCATAAAATTATTTTCATTTCTACTTTATAACGATAGTTTTGCTACTGTTACGAAAGTAATGTAAATTGTAATGTAAATATTGATATACAGGATGTCTGACACACGATCCCTATGAAAAGGTCATTCCATCCCTAAAGAGGTCGTGACCCGCAAGTTGAGAAACGCTGCCCTATACACTATTCTTAAACATTCATATACCTTTTTAATTTGTTTTTTTTTTATGTCACAGAGATAGTTCGGTAACCATGTACGTCTATAGCCAAATAAATATGCAGGTGCCATAAATAAAGCCCTTTGGTGTCCTTACCTTACTATCTACATAATGTAGGCTACATAGACATGTGCTTGAAGAGAGATCAGGCTGGCACAAGGGTTACCTCGTGACATAACACTGCTTGCACTGTTTTACAGCAAACTCAATAAAAAGTGAAAGCAGGCCACATATGCATGGATTCATTCTCTAAAACTGGGAGTTTTGGAGGTGACTTTTTAGAATGGAGTTACAAACTGGATTATTTAATGGCTTGGGGCCATTTTATATTTTGTTTTCAAAGTCTCTGAAGTTTTGGTTTACTGATAATTTTCATCAAATTAGTTTGGAAGTTAAAATGGCATCTTTTTTTTAATTTCTTCCAGTTACATCTCAATCACAATCCCCTCCCCCCTCCTGTCCCACCCTTCCACCCTCTTCCCCCTCAACCCCCCCCATCCTCTACCCTTTTTTTTTAGTTTAAGGTAGATCTTTTTCCCCCCAACAGCTCCCCCTTTCAGTCCAACAAATGGTTCTTTCTCTTATAACAATAAATACAGTATAAAACAACTGAAATAAATAGGCCACAATTCTGAGAGTTATATGGCTTAGCATACATTCCCAATGTCCAATCCATATGTATTTGGCCCTTTACTTTAACATTCTACTATCTAACCATCTCCATGAGTTTAAAGTTCTATATCTAACTCAGCTTTCATACTAACTTGCCTCATAATTTTATAAACATCTTCTTAGATCCAGAACACCCTCTTGATTCCTAAACAACTCAAAATTTAACTATGATACTCTAGCTATCTATTCTTCAACCACCTCTTTTAAGTGCAGAAAACCTGACACATGTAGCATGCTCTGTTCAGTAACTGGCATCTAGCACATTCCTACTGACCAAAGGCTAAGCTGAATCCTAAAATTGGAGATTTCTTCCTAATTGTGAACATCTTTATAAGTACACTCCAGGCTTCTTGAACTTGTAAATTTGTCTTTCATGGAATCCATGAAACTTTTGGAAACTTTTGGTTCCTAACTTTGAAAAGCTTTGTTATTATTATTATGTATGTACCTGGTATGTTTGAGAGTAAAGTCAACCAGTGTCATGGCATGCATGGAGAGGCTAAAGAATTACTACTAGGAATTTATTTTTGTCTTTCTGTTGTGGGATCTGTGGATAGAACTCGGGTCACCAAACTTGTGTGGCAAGTGTCTTTACCTCCTTCCTATTTTCATATTTCTAAAGATGTACACCTTTATTTATGTCCCTAAACCCAGTTGCAAATGCAGCTTTCAAGTCCCTTTCTTTTTCTGACATCTGGACTACCTTGTGGCTGACCTCTTACAGGCTTATTTTATTGTTGCTTTTGTTGGGCTTATTTTTTCTGTATGCCGATCTCTTTGTATTACATCTTGAAGATTATGAATGATTCCTGTGGAAACTTTGTATATTACATATTTCCTTGAATGGAGCTGATTTCTTTTGTTAGTCCAGAAAATGAAGTTAACTGGGAAAAACCCCTACATTTGCCATTCCCAGTAGCTCCAGCTTCTTGGTTCTTTCATTATTGGTAGATCTTGGAATCTTCCCATAGATAGTGGTCAGTGATCCCCCTTCCCAGAGTTAACAAAGAGTTGGTTTTCACATTTCTGCCTGTCCATATCTTGAGATCCTGCCCTTGTGAGTACAATAGGAGATCGGAAGCCCTACCCTGTATCTTTCTCTCACATGTCAGCTGCTCTTCCTGTCCTAAATGTGCTTCATCTCAGTATGTCTTCAAGGGATTGAGATATTATTTTCATCTTCAAAATTTATGGTTGCTGTGGAGTCATTTTTTTACTTACTTTTGAGCCTTTGATGACAGCCACATGTGAAAGAAGCTCACATCTATTTGAACTTGGAATCTGAAGCACTGGCCAGTTGTACTCTGACTTGCTTGCCATACACATTTCTATTCTGGTGTGTGAAACAATTAGAAGGAATTTTTTTTTGGTGGTTATTAAAACATGTCCTCTTGTATCTATCTGACTGTGAGTTTTAAATATTCATCTTTCCCAGACCTTTCTCCAGGGTTTCAGTAGTTAAAGTCTTCTAATATTCTTCCATTGAAAGCAAAGCAAAACCAGTTATGACAAGAGCAATTACAATTACCTCTTTGTAACAAAGTTAAGCTCAAGGTTAATATAACAGGATCATTTGTTTCAAGTTATAATTGAAAAATTGTCAGCCTGACAAAAGATCTGGGACAAGCTCTTGGAGCAGGTCATGATGCCTCCCATCTTACAAGACTGAAAACAAAAGAAGAGTGCATCCAATCCTAGTTACATAACTTGCAAATACAAATATTATGGAAACCTGTTGAATTCTGTGTTCACGTTAGTGCATTTTTCATGGAGGTTTTTTTTTTCAGCTGATACTATTTGCAAATGCAGCTGAGAGTTAAGTGCATAGTTGATCAACTACTAGAATATTAGATCTATTTCCAGACTAACAAAGCCCAGTGATATTGTGCAGACATCAGATATATGTAGGTACTGAGTGACATCAGTTTAAACTTGAGAAATTTCAATTTTATTAAAATTAGCACCAGAAAACTTGATTCCATATTTCTTACCACAAACAGATTGTATATTAGCGCTTTGGAAGTGAGAATTACATAAAGCTCTCCCCTCTCCCTCTTTGTGTTTCTGATATTACTCTCTTTTGTCTTGAGGGGATATCAGTCTCTTTAAAATTCAAGGTTGAAAAGCCAGATGAGACACCATGTTATTGGTATAGTTCTGAGTTTACACTTTGTATATAAACACTTGCCCCTTCTTCCTTATACCTTCTTTAGTAATATCTTTCAGTAATAACTTTAATGCTTAATTACCCTGATTGCTTTTCTTTGTGATTTGTTCTATCATTGTAGACATCTGTTTAGGAAAATAAAAGCTTAATAATATCCCAAGACCTTCCATCAGCTGGTGATCAGTGTAATTGGAGTAGAAGCTACATTTCTCATTCATCTTCCTATGTACATCCTGATTTATCATCTAGGAAATACATTTCCTGGAATTTATGCATTGACTTCATATTTAATATACGATGCAAAAGTTGCCACTCTGTTGAGAAATAGCTAAGTCAATTTTTGGTTTCATTTTTTTTTCCAATAAAAGGCTCTTTTTTTTCTTATAACAATAAGTACAATACAAAATAATAAGAACAATTAAGCAACAATTATGAAAATTTTAAGGTATAACATACATTCCCAATGTCCAGTCCATATGTATTTGGCAACTAATAATAAATACTTTATTATCTATCTCAATGAGTCTAAAGTTCTATACTTAACTCAATTTCCATCCTAACTTACATTACCAACTTAAAAGCATCTTCTTAGACCTAGAACACCTTTTTAATTCCTGAACAACTTAAAACTTAACTGTGAGACTATAACTATCTAGTCTTCAACCACATCAGAGACCTGAGAAGGATGAATATATCTGAATAAACTGGAAGTGCAGAGCTTATGGTGAAATTCAGACACATTTATTGTTTATTAAAATGTAAATTAGATTTACTTCTAATTAAATGCATAAGACATAAAAACAGTACATACTTATGCAGTACCATATGATGTTTCAACGCATGTATATATTATGTAATGTTTAAATTAGGTTAAATGTAACCATCTCTTCAAATGTTTACCATTTCTTTATGGTGACACCATTTAAAATCCTTTTGTTTACTATCTGAAATATGCAACCTGTATTGCTTAGTTATAGTTAATACAAGCAACATAATTACTTATGCTACCCCACTGTATAGCAGCATATTAGAACTTCTTGTTCCTTTTAAATCATAACTCAGTCCCACCAATCAACCTCTCTCCACCCACTCCCACCATCCCCAGCCATGTTGTACTCTCCACTTTTAAGAGATCAATATGAGATCATGTGGGTCTTGTCATTCTGTTCCTGACTACTTCATTTAATGAGGATCCCAGTTCTATCCCCGTTGTCACAAGCGATAGGATTTCATTCTCTCTCTCTCTCTCTCTCTCTCTGTGTGTGTGTGTATGTGTGTGTGTGTGTGTGCATCTGCCTACATGCTCATGTGCACACATGTGCACATCTCCTAGCATGTGTTATGCTGGTGCATGTCTCTGAGTGCCTTTCTTGATCACTCTTCACCTTACGTTTTTTAGGACAATCTCTCCTTGAACCTGGAGCTCATTGATTCAGATAGATTGGCTGGACAGCAAGCCCCTTGATCCTCCTGTCTCTGCCTCCCGCTCCTGGAGTTATACACAAATGCTGGATATCTGAATCAGTGTCCTTAGGCTTGTGCAGCAGGCAGGCCGCCAACAGAGTCAGCACTCCAGCTCCAGGCTTTCACTCTTTTGTATGGCTTTTACTTATGTAATGGACAAAGTAAATGCCCACCCATCAGTTGGTGGACACTTAAGTTGTTTCCACTTCTTGACTATTATGAATTAAGGTTTATTCTAAGCACAACTATTATTCTCAGAAGTTCAGTGCTGGTTAAACTATTAGACTATTTTTCTTCAGGGCAGCAGTCTCCTTCTGGTTTGCAAGACTGAGGTGAAGGAGTGAAAACATTCCAGGTGCTAATGATGTATAATAAGTGTTTGCCCATGACTTGTTTGATATGCATTTACATTTAGTGAGATGAAAAAAAGGTCAAAATCATTTTTTTAGGAGATATATATAGCTTATTGGAGAACTTATTGGGAGTTATTTTTTTCTCATCTCTGAGCCTCTTGTCTTTCAGCTAAAGATATATCAGCAATTCTGTTGTGACTGGTAATATTACTTCTTTGTTTAAATGGTCTTTTATATCTAGAGAAAAACAGAAGACTTTCCAAAAGGAAAGTTCTCAAGCACTTTCCCAGGGTGGGAGGGATAGCCCTGAAACTTTATATAAGTTTATAAAGCCCTTGTATAATTAGAATGCCATTTGCAATTGAAGCTGTTAGACTTAGGTAAGGATATTGGCACATATGTGGCATGGTTCCACTGACGTTTGCTGAGTTCATCTCGGCTGTTGGTAAGTTGTATAGTGCTGAGCTTACACAGCTGCACTTCAGACGTCGGTGAAGTTAGCAGAGGAGAGCATTTGGCCTCAAAAGAACTGACCGCATAATCTCTTTATGAGTGGTTACATGTTTTATTGCTGGGCTTATCGTTTCCATATCTGCAAACCAAAGCTCCAGATTTAGCTTCTCCTGACCCACCCCCATCCAAGGAATACTTCTTCCTCTTAAACAAATGTGTAGGGAATGTGACAGAGCCTTGTGGACTGCATTTGCATTGTGGTGCAGTGGAGATTTCAAAGTTAGCTAATTATATTTTTAGCTCATACGATGCATTCATTTCTATACTCCTCTCTCTCTTCCCTTATCCCCCTCACTGCTGCAGAGTTAGTTATGCCTATGGAGCTGTGAGCATCTCAAAGGAAATAAGTGAACCCTACTCACCCCAGTGCCTCACAGAGGTCCTGATACAAAGCAAGGGCTGCCATTTCCATAAGATAAATTACCAGAGTTAGAAGAGATGTAACCATTGATAATTCCCATGTCTTGGACTTAATGAATGGAAGGACATGTAGGATGATGCTGTGTGGGATCCCCATTACAAGCTCGTTGGGATGCTGGTATGAAGTCTGACCTTACCCACAGGACCCAGAGGCCTCTTGCCAGGCAATAGCATCTGAGCACTGGGCCTCCCACACAGTCACCCTTCTGTGAGAGGGACAAGTTCCTTCACAGAAACCAATGATTGTTGACCAATATGCTTTACCTTCAGGAACTGCATTACTTGGTGAGATTTTCAGCATAAATTAAATCCTCTAATGTTTTCATGCTTGGGATAAAGAAATGAAAACTTTCCTGGCATTAATGAAGTATGCTTTAAAAAAAGAAGTCTAGGAAGATTGTTCGCTGGTCTGTCTGTGGGTTGGTCTTCTTAGAGTGCCAAACCTGATTGTGAGGTAGCTAAATTGAATCTAAGACTAAGATTATGAGACTTTTAGCAGTATGTGTGAAATTCTAGCAGGTTTGAAGTTTTTAGAATTATTATGACACATCATACTCAGCTTTCTTGGACAGAGGGCAAAACCATCAAGCAAGTGCATACTGGAATTAGGGCTCCCTTACCACCTGCCAGAACCTGTAGGCAACACTGTCAAGTGTGTGAAGCAGATTAGAGACATTAACACCAGAAAATATGAAGTAAATAATGTCATGGCCACTATAGAGCAGGCAGATGACTCTGTCCTAGGCTGACATTAGTTAAGGCAGAGTCTCTTCGGTTGGAGCTTGGGTAGCAGTGGCTCTTTATTCAGGAGGTCAGCTTTTCTGATGGCTACTTCACAGTCCTTGAAAATAATGTCCACTGTGAACATGGGTTATCCAGGAAAGTAAAATTGGTCCAAACCACACAATAGGTTGGTCCTTATTTCCAGAGGAGACAGAAAACTAAAGCCAGGAAATGAGAGATGGAGGTAGTGAGTGTGGCCACTTCCCTTTTAGACAGGTAAACGAAGGGGAATATTGATGGCTATAGTTGTGGGAACATGGAATCTTTGAGCTAGGTGATACCTCAGATTGGATTTCTATGAATGTGAATAATAGAATTTACATATTTCTAAAAGTTTTTGGTTATTCTAATCAACAGACAGCATCTTCAATACAGGGTTTCTTTGTGTAGCCCTAGTTGTCCTGGAATTCACTCTGTAGACCAGGCTGGTCTTGAACTCAGAGATCTGCCTGCCTCTGCCTCCTGAGTGCTGGGATTAAAGGTGCACACCATCACCACCCTGGCCAGAATTTCATTCTAAAGAATGTCTTGGCAGTGGTCCTCAACCTTCCTAATGCTGCAACCCTTTAATACAGTTTCCCATGGTGTGGTGACTCCCAACCATAAAATTATTTTCATTGCTACTTCATAAGCACAGTTTTGCTACTGTTATGAATTATTATGTAAATATATGTGTTTTTCTATGGTCTTAGGTGACCCCCTATGAAAGGGTCATTCAACTCACAAAGGGGTCATGGCCCACATGCTGAAAACAGCTGTCTTAGTAGTATATCCCAAACCTCCAACTTTTTTTTGGGGGGGGGTGGGTATTCTAAAGTTACCCTACCTTGGTATAATTCACAAAGTAAAAAGATCCTGTGACTCTTTTGTTATAGAACACAGCCAACCTTATCTGTAATACCTTTGAATTTTAGTTGATGCTGAGTTGGCCCTGAAAAATGTTGAAATAACGAGGTGTGGGGACAGAGAGCAAAACATGGTGTTGGTGAGCCCAAGGCTACAAATGATTTCCAGGAGACTCCTAGGAACTAGTGTCCACTAATTGACAAAGAAGAAAGGCAGGTACAGGAAAGCAAAAGGAGAGACCAGCAATTCTACAGTGCACATCTATCTGTTCTCCTCTAACCCTGAGCTGCTTCTCAGCTTTCCATACTTTTGTTATGAATTACAAATGGCTCTTTCCATGTTTTTTTTTTTTTTTTGTGGGGGGGAGGTTGTTCTCAGCCATTCATTTGGTAGGTCTCACTAGGGAATTACAACAGCAAGCTGGCATTGGATGTCTACCTCCTGCCTTGCTGTGTTTGTTTCCAGACCTTATTTTACCCCTGGTCTTTAGTGGTTGGTTATCATGCAGGAGGGCAGCATGAAATAGCCACAGTGTTGTCATATAGCCCATTGGTTTAAATTGCTATTTGGTTAACGTTTTCGCAGATGGACTACAAATCTTCCAAGACTTTGAAGAGTGATTTTTTTTTTTAAGGCTTTTTATCTGCTCCCAAGAGTTCAAGGCTTAACTTTTATAGTTAGGGCACCAAGAGTTCAAGGCTTAACTTTTGAGTTGGTAGCTGCTAGAAACTTAAATGTTCTGGAGAAAACTGATCTGTGAAAAATTTCCATGAATTCCTTCCATTTACATAAATTAAAGAGGAGGAAAATAGAGCATGAATGGAGAGTGTGTGGGGGCAGGTAACTTGTTATCAGGAGCTCAGGCATCAGATGTACGCCCCCTAATATACTGCTCGTTGTCTTCTGCTGGGAAGAAGTTGGCTATGGATTAATACGAAGCAGGATTTTCTGTCTGATCCAGACACTGGTACCATAGTTTACATTATGCTAGGGTGTATACACAGTTACTTCTTAACTCAAGTCACAGCCAAAGTCGAACTTGAGTTCTGTGTCTAAGTAGAAGCCAAAAGAATTTTGTCCTGTGTGTGTCCTGTCAAAAGTCACCCTCTGGTGATCAGGGGCTCAGACTCTACTGGAGGGTCAAAAAGTCTCTAGTTGGAAAAATAATGCAGAGTAGATGCTGAACTTGGCCTCTAGCATGCTAAAACCCAGCTGCTCAGACCAGGAGAGTCTGCAAAGCTAGAGCAGACGTGTGTTGAGATGGGCTCTTTTCCTGTAATGGGGAAAAAAAAACCCTCAGTTTATTTCTACTTCAAGATAATTCTCTTTGTAACTGTATTATTTTCTTCCTTGAGAAGACTTGTCTTCTTGGTTGATCAAAGGGGCAGTATTGCACATGCTTCTTTGTTCTGAAAAAAACTCTCACACTGAAGAGCGGTTCGATTGACGTCTGGGACCCTTTGTACCAGTAGATGCTGAACTAACCTCATTACTCTGTGGCCTTTTGGTGTGAATCCTTCCAGGACTCAGGAATGATTTGTACAAATACCCAACGTTAGCTTTGGTTGCTTCTGTTGAGTGAGGCTGATGTCGATCTGTGGTGCTTTTATGACATTCACTTTCTAAACAGCATGGTAGGGCTGTTTTTACATTTTTAGTATATATTTTTTTTTTTTTAAGGAATAATGAACAGAACTTTAATTGAAGCATGGGATGGTACAGTTAGACTAAAACTTTTTTTTTCATTTTTAGTATATTTTTAATGTCAGTTAAATCACTGTGAAGCTGGACCAGGAAGCTTCCTGGCAGAATAAAGGTCCTGAGGAGAAAGGTGCTCCCTGGCCAAAATAATCCCAATGGGGACAAAATAGCAGGAGGCCTGTTGTAAACTCAGAGATGTTCCTGTTCCTCTCTCCTTTCCTCAGTCTGTGTTTGTGTGTGGCAGCTTTCTATTTGTCTTATCACACAAAAGCTCAGTGGAGTAACTGTTCTCACTAATTGGTAATGGGGTAGCTTGCTCATAGGTGTGAGGAGAGATATGGGGATGGATAATTAAGTATCTAAGCAGTTGAAATATTGAAATTGTCAGGAGAGGGAAGAGTTGTCATTAACTCACCAGGTTCAACTTTAACAATTATTTATTGAAATTTGTTTCTATTTTACCCCCATTCTCGCCAATGAGAAAGACAAACAAACAAACAAATAAATAAACAAACACTTAAAAGGCAATTTTCCCTTCACTCTAGAGTCTTGGTCCTCAATCTTCCTAATGCTGCAACCCTTTAACACAGTTCCTCATGTTTTGGTGACCCCCAACCATAAAGTTATTTTTATTACTACTTCATAATTGTAATTTTGCTACTGTTATGAATCACAATGCAAATATCTATATTTTCTGATGGTCTTAGGTGACCCCTAAAGGGGTTGCGGCCCACAGGTTGAGAATCAATGCTCTAGATAGTCTTTGACCTGGATTCAGGTCTTTAATGAAGAGGTTGCAGAGAAGCTCCAGGCAAGCCATAGGTAGCAAATTCCTGGCACTCTTTCCAGCCTGACTGTGGCCTCCCATTGGGTCATCTCCCAGAGCTGGTCCTGTTCTGGTTGAATGTGGATGATATCATCTTCAGGCTCCTCCTGCATGCCCTCTCCTTCTCCGAGGAGGAGCTAGCTGTCCTCCTGTGGTGCTGATTAGGAATGAACCAGGCATGGTGCAGGAGAGCTGGCTGTCCTCCTGTGGTGCTGATTAGGAATGAGCCAGGCATGGTGCAGGGTTACCTCCTTTAACAATAAATGGAGCATTCAAAATTTAAATAAAATGAATTGGTGTGATGGTTATTCTTGGTTTTCAACTTGATTATATCTGGAATTAACTAAAACCCAAATGGCTGGGCACACCAGTGAGGGATTTTTTTTTTTTGTTGGTTTGTTTTAAATAAATCATTCAAAGTGGGAAGACTACTTTTAATCTGGATCTTTTGAGGTGAGAAGATTCACCTTTAATCTGGGCCGTACCTGGTGGCAACCTATATTAACTGCACTTCCTATATAATCAGATATTTTTATCCCTCTCAGGTCTCTGAGGTGGTTGAAGAATAGATAGCTAGAGTCTCATAGTTAGATTTTGAGTTGTTTAGGAATCAAGAGGGTGTTCTGGACCTAAGAAGATATTTTTAAAATTATGAGGCAAGTTAGTATGAAAGCTGAGTTAGATATAGAACTTTAAACACATGGAGATGGTTAGATAGTAGAATGTTAAAGTCAGGTGCCAAATACATATGGACTGGACATTGGGAATGTATGCTAAGCCATATAACTCTTATAATTGTGGCCTATTTATTTCTGTTGTTTTATATTGTATTTATAGTTATAAGAAAAAGAACCATTTTTTTAGACTGAAAGGGAGAGCTGTTGGGGGGAAAAAGAAATACCTTAAACTAAAAAAAAAAAAAAAAAAAGAAGGGAAGAGGATGGGGGGTTGAGGGGGAGGAGGGTGGAAGGGTGGGTGGGACTGGAGGGGGGAGTAGGGAGGGGATTGTGATTGAGATGTAATTTGAAGAAATAAAAAATAAATTATTAAAAAAAAGAACATACAAGAAGGAAGCTCTCTTTGCCTATTTGCTCTCACTCTTGCTGGCAAGTCCATTCCTTCACTGGCATTAGAGCCTACATCTTCAGGATTCCAGCATCTACTGAAGATCAGCTGAGACATCCAGTCTCATGGACTGAAGAACTACTATATTCTTAGACTTTCTGTTGTTAGAAAGCCATTGTTGGTCTAGCTGGACCACAGCCTGTAAGCCACTATAATAAATAAACAAGCAAATATATTGAATGCATATATATATATATATATTCATTCTATCAGTTCTATTCCTCTAGACAACCCTGACTAATATACTTGGTGAGAAGGGGGTAGGGCTAGAGGCAGTTTAGATTTATAGGGAATCCTTCTGTGATTCTTTTTTAAAAAAGTAAAATAGTGAATCTTTTTTTGAAGCACATTATCACATCCCAATTTATCCTGTTTAAATCTGGAATACCACATGGAGACTTGACTTTATCTGGAACATACTCACAGAGCTAGTTCAAAGCCAGCACCTCCCCCTCCCCAGCTAAAGAGACACTCTACCAAACCAGTGTCCTTGCTGGTTTCTGGATGCTGACACTGGAAGGCACAGGGCAGGCACTCATTGTATGCTTGTTGAATCGGTGGGAGGAAGGCAGGGGCCAATGAAACATTAATGTTTAAAAATGTGACCAAAGAGACAAGATTCAGGGTTCACTATTAGGACTAATATTTAAGGCTACTTGGGGTTTAAACCCGGGAATAATTTGGTCTGAGATACTCATGTAAGCGCTAGGTCCTATTCTATATAATACAGTTTCTCTGACCACCACAGTCCTTTTCGTTCAGCATCTACCCAGAGCAGTCACCTGTGATGGCTTCCTGGGGATTGGTGGTGGGTTCTGGTTGTATTCTTTTCTCTGTGTCGGGACATGGCTGCAAAGTCACGCACCCGTCAAGAAGCACTGAGCTGACAGAGCATCTGCAACACTTCGTGCTGGCTGCGTGCCTTCTCTTGTGAAAGTATCAGTGGGAGCTCATGCAAACAGGCTCCTGTAGTATCCCTTACAGAGAAGCAGGGGCATGGCTCTTAGAACCCGACTCTCCTGTTCAGGTTACACGTGGAGGGCAGAACCAGAGTTGCGTGTTTGAACAGCACTCTCTCTCAGCTCCTGTTTCCAAACTCCAGCTGAGCTGACACGTGGTGGACACGATTTCAACTCGGGAGCAGGTTTCATTTAAACCACGGGGCCTCTGAGTTACACGGGAACCAAATGAGAAACAGACGTGACTGCAGGTGCCTTTTGCCCTGCTCTTGGGCAATGAACTCAAAGGTGTCTTTGATTTCAGTAAGAAATTTGGCAGGGAGCTTGTTCATAAAGTGGTTTCACTGCATTGATTTTTTTTTTTCCTTTTGGTAAAAAGGGCTTCTCTCTCCTCCCACTTGACTCTTACCACACACACTCAAATATACATAAAACTCCCATCAGGAAGAATGGAACTACTGTACTAAAAATAAAACTTAAATTAAAGGCCCACTTCAGTAACCTGTAAGCTTCCCATTCTCTCTGTTAATGGTCATTGGTTTTCCTGCCTTGGACAGTCTGATTTCAAATACGCAATTATTACCAATAGTCTAGAACAGTGCCAGACCTGTTGTGTAAATAATATGGCTTTTACATATATTGATGAGTAAATATTTGGCCAATAAACCTACGCAGGTTAAGCCAGTCAACTCCAGCAGTGACAAAACACATTTGTTCCTTAAGCTGTAAACATCCTGGCTGAAGAAGGGCTATGCTACTTTATTGCCTGGAAACATGCTGGCCCGTCTCAATTAGCTGGGTCAAAGCTTTTGTGTGATGGAGGCAAGCTCTGTCCTGATGTTGCTCACAGATCAGGCCCTTTGGAAGGGCTCTTTGCATTCTTCAGGCTTGCTTAGCATTCAGAATGGGCCGAGTACATACATGTTAAATGACAAGGGAGACTCACTTTGAGGTCCAGATAAATTAAACACATGTACAGACAAGTGGTCCATTTTGTCCATCTTTTGGAAGCAGGGGAAATCTGTGTCACTCCCTAAGTCAGACCTGTTGACTTTGAGCAAGACACATTGCATTTCAGGTATACAACTGCTTCGTTTGCAAAAACCATGAAATGGTATCCTGGAAATGGTATTTCAGGACATTTCCCTTTGTTATGATTTAGAGCATGACTCTGTAAGAAGTTTGACTTTGACTGTGACTCCTATGTGGAAATTACTGTAGGTGCTTTTTCTCACTTAAAAGCCTTAAACCATATCAGTCCAAGTCTACATGGACATTGTATGACTCCAGAGAGCACGGCTCACACAGACCATGAACTGGACAGCAACCTCCCTACCTCAAGTTACACAATGTTGCCTTCCTGCCTTGGAAACCCAACATATCTTCTTTCCTTCTAGCGAACAGATTTATGTTGTAAGATTTTTTTTGTTTGTTTGTTTGTTTCCCATAAATTCCTGTGTTTGATGGGGTTATGCCAACTCCTTCCCTCAGACTCCTTTTGGAGAAGACTTTTTCTATTTTCCAAAGCACTGATTAGACTAAAACTAACAGCTGGTTTAAAAGGTAATCATTCTCACTCTGATGGTTTCTACTCTAAAATGAGACGAGAGATGAGATTCAGAATGGGGGCCTGGCTGCAGACTGTCAGTATCCTAAAATTCACATGCCCAGGTTTAACCTAACCCCCACAGTGAGCATATTTGGAGGCTGGGCTCTGGGAGATGATTTGGCAATGAGGGTGGGGCCCTAATAAACGGGTTTAACTCACTCACCAAAGAGACTCCATATTTCCCTTCCCCCTTTCACCACGTGAGGACAGACAGAGAAGATTGGCATCTAAGTGGGCCTTCAGTAGGGTTTGGACACCCCAAGCTCCATAATGGTAAGGAATAAATTCCTGTTGCTACAAACTTCCTGTGGTACAGTGTCCTTGCTAAGATACGCACCAAGCTATATTGTTACTCTTTTCTGGCATTGAACATGCAGGACAAGGTGGTCTCAGATAACGTATCTTTTTGATGTGATGGGGATGAGTATTTTCTGGAATTTGGGTACATTGGGTGCAGATAGGGAACTTTTATGTGTTGTATGTTTCGATCAGAAACTTGATAGCTAGAGGTGGTTAAGCGGAGAAGGGCCTGAGTTTGATCCCCAGAGCCCACATGGTGGAAGAAGAGGACTAACTCTTGCAAGTTGTCCTGTGACCTTCATGCTTGAACTGTGGCATGTGTGTCATGTGCACACACATTAGATAATTTTTAAAAAATATGTAAAATAAAATAAAAATAACACCTTACTAGGACCGTGTGCAACAGGGAGAGGGATTCATGCTTGTGTGACAGAGATGTTTCAATCTCTAACTGGGGCTAATCTCATCTCTGTCTTGGGCTTGGCAGCCTGGAAAATAAAGGTCCCCATGCAACAATAGGCAGCTGACGCTGCTCCCATGAGTGGGAGTCTCGAGGATCCCTAGAGTTCTTCAAGCTATCGTCTCCCTTGTAGGGAGCAGAACTGGGCTCTGTACTGAAAATATTACTGCCTAAAAATATCAAGTGGGAACTGAAGAGCGTTTCCACTAATGGGTGCAGACTAACTCTCCTTTTCAGAAGCCAGATTAATGTCCAAAGTCCGAGTCTAGGCTCTGAGAGGGGTTTTCCCTAAGTGTGTGGTGTTTTTGTCACCTGCTCCTGAGGCAAGCTTCTTATTGCCTACTGTTCCCATAGGCAACCCTTTCAGCTGCAGGCACGTAGCACCTATCAGGCTGTTTGCCCCCTATTGATGGGATCATTTGCTCTTGAATGTTAGAACTGTCTCACCACTCAGCCCCCAGGCAAAGCCTCAAAGAAATGAGCATCCCAATGGTCTCTGAGATCCTAGCAGTGTCCAAGTAAAGTATGGACACCAAACATGCCTCAGGAACAGAATGCTGCCCAGGTATGTTCGTCTGATTAATTTCACAATAGTAGCCATCAAACTGATACCACCACCATGACATCTTTGATTGAGGGCACCTTCTTTGTGCAGGCCTCTGGGACTAATTCTGACATCTTCAAGGTCAGATACGTAATACTGAGTGCCCAAGAGGGAAAGCACTCAAGAGTGTGCAGCTATTAAGTGCTAGGAACAAGTTTCTAGGATGA
This sequence comes from Lophiomys imhausi, assembly GCA_907164525.1. NCBI lineage: Eukaryota > Metazoa > Chordata > Mammalia > Rodentia > Muridae > Lophiomys > Lophiomys imhausi. Next base: position 2,142,027 of record CAJQZJ010037361.1, on the reverse strand, counting down.
AGGTACAGCAGGATTCTATCCTCTGAGCCATATTGTGAGCTGCTCTTCATCTCAGTTATAGATGTAAATCTTGCTTCAGTCTCTCCCATGCTTGGCCAAGCCCTTCTCTATCCCCGGGCTGCCTTGTAAGTATAAGTGCTTGTGTCCTCCCTCTTTCCTGGGATTCTTCTACCATACCCCAAAGCTTCACTGGTCCCAATGGAAAGGTAGATTTTTGTCTAAAAGTTCCATTTCCTGCATAGCCCTGCCTGATATATACTTCTCCCTTCGACACCTACTCAAACTTGCAGGCCTGAGGCTGGAGCAGGAAGAAACTACCTATGCTTTGCCTCTGTTCTCCTTTTAGCATAAATGTCCCCAATGCTGTATTCAGTCCTTCCACCTTCTCTTACCATGTTCTCTTCTAGGGCCACTGGCTATTCCAGTTTATATGGAAACCAGGACGTTTCTTGAGACGTCCTTTGCAAACACTAGGGCACATATAGGCACACTGGGATAGTTGGTCAATCAGCCCATCTCCTTGCCTTCCCTCACAGGTTTCTAATCACCCCCAGGCACATGTCTCCTCCCTTTTTATCTATACAGTCCCATCTAGGGACTCTGTACCGTCTACTAACATATTTATGTCTGTTCATGGCTCTCTCTGTCCCTGGACACTCTCATCCAAGCCAGCATGGCCAAGACCAAACTGAGCACTTCACTGTCAGAGCTGCCTCCCTGCTTAGTCCCTCTTCCTGGGTATGAGGGTGGTTTCTTACTAACCTGAGTGTTGCTTTTGAAGGATTTCTCATTTCACTATCCCCTCAGGACCTTGACACCAAACCTTGTGGGTTTTTTACAACATGAACTGAATCCTGACTTGGCAATTTCTGGTTGTGTGACCTTTGGGAAGTGAACCACTTCTCTGGTGGGAAGCTGACTCATTTATATAACATGCATCCAAAATTGTCTCTATCGTAATATCTTTCTGAGCACACATGGCAATGCCGCAATACCCGGAACCTGGTGCTTTACATACGGAAGAGACACAGAGGAGGGCTGGTATGGGGCAGGGATTGGTTCAGTCTTATCGACCAATGGATGCCACATTTCAGTTTCTTCTAGTCATTGTCTCTCCCCGGGTTGTCTGTTTTCCTTTGCACTGCTCACACACAGATTCAGATTCTCATGTGTTGGCACTTGGATGTTTTGCCTCTGGCTTCTAATCTGTTTTTGTTTTTTTTTTTTTTTTTTTAACCTCCAGTTTCATCCTCTTAAAATCTATCCCATACCTTTCTCAAAAAATTTAATTTGGGGATATGAAACCTTCAGTGATACCAACTTCTCACTGCACCAGCAAATGTCATATAGAAAAATTACAGCTGAGATGTCCAAATGTGTCACTTTCCATGACCTAAGTGTACCAACACTAGCTTAAAGTTTATCCTAGAAGTGTGAGCATTGCTGCCAACTCTCGTTTGCTCAGGAGCAGCTGCATTCACAGAAACAGATGGTTGTGTGAGTTGGGCTCTTGACCCAATGGCTGCCAGTTCACAAGCTATTTTGTGGCCTATGATGTGTGATTAGACTTTAAAGGGTGTACTAGTCCAATTATATGTTCTCTTGGGACTATCAACTAGAGTCCTGGAAAAGAATTTTCTCACTAATATAATTGAGGCAAAAAGAAATTTCATAAGAGTACTTGGTGGAAATTCCTGCTTTATAATTATGGTCTGTAAGAGATACTGGGCCAAAAGGCTGAAGATAGATGCTCCAATGTATTGAGAGAAACTGGGGACTGTCCAGGAAGCCAGTTGTCTGTCATTTCTTAGTTTTGGAAGCTGCTGGCTCTGCACTTCCTGTGTATTCAGATATATTTATCCTTCTCAGGTCTCTGATGTGGTTGAAGACTAGATAGTTGTAGTCTCACAGTTAAGTTTTAAATTGTTCAGGAATTAAAAGGATGTTCTTTGTCTAAGAAGATGTTTTGAATTTGGTAATGCAAGTTAGGATGGAAACTGAGTTAGTTATAGAACTTTAACTCATTGAGATAGATAGATAAAAGAAAATTAATATCAGTTGCCAAATATGTATGGAGTGGACATTGGGAATGTATATTTTATAATTTCCATAATTGTTACCTAATTGTTCTTATTGTTTTGTATTATATTTATTGTTATAAGAAAAAGCCTTTTATTGGACTAAAAGGGGGAGCTGTTGGGGGGAAAATTGAACCTTAAATAGAAAAAAACAGGAGGGTGAGGGGGAAGAGGGTAGGAGGGTGGGACTGGGAGAGGGAGAAGGGCGGCAACTATGGTGATGATGTAACTTGAAGAAATAAATAAATGTTAAAAAAAAAAAGAGCAGTTGATGGAGATGTGGAAAACCAAAGCTACATGCACGATGAACCGAAGGAGAAAAAGAATTGACAAGCAAGCAGAACAAGCATCCCTTAGCACATGTTTGCTCCTGATAATTATTCACTGAACACTGGAAAAACACTGCTGGAACAGAACAGAAACAGTCACACACAGTACAGACTAATGGGATTAGTGGTAGGCCATGAGGAAGATCTCTTTGAGAGAGTTCTGTAGGTCCATTTTAAGCCTAATGCTTAGTTTCTGTGGGGGTCAGGCTTTTCTGTTATTAGATTTCAGAGACAGTATATGATGGCACTCCATATGTACACACACACACACACACACACACACACACACACACACACACACACACACAATCAGACACTCACACATAGCATACTCAACCAAACACACACTCCACAACCATACCCCCCACACCACCATATACTACATATCACACACACACATATACACACCATACCACACATTATACCCACAAACCACAGCACATATCCCCCCCCCCCACAAGCATACTAATCCCATGAACACATCACAAACTCAAACACACACACACACACACACACACACACACACACACATCCTTTTATTGAACTAAGGAAGAGTTCTGGTAATGGGTCTGTTTCTGGTCAGACAAAAATCAAATTGAGACTAAGTGTGAGACTGGATGAGCAATGTAGCAGGAGCTGGCATACAGAGATCTGATTCTGGCTGTTCTATTGCTCTTCAGTAAGTCTCCAGTAATTGCTGAGTGCCTGGTGAATCCAGCATTTTTTTTTTTTTCAGAAGGGAGGGATGCAGGGATATAGGTGTTTTTTTTTTTTTTCCTGTAAGAATTTACAGTCTGTTGGAGGGATAGATAATACACATGCAAACAGAGAAGTTAGTAATGTTAGCCACAAGCAGGTGCTGTGAAGAGAATAGGAATAAGAAAGACAAGGATGTAGGTAGGATTAGCAGTGACTGGCTCTCTGAGTTGGGACTGGAGCAAGAAGTGGTGATAACCACGCCCAAATCTCCTGGAGTACTCTGAGCGCTGGTCCGGAACCAGGGGTGAGACTGATCTGTTGAGGATGAGGGTAGCCAGTGTGGTCAGACAGTAATGAAAAGCAGAAGGTTAGAAGAGACGGGGAATTTGCTGGAGTCAAGGAGTTTGTTTTGCAGTTTAGTCTTGATGGGTTTTAAGCAGAGATGTGGGATGATGTGTTTATGGTCTGACTACATGATTGATGTACTGGACAGAATGGAAGGACAGAGACCAATTAGGAGCTACTGAAATTAAATGGGTGAGAGAAGAGTCTTGAAATAAAACAGGAGGTGACTGTGTAGGAAGGTAAACTTGGATCCTAGCAGTGCCGATCACAGAAGGGAGGGAATCTGGGATTTGTCTTGGAAGCTGAGCTAGTAACTAAACAAATTTAAGATGGATGCCAGCTTAGATATGTGATCTGTAATAAATGAAGTTTAGACCTGAGCAACTATGGGATGCTGGTCCATTATAGAGAAGTAGAGGAGGCTTGGGGTAGAAAATCAGCTGTTCTGTGGAGAGAGATGGGAGGAGAGAGAGCTATTATGCAGAAGAGATTTAAACTCCTCGTGGGAGTGGATGAGAGTCCAGAGAGATAAGGGAACACACTGAAAGCAGGGGGCACAGGGGTACCCTGATCATCCTGAGCTGGGAAGTAGTTTTCTAGATTTTAACTTCCACACAAACTCAGTGTTGTCACCTTTTCTACATCTCTAACCTGCTCTGTTGCTGCAACACTCTTAGACTCTATAGCTGAAACAAGGACAAATGCCAAATCAGTTGGATGTAAAGGTATGTATTGTCAAACACACTCAAAAAACTGCTCTTCTCTCTACAAACAGCAGCCTGCTGTAAGGCGAGGCTTGTTTCAAGACTCTTAAGGGTTATGAAAAGCTGCTTGTTATCATGTTCTTTGTTCAGGAAGTCACACTTCAATAACAGAATGACTTCATTTATGACAAGCAGCTGATCTGTGCTGATTTTATTTTGAAATTGAAGCCCTGGGGGAAAATGATTCTAAAGGGCCGAGGCTGTGGATAGAAAGTGGTGATTCTTCTCAACTGGTAACTTGGGGCTTTGATTGCCTAATTCTGTTGAAAATTAATTTTGCTTTATAAGAGGGATCTGTCTAGAACGAACAGCTTGTACCTGACTGTAGCATTATATTTTGATTTAGTTCCCTGGCTTATTTAACAAATGCCAAGGATTTAACAGCAGGTGGATTCCAACTCAAAGGAGTCTGCCACAAGGAAGAAAGTTCTGGTAGGATTCACATTCCTGTTCCTCACTGCAGGGAAAGATCAAGCCCTTGCTTTGTTACTTGTCAGGGCAGGGAACGGGACCTGCATGGACATGGTGTATAAGTAAATTGGAGACTGAACTTCAGAGGGACAGTTAATCTTAGGACTTGTAACGTCACCAGGCTCTGGGGCTCCATCAAGGAGCCCAAAGCACCTGTTCCCTTGGGATAAGTTATCCGTGCGTCCATATTTCCCTGCCAGGCTGCTCAATATCCTCTTCCTCTCTTCTTGTATCTGTACCAGAGGCAGCTTTTGGAGTCATCAAATGGGTCAGCTCCCCCTAGATCCACCACATTCAAGTTGCCAGTTACAGGGTATGCAAGTCTCACTGCCAGTGTTGTTATTCACTTTGTTTATTATTTCTCAGATTGATGAGGAGACTTAGGAGTTGCTTAGGAGACTTGGTGTAAGGCTAAAAGCCTTTACGAGCTATGAAAATGTTTAGTTGTTAGCCCGATTTTCATATTCTAGCTGGGAGTCACATAGCAAATCAACAGTCAGGTGACTTGACTTCCTTGGGTTGGGGGAAAGGTGACATGAAAATGATAAAACGTTTCTTTTGTTGGGAATGACATACCCTTTATTCTAACCTAGTGAAATTCAGTGATGTCCTCTCTGAAAATCATGGGACTCTCTTTTTTATAGTTTGAGAAATTCATACATTCAGATGATACGTTTTGATCAAATCCATCCCTATTCCCTCCCCTACAATTACTACCCTGTCCCTCCACTTTTCCTTTTCAACTTCACATGCTTTGTTTTTAAACCTGCAGAGCCCATAGTGCTGCCTGTATGTACATGGGTGAATGAATGCCTACTGTAGCATAAATAACCCCTCAGGCACTACTTCCCTGAAGAAAACTGACTCTCCCTGCCCCAGTAACCATCTGTTGCTAATAGCATCTTAGCTAGGGGCGAAACTTCATGAGACCCTCCTCTATCCAGGCTGGAATTGTGGCTGGCTTATCTTGTACAAATACCCATGGCTTCTGTGAGTTAATACGTGCAGTTGCCCTACTGTGTGTGGCAAATACTCTTTCATTATAGGGGTCTACCACCTCTCACTCTTACAGTCTTTCTATCCACTTTAATTTGATGCTCCTTGAACATGAAGGGGTGTGATATAGATGACCTACTTGGAACTGATCACTCCACAGTCTCTTATTCTCTGCTCACTGACCAGTTGTAGGTCTCTGTATTAATTGCCAGCTACCTCTTTTAAAGCTTCCTTCATGAGAGCTAAGAGATGCTCTAATCTATAGGAAAAAAGATAAGAACTTTATTGCTATGTCCAGTTAGCAGAATAATAGTATTAGACTCTTCCCTAGGCCCCTTGCCTAACAAAGCATGGGTTTGTGACCTAGTTACTGGGACTAGGCATGGGTTACATGTTGTGGAATGGAATGGCATTAAATCTAACCAGAAAATGGTTACTAATATAGCATTCTTGCCACCATTGTACTAATGCACCTTTCTTGCCAGGATAGTTCTTAGTGTATTATTCACATCTGGAAGAGAACTGCTGATTACTTTTCTTGCCTGGGGCACCCACTTTCTACCAGTGTTGCTTTGGGTATCAGGCTTGGACACTTTCAGATGATTCTAATCAGTTGTTATACACAGCTGGGACAAAAAGGGTCAAAATCTCCCTGTGAACGTTGGCTGCTTCATAAATTGAAGAGATAGTTAGTTTGGCGGTTAGGAAGATAAAATGAAATGAAATGCTTTATGGCAGGTACTGTGGGCTTACTTGAAAAAAAAAATCAGGCCCTGATTGTTCTCTCTTGTTCTCCTCAGATGGAAATAGTGTTTGCTGTTTGTGTAACCAGGAAGTTTTCCTATAATATGATAGAACATAATTTTATACTTCATTGTCAATAAAAGATTAACCAACAAAGGAACCAAAAAATCTGGCTTTGACTTTAATTGGAATTACAGCGTGTCTGGTGTTGCCAGGAAACTTCAGGGCTTCAGACAGTGTAATATACAACTTTTTCTGTCTACTTGGTTTTTGATCATTCATTTCAACATGAAGGTAGAATAACAGAAATGCTCTCTGTGCAATAGGAAGGGTCAATGTTATTTCCATATACCAGAAAGGATTATTGGGTGGGGATCTTAGGTCATTTTCTGTTGCTAGGTTCTGTCATTTATAAAGAATGGAAGTTTATTTGATTCACAATTCTGAAGGATGATAAATCAAGGATGATGGTCCTGGGGGATTTTTAGATGCATTTTAACATTGCACAGGGCATCACATGGCAAGGCAGAGCAAGTCTTTCAGTTGAGGTCTACCTTCCTCCTTTTGGAAAGCCACTAATTACCATCATGAAGGCTCCACCTTCATGGTGTCATATGATTCTACTTGTCTCCCAGAGTATCCACCTCCAAAAATGCCATTGACTTATTAACCTTGAGATTGAGTTTCCATCACCCCCGAGAGTATAGCTTTTCTCTTTCCAAAATAATGGAAGGGGATAAGTTAGTCTCCAGAATTTTCCATAGGGAAGGGGCAGCATGAGACACTGGACATTAACACTCTCCACAGGGGAGGAGGAGTGGACAATAGCAGCCCTCCACTCAGAAGCAGGCCCATTCCACTTTCCCACTGGGGAAACACAGTCAAACCACAGTAGTGGGCAAAGGGAAGTCCTGGTTCCCTGGCTGTGAGTTAGCATTGCCTGACCCAGTTAGATTTTTTCATGTTCATTTTTACCCTCCTGTGTCTCAATTTTTGCTGGTGCTGGTTCCATTCCCTTCTTGGTTCCTAAAGGACACTAGACACCTGCCTAGATTCCTAATGCCCGAGTAGTTCAATGGTCTCTGTTTGGTGACAAGGCCCCCGCTTGGCTTGGAAGTGGCATTTCCATAAAAATCAATCCCCTTACTTAGAGGCTCATAGCTCCATAGGCTTCACCCAGGGGAAGAATAGCACATTTGCTCACAAGGAAACATTGTGGCCCTCACAGGCTAAGAGGCTACCTAGGGTACCAGGCTTCTCCTGCCATGTCCAGGGCTTCTGATGTCATGGGGACTTGCAGTGACAGCTTTGACCAATTTTCTCACCAGGCTAAAGAAATTAAAAACAACAACAACAACAACAAAAACCTGCCTCAGGATTTCTTAGCGGATGATACTATGAACATGAATGATCACAATTGAATTCTCCCCCGTGCCTGCTGTCCTACAGCAGGATTTAGTTGGGGAAGGTTGCTGAGAGTATGAGAGCCATGGAACACTCATACTTTGGAGAATCTCCCCACACCTCTGTGGGGTTCAAGGAATCTGCTGACTTGAGAGGTGGAGCTGATTAGCTTTCCACATTGTACATCCTTCTATGCAGGACCAGAGGGATTTTTGCATTCTCCTATTGTGGTGCTTGGAATGAAAATGGTTCCTGGTTTTATGTTAAGGTCTTTGATCCACTTGGACTTAAGTTTTGTGCAAGGTGAGAAGTATGAGTCTATTTGCATTCTTTTACATGTTGACATCCAGTTTAGATCAGCATTATTTGTTGAAGATACTGTCCTTTTCCCATTTTATGGTTTTGGCTTCTTTGCCAAAAATTAAGTGACCATAGGTGTGTGGGTTTATTTCTGGGTCTTCAATTTGATTCCATTGATCAACTGGTCTGTTTCTATACCAGTACCATGCTGTTTTTATTACTACCTCAGGACCCTGCCATACCACTCCTGGGTATACATCCAAATAATTCCTCACCAATCCACAAGGACATCTCCTCAACTATGTTCATAGTTGCTTTATTTGTAATAGCTAGAAACTGGAAACAACCCAGATGTCCCTCAACCAATGAATAGGTTAAAAAAAAAAAAACTGTGGTACATTTGCACAATGGAATACTGCTCAGCCATCAGAAACAATGAAATCATGAAATTTGCTGCTAAATGGATGGAACTAGAAAAGCTCATCTTGAGTGAGCCAACCTAGACTCAGAAAGATGTAAATGGCATCTATTCTCTTGTAACTGGATTTTAGCTATATAGTATAGGATAACCATCCTATAACCAACAGACTGAAAGGAACAGGAACATAGACTTTGTTTCTTGTTAGTGGGATACTTTCCCCTAGTGGAGCTACCATGTAGGCCCCCAGTGTAAGAGGAAGTTCTTAGCCCTCATATGGCTGCTGAACTGAAGGGGGCTGATGTGTAGGGCACCCCAGATGGAGGAGTAGGATAGATGAGAGAAAGGGGAGAGGGTGGGCCTGGGAGGAGTGGAGGGAGGGGACTGTGATGGAGATGTAAATTGAAGTAATAAATAAACAGTAAAAAGAAAAAAGAAAAGAGTTCCCATAGGCCCATAGAAAGTGGCACTATTAGGAGGTGTGGCCTTGTTGGAGTAGGTGTGGCTTTTTGGAAGAAGTATGTCACTGGGGGTGGGATTTGAGTTCTCAGGTGCTCAAGCCATGCCCAGGGGGGCACTCTCTTCCTGTTGCCTAAAGATCTGTAGGTAGAACTCTTCAGCTACCTCCCCTGCACCATGTCTGCCTGGATGCTGCCATGCTTCCCACCATGATGATAATTGACTAAACCTCAGAACAATAAGCCAGCTCCAGTTAAATGTTTCCTTTTCATAGTTGCCATGGTCATAGTATCTCTTCATAGCATCAGAAACCCTAATTAAGACATCTATTTATCCTTGGCATCTACTCTTTTCTTGGCACTGTGATGGGCCTGAAGCTCCACAGATGAGGGATAACATAGGAAAGACATTAGTGAGTCATATGACTGGATAATGTCACAGGCTGACATATGACATTGGTAAGATAGACTGCTAGCCGTGAGTTGGTTGTTAGGAAATCATCTAGAGCCACAAGCATTATCATGACTAGGAAGAATGTGTAGTAAAGCATGGAAGAAGTACTCAATACAATACAACCACACTCAGAATTTTGTAGGGCAAGAAGGTGCACTTCAGGGGACTGTCCTGATGTCACTCAGTGCCCTGAGACCACTATACAACCTTGGAAACCATCTCCCTGGTAAGATATCCAGCGGGAAAGTGGGATGGGCCTGCTTCTGAGTGGAGGGCTGCTGTTGTCCTCTCCTCCTCCCCTGTGGAGAGTGTTAATGTCCAGTGTCTCATGATGCCCCTTCCCTATGGAAAATTCTGGAGACTAGCTTACCCCTTTCCATTATTTTGGCAAGAGAAAAGCTAAACTCTCGGGGACGATGGTGGAGGCTGCTCCACAGGTTATATTTAGAGACTGACTCCTACATTCAGATGGGAGCACCAGCAGAAGGCTTTTCAGGTGGGTGGAGCCGTTGCTTGCCTGGGCAAGCTTCCTTTTGGATATTAACAAAAGCTGTTCCTGAACCCTATTCTAGAAGGATCCTTGATTTGTCTGCAGAAGGAAATGAGAGACGGTGTACACTCTGTGCTTGAATAAGCCCTTAGCCTCCACGCGGGCTAGCAGATTAAGACTTGCGGCTCACTGGCATTTCCTGAGAACACAAAATATTTCCTTTCTTTTCTTTCTTTCACAAACAGTACCCTGGCTCTGTTAGGCAGTGGGACCTGAAATTAAAGATAAATATAGATAGAATGAAATTCACTTTCATCAAAGCCAACCTGGCCTCCTTGTTTACAGTGACTTTAGTTTTGTTTCATTACCCAGCCATATTTTGTTCTGAAAAAAAGTTACTTGCTTAGGCTGTGACTGAGGTGTGGGCACTTTTCATGTAGCCTGGGTTGGTTCTGTTTTGCTTAAGGATAGAAAAATGAAACAAGGGTGAGCATGAGATGAGAGCCAACAATGGGAGAGCACATTTTGGTTTCTGGTTTCAAGCAACTAACTCCACCTGACCCAAGCTCCTTTTCTCCGGACTCATTGAACTTGGACCCAGTTCACCTTTCTTGACTCCTGCAGCCTCTCCCATGATCCCCATACATCTTTTCATTAGCACCCTAGTTTACAGAATCCCAGAGAAAACTATTGTGAATTTGTCATTCACATGCAGAGGTTCATCAATGGGAACATACATGTGGCGGGAGGGAATTTTTTAGATGTACCATCTGGTTTAATGAACAGCCTTGGCCAGGGATCTATGCTCTTTTCATAAAGTTACCTATGGGAGAGTTTCTGGTTGTTGGACCCTAAAAGCAATTTTGCTGTTTTGTTTGGGCATCCAATATACTCTCCAGTCTGTTAAGACTCTGATGTTGGACGATGGATACCAACATTGGCATAAAGGCCACATTTTTCTGACACATGGCCGGTTGAAAACAACACTTTGCTTCTGTCCATGAAACTCATTCTTGACTCCTCCCACCCATTTAACAAAACAGATCTGCTGTTCCTACACACGGAACATGTAACCACATTTAATATTTTCTGTGTCTCAAGGATACAAAGATGAACAATCCAACTGTTTGCAAGAGGCCTCCTGTCTTGGGAGGAACGGTTGTATCTTACAAAGTGGATATAGGTGGCAGTGTTGATACACATGAAATGGTGCAACAAAGGAAACTGAGTCAGTATTCCCTGAAAGAAACAAATGGGGTTCCTGAGGGGGTGGAGGATGACTAGGGACTTTCTATGAAGGTAAGAGTGAAAGCCAGCATGAGGGAGCAATAGAAGCCATGGCTCAGAGTTGTGAAAAAGCCTGGTAACTTCTGAGTTGATGAACACAACCCTGTGGGGGATGCCTAGGTTCTACTGAAGAGACTGCTGTATGGTGTATTTGCCAGGGTTCTTTAGAGAAGCTAAATTGATGAAATTAACAGATATATGAAAAGGACATTTGTTAGATTGATTTTACACAATACAAGAGAGGTAGCCCCACAATGAATGCCTTCCTTTTGGAGAAGCTGAGAACCCTGGTAGCTCCTCAATCCATCAGATGGGAAGACTAAGCAGTTCCAGCCATGTGGTGGATGCCTAAGGATTCCTGGAGAGCCATTGGTCTCCAGTCCATGTTGGAAGACTGAAGAGGCTGGGTTCTTCTGTCAGCAAAGGATGATGGTGGCAACATTAGTAGTGGTAACAGTGCCTCCACCACTGCCTCCACCAGCTGATGCATTCACAAGCAAAGGGTAAATAAAGCAGGCAGAAAGCAAAAGGTTTTCTTCTGTACTTCTCCATATCTGGGTTGCCACTGGAAGGTGCCACCCACTCTGGTGAGAGGTCTTCCCTTCTCAATTAATCCTTCCAGGGTGCCCCAGAGGCATGCCTCTTAGTTAATTTCAGATCCAGTGAACTCGACAACTATTGCATATGAGGACTGAGAAGAACCCCAAGGGTTTGTGTAGGTGGATTTATTTGATCTCATAAGTGATGGGAAACTGGTGAATAGTCTTAAAGAGTATTTCATTATGTTTTGAATCCGAAATGTCCACTACAGGCTTCATCTTTTAAAAAATTGCTTCAAATTGTATTTATTTTGTGTGCTTATGTGTGCATGTGTGCTTGCACGTATACCATGAGGGGTGTACATGTATGTGTGCATACCATGACAAATATGTGTAAGTCAGAGGAAAACTTGTGGGGGTTAATTCTTTCCTTCTACCATTGGAGTCCTGGGGTTTGAACCCAAGTCATGAAGCTTGGTGATAGGCTCCTTTACCCATTTTACCATCTTGTCAACCCCGAGGCTCAGCCTTTAAGCACCTGTGCTCTAGCAGGCCATGCTGTTTTGGGAGACTGGAATCTTTGGGAGAAGTGGAGTCTGGCTCTCAGAAGTGGGATCACTAAGTGTGAGCATCTGAATGTTAAAGACCTATGCCTAGTTCTAGAGACCAGTTCTGTTCAGGGTCCACTGTGGTGTGAAGCATCTCTACCACGTGGTCCTGGTTTCATAAGCTCCACTTTGCCTCCCCACCATGAGGGACTGAGACCGTCTGACGCCATGAACCAAAACATACCATTCCTTCTCTGAGTTGTTTCTGTTAGGTGTGTTGGTGTCAGCAATGCACAAACGAACGATCCCCTTGGCAACTGGAAACAGACTGTATAAGAGAGAGCTGACATCTCCCCACTTCTGGGTAGCAGACACTGTTGTGTGTCTGTTGACTGTGGCCATTTACACTTTAGATTCTAGCAGGGTTTCCTCAGATGACAGGCGGTCTTGAGTCTCTCCAAGAAAATGACCACTGGGAAGCTGCCTGCTTCAGACCAGGATGCCATAGAAAAAAATTGGTATCGTTAGCCCAACTTGGAAAAACTCTGCTGGGCTAGCACGTCTTCAGAGTCTCCCGTGGGTCCGATTCCTTTGCTCTGACTGTCCTTCAGATGAATTCTTCTTTGGCTTAGTTCTGCTTCTTTTACCCACCTGTCACAACCCCACCCCCGTACCATGGTGTCATTTCTAAGATGCTACAGGGTTCTGAGCCTATACAGCCTTCTGAGAATATGGTGACCTGGCCCTCCCCTCTTGGGTCACTCCCATACCTCAAGGCCTCTGTGGAAGAGGAAACAACTGTTGGGATTTTGGTGCCCGACATTTTGTGATATTTCTGATTCTCATTGTATAACAATTTCTTTCTATGGGTACTTTTGCAAGTTGTATGAAGGACAACGGGAGTGACTCTTTGACACTCCATGCTCTCCGGGGTGTAATAAGAACTAAAAATTTAGTCTCTTCTCACCTAAGTGGGGGGGGGGGATCTTTGCTTCAGTAACCAGTTGGACCTTTGTTCTGTGGGATTCTACTTGGAATTTTGAAATGATTTGTGTGCTCAGCACCTGGTTTTCCTTAACCAAGTCAGGAAGAATGTCCTCATTGATGTTTACAAGAGCTCCTAAAACTGAGAGCCTTCTGACCAGTAGTAAATACAGATGAAAAAAAAAATTCAAAAGCTTAAAAATGGTGGGATGGTGGTATATACCTCCATGCAGACTGCTCTCTAATCTTAGTACTTCTCTCTCTTCATCACTCCTCCCCATCTCAAACAATCAGGGACTAGTTTCTCTTACTTTCTTTATATAAGTAATAAAAGCAAAAACACACCTCTTCTACCCTTTCTGGCAAACCTTCTTCTCTCGATGGGGCCTGTGGAAGGCTGGGAATCAGATGTGTTGAATTGAACCCAGGCTGTAGATGATTTATGGATTTTCAGTGTTGATGGGTCATTAATAGATAATTAGTTCCAGAAAACTCTCCTAATTTCCCCCAGGAAATGTTCATCCACTCTGAGATGCCATGCCTTTATATGTACACCTCAAGATACCATTCCCATTCTAATGCTAAACGTAGCTTTTCATTTTTCATTATTAAGTCAGGGCACATTCATCACCAATAACAGAAATGCAGACATGCCGTGTTTATTTTTCCTGTGACTCAGAGAAAATATCCATGCTCTAATTCTTTGAGAACATTCTCTTTGTGTGTATATACATGTACATACATCTTCTTTTAAAAATAACATCACATAATCGCTAAAGGTCCCAATATATTCTATGATGTAGTACAAATACCCTTCTAGTTCAGTAAGGAAGCATTTCAATAATTTCAGTGCCATGTGTCATGGTTTATGCTAACTAGTTTAACAATATGGCCACCATAAGTAGTTGAAATCTGTGCTGAATCCCCACAGCAGACATTGCTTTCTTGCTCTTATTGCAGCAGTCCTGAAGGTGACTGGGTCATAATGACAGGTTTCATCTGCGTGGGTGTTCATGGACTTGGCTGTCTGAGACTTCTGTGTCTTCATGTGGTTTTCAAATGCTGGTGGTCTATCTATACAGTCTACCCAAGCTACCCAGAATGGGGAAGGAACACACAGAAGCATATCAGTGCACTCAGTATCCACTATGTGGACCCAGTTCTGACTGGTCAGGACTCTGGTACATGTCCTCAGCTAACTGTAGAGGAAGCTAGGCAGTGTGTCTAACTGTGCACCCAGAAACAGAGGAATTTGGGTCAAAGCCAGAAAATCCTGTCACATATTTATTAATAAAACTTCTTCTGAGATGCTGAATCCATGTCTGATCTGTCCCCACATTTTCTACATTTGTACATAGCTGTTGCTGTGCTAGGATAGTTACTGAATAAATAAATGAACTTGATCTATGTTTTGAGACAGGTTCTCATGCCGCCTAGCTGGCCTTGAACTCATGATCTTCCTGTATCCAGCTCCCAGGTGCTGCGAGCACAGGTGAGAGCCACTATGGTTGGCTGTATTGCCTCTAGTTTTATTGTTCAAGATGAATGAAAACATAGCCTCTCATTGGAAGATGTGTAGAAGCCACTTTTCAGGACAGAGGAAAGTGAAATAAGAACCTAGGCTCCAAGGAGGAGGAGATTTCTTATAGAAAGACAGGAACAGAGGTGAAAAGAATACAAACTTTCTAGACAATAAGAAGGGTCCTGATCAGATGTAGTGTCTGCGACCCAGTGTGATTTCCCCCAAAATACAGAAAGCTGACTTCTTGGTCACTGTTATGTGTCTGGGTTGTGGTCCCAATATTTCTGTGCTCTGTATCGTCATGGACTTTTTCCATCTATGGAATTGTGTGGTTGCTGTTGAGGCAGCTAACAAAGCACACCGTTGAGGGCTTTCTCCTGCAGTCTAGACAATGCCACATGCTCCAGAAACACCCCAAGATAAGAGTAGTGGGGACGGTCGACATTGCTGCTAAATGGTAGGATTGAGATCTTCAGTGATACAGTGAATGTTTATTTTCAACATAGTGGGTGACCCTGGTGGTGGCTCTGGATAAGCAGGCCAAGCATGTCATGCCAGTTCTCCACGAGTCTTCTTGTGAGATGGATTGAAAGATCCGTATAGTTTTGCTTTCTTTCTGCCAACTTCTTAAGCATCAAAGCAGCTGGGGGAAAAAAAAGTAGAAGCCAGGCCCAGAATATCCATTTCATCCTAAGCATTGGTTTAACTGTAATGTCAGAAGCCAGTGAGATTGGTGTCTGGTCTCACTGTTTGGACCACCTCCGACATCCATCTTAGTTTGAAGACAGTGAACAAGAGAACAGTTTTACCCTGTGCACCTGGTTTCTACCTTACATATCTGTTCTTAAAGCTGACACAAGGATATTGGGTTTGTCTTCCTCATCCTAGCAGCATGCTGTTATTGCTGTGGTTATTGTGGTCGAATAGTCTTGCTCTGAGTCTGGGAGTGCAGTGGCTCTGCTCCACAGTTGGCCTGCTTTGAGGGTGCATGAAAGCGTTTAGGCTATCCTGAAGACCCTTTTGCAGGACTGGGCATAGCCTACAGGAATACACAGGCCATCAGAAGAGGAAGACATGATAGTATCCTCTTCAGTGTGCCTGTCAGCCAAGATCCAGGGCTTGTGAATCTCCATTGTTGACTTTGTGAAAAAGAGAGTGATCAGACCAGCTAATTCTGCTGTTGGTAGAAATTAGTCATCTAATATTTTATAACTTCTGTGAAAATAAGCTTAATGTGTTAAGGCTCCTTGCTCTGTTCAGTAGGTTTTTAAATGGTAGAGCAATTACTTTGTCTGCAGTAAAAGCTTGAAACTAGTCAGACAGAGTATACATAGTTTTCTCTCAGTATCCGAGTGGCATGTGTTATTAAGATTTAAAGCATTTTGGCCTTCAGTACATAAAATTCTAAGAGCTTGGGTTAAGAAGTGGTGACCAGGGGACAAAGGAAAGGAAGGAGAAGGGTGGGTAAGAGGATTTTTGAAAATGCTTTTTAGCTGTTTAATGGTATTTTATAGTCTACTGTCCATCAGAAAATCTCATCAAAGCTCTCTGTGGGTCACTCCATCAATCCTCATGTTTCCCCTCAGACGCGATAAAGACAATGGTAACAGACATGAAATATGGGAGAAGGGATGCTAAAGATGAGACTATCATTTGATTTCTGAAAGAGTGCCAGGTAGCAAGCTTTCACACTCCAAAGTCCCACCTCCTACGAGTATGCTTGGAGACGTGTGCACATGGCCTTGCTGTGGACTGAGTAAATGAATGAGACTTAACTTCTTGCTTTGTGACCCAAGGTGTGTGTGTGTGTGTGTGTGTGTGTGTGTGTGTGTGTGTGTGTGTGTATGTACCCTAGGGTAGGACACAACAAGGAATCACTGAGGGTAGAGAGAAACAAGAAATAAGGCATTTGGGCTAGGACAAATGTTGGTTTGACTTCGATTCCCATTAATGCTGAGTTTGTTTGCTTTGATGAAACTACCATTTAAGTATCACAAAACGTAATAGACGGCGTTAAATGCTCACTATTAAAAAGTCTGAAAAAAATGCACAGGTGGGCGTGGAAGAATATCATAGCATCTTCGAGAGCCTCCTCCAGCACTTATTCCTCACCCAGTGAATCTCATTAGTTGGTGCATAAGAGAGGAATTGTAATTTCTTCGTCATGGTTGAATGTATTCTATTTCCTTTTGGTATTTAGAGACCCTCCCCCACCTGACATCTCATAATTATGTTTTTTTTGTGACAGGAAAGGTAGAGGGATTCTCTGGGGCTAGGGAATATCTTTGCTTTATCCTAAAGTGTCTTTCTATTCCCTCCGTGCACTGACTTCTTATCCTTCCTAGGATGGAAAGATACAAAATGGGCTTCTAATTTCATGGTTGAGTTGAGAAGAGATAACATCAGCGCAGTTCCTGCCCCCTCCCCCCAAAATTTTTTTTTCTAATACAAATCTAGAATTTGTCAGTGTGGCCGCAGCATGGTTAGGAAGATAAGCAGGTTTGTGTGCACATGTAGCTTGTGTGTTCTTTTTTGAAGCAACCCAAGAATTTGGCAGAATGCTCTGTTTGTAACTCGAGAGTACATGGAATTCCTCTGAGCACTTTGTAGCATCCCTTGAGATGTGGCTATGGCCAGGGCAGGTGTGTCTGCCCCACAAGGGGAACACCGTGTCAGTCCCCCTTGATGCTGGCTATTTCAGAGCGGTTGCTCCAGCCCAGACTCAGCACATTGTTCTGGGGTGCTGGTAGCAAAGCAATCTAGAAGGAAGCCAATAAAGGAGAGGGTTAAGGAAAAGAAACGGGGTCCAACGTGAACATCTTTCCCCCTTTTCGGCTTTTTGGAAGATAAATGTTTCAAATTTCAATCTGTGGTTCCCAGCAGTTCTTTGAGAACACTGCAGTCGGCCCACAGAAATCGCTACTGCTGAGCCAACCATAGATAATGCGTCTCAGCAGGGATGACATAATGTGCTAAAAGAAGACCATGATGTAATGCCCATCTCAGAGATCAGAGCCAGTTTCCGTTACAAAGCCTTGGAGTCTAGCGGGAGGTAATGAGCTCGCATAAATTGTGTAGCATGGGTAAATTCTAGGTCTCATATCCTTATCTGCATTTTTTAAAGGCAAAAAAAAAAAAATTCCTAGATCAGAAGTATCTTCTCAGCAAGAGTCTTTGCCCACTCTCAATTCAGACAGCACTCTGCTCCAGGCTCCCATCACCTCGGCCCACATGGGAATTTGGTGTCTGGGTCTATCATCTGTAGTAAGGTGGTGATGTCATCCCTAGTGCTCAGTGTGTGTCTGCAGATACTGTTTGGGAAGAGGGTGTGGTCCCTGAAGGAGATTGTGCCTTTCCTGGAATATTGGAGTAACTAGGTTGGAAATGCCCCAGAGGGACTTGGGGTGAGGAACATGGGGGAAAGTCAGGATCACCTTGAAAACCTCATTAAGGGGGTGACTTACCCTGCTTGTGGAAGTATGTGCACTAGGATCAGAGCTCCCAGATACCCAGTCTCCTGCTGCCTCCCTTGATTAATTATGCATTCCGACCTCCTAGGGTGCAGCCTGCCTGGCAACAGGCAACCAGAGTCCACTTCTTGGTTATGTTTCAATAGGAATGTTGAAAACAGCCACATTTCATCTAATCAATGAAAGCCTCAGAGAATAGGGAATGTGATGTTCAGGGCTTGGTCTCATCCTGACTGCGACTGCACTTTTCTCTTTCTGCTCAGTTCATTCTTTTCTTCATTAAAATTTTCATTGCTCAGAGTGTTTACAGAAGGAGCTCATTTCCCTTCCTTCTTTCTTTCCTTCCTTCCTTCCCTTATTTCTTCCTCCCTCCCTCCCTCCCTCCCTCCCTCCCTTCCTTCCTTCCTTTTTTTTCTTTCTTTCATGATTTCTGGGTTAATCTTCACCTGGGTGTGATACCAGCAGCTCCCTCTGGACCAGTGGTTCTCAACCTTCCTAATGCTGAGACCCTTCAACACAGTACCCCATGTTGTGGTGACCCCCAACCTTAAAATTATTTTCACCACTACTCCATAACTGTAATTTTGCTACTGTTATGAATAGTAATGCAAATATCTGTGTTTTCTGATGGTCTTAGGTGACCCCTGTGAAAGAGTTGTTGGCCCCCTAGGTTGAGAACTACAGGATGGAAAGAGAATAGTTTTGATTCACTGTTTGCTGCAGCTCAGGACTTCAGAGCTTAAAGTTCTGGGTTGTGACAGTGTTGGCAGCTGACTGGAGCTTTTCAAAAGGAACACTGTATATTTTAAAGTAGGGAATAGACATTGGATACAGATGAAAATGTTCTGGTATAAGAAAATGAGGGAAATAAAACATAAGTGTGAAGTGATGTACACACTGTAGAAGAACTGCTCCTGGGAACATATAACCTGAAATGGACATCACTTTGTAGACTTTTCTGTGAAGTTCCAGTGAGTGTTTTATCCTGCTAATAGAGTAGTCATCACCACATCCACCAGAGGTCAATTTCAGATTTCTCTCACTATACTAATACTATCCATGACAATAACCTTTATCTAGATTTTCCAGCATACAGTCACCCTAAAATGCTGTCATTAATTGTCCCATTTAATCCTTAGCAGAACCTTCTGAGGCAGTTGGTCTTCTCCATTTCGTAGAAGAACTTGTGGGTTTAAACCATTTGCTAGGATAACATCGCTGAGATGTAGACCATTTGGCACTGTTTCCTTATCGTACATCTGGGAACTCACCAGATTTGAGTAGAGATGATCTCCATGGTTAAGGACAATGAGTCCTTTGTATTAGGATAAAACAAAGGCTTTGCATCCGTGTCACTGGCCCAGGTGCTGGTGCTTGCAATACACCAGGTGCTCAATAGGTACTCCCTACATGTTGAACTGAGGGGAGAGAAGGGAAGAGGGTAGCACATAGCAAGTACAAAAGGAAATGAAAGTGAGATGGAGCTCAGTTGCTTCTAGTTTATCAGGGAAGATCACTGGAGGAAGATGGGAAAGAAGTCTGTCAGAAGCTAGGGAGAGGAGTGCTATTCTTTGTCCTCACATTATTGTGATTGTTGCTGAATCCAGGGCCCAGAGCACTAAAGCGTGTGGTCCACTGCCGAGCTACACCCTAAGCCCAGTCCTACATTCGTTAGCATCTGTCCAGGTGATGAAGGCGTCTTTAAAGACCAAGTAGCAGAAGACTGGTAGGTGCAGGTGAGATTATATATTGATGTGGGACCTTTCACAGATAAGCTTTTCTGAATTCAATAATGCCAATTTCCTAAGAAATCTATAATATCAAAATGAATGAGAGCAGGAGCACAGACAGAACACACAGGGAGGTCATGTAGGACAGAAAAACCAATTTGGATAGTTTGAACAGATGGTTTCCTTTAGAGTCAACAGTCAAGTGCATTATATTTACACATCAGCAAGCTGGTTTTTTTTTCTTAAGTCTGAAATATCTGTGATGTCTGGTGTCTCTACTTGTTATAGTTCTTCTATGTTTTGAAAATACACAGAAGAAATAATAAAATTAAGGAATTTTACTGAATGTGGCTTATGCTGAAAAACCTTGAACTTGAGAGGCAGAGGCAGAAGGAGCAGAGCAAGCCTGAGGTCATCCCTAAGGTAGATAGCAAGTCCCTAGTGATGTATAATGAGATCCTGTCTAAACAAACAAACAAACAAGAAAACAAGCAAACAAACAGCCAGAGCCAGTTAGCAAACAAGCAAGGAAAAAGTGTATATGCATGTGAGCATGCTTGTGGGTGCCTGTGTATATGTGTATCAATGAATAAAATATTCTTAATCTACAACAAACAAAACACACACACACACACACACACACACACACACACACAACTCACTTTGTATCCTGATCATAGCCTCCTACCCTCCTCTCCACCCAGTCCCACTTGCCCACTCTCTTCCCCCCAGAAAAGGGGAGCTCCCACAATCAACCACCTCAGCTCTTCAAAACACATCTCTTTAATCCATCATCAACAATACTGAACAACAGTGAGACCATCTCAATGCAGACTCAAAGCCTTCCACTTCTAGATATCCCTTGATGTGGTAGAATTTTAAGTCCCGCTGCCAGAAGTACCCCAGGACTTGCTGCTTCAGTCTCTACAGCAAATAACTCCAGACCTTTCTGCATGCACCCTGTGCTCCAGCAGTCAACCTGGTTCCCGTTCACACACCAATCTTCATCTCTTGCTCTCTCATCCCTACATTTTCTTTCAACTGGGTCTCAATGCATGTGTCCAAAGTGACTGCAGATCTCCTGGAGGGTTCAGATCAAACTTGTTAGCCCTCTCTTCTTATAGTCCACTAGTTGACTTCCACACATGCTTCCAGCCTCTCCCTTCAATTACCTCTCTTATGTATTAGACCTAATTCATACTTGCCAATCAAATTTTTTATTCTCTGTCCCTGTGTCTTTTCCACTTTCAAGGAAGTTTGCTCCTCATTCTTTCCCATACTCATTGTCTTTGTGTCCTTTTCCTCACTTTCTGACTCAGGGTAATGAGTATGACTGACTGGTGACATTTGACAAGACAACCTTAGATTCTCTGTTCATTGAGATTTCCTGGTTTTGCTGGATTCTTATATACATTGAGGAAATCCGTCTGTCCTAAAGGTGAGGCTCAAGATGCCTTGTTTGTAACAACAGGTTCTTAGACCCTCCAACTGAATGTGATTTACTGTATCCTTCTTCTGACTCCCACAGTAATACTTAGTTTGACTTGCTCTAAAAGCCCCCATCTGAACCCATCTAAACCCCAGCTGTGTTACAGCTGTGGGTGTGCAAGATCACATTCCTGGAATTTGCAGCCAGCAGGAGTATTTTTTGCCTTATTAAACTATAAGTTTCTAGTGACAACTACGTCTCTTTCATATTCACACACCAAACAGTGTGCAGCAGGGTTCTCAGCATATGGCAGATGTTCAGCGGATGACTGCTGAATAAATGAGATGAGCACTTTAAAATCCATACTCACAGTACCAACCGTTGAAGCATCTACTGGCATAGAGCTAAAATGGGAGGCTCACAAAGGCACATTTATCTCTGCACCACCTTGTCCTTGGAATATGGATGTCCAAGGATATGTGTGAGATGGGCTGATAATATCTGACTTTTTTTTGTTGGAAGGCCAGAGAGATGAAAAAACAAACAAACAAACAAACAAACAAACAAACAAACCAATCAACCAAAACTACACTTGGAAAGAAAAGTATGATCAGCATTTCTCACTAATTGGCTTTCCTGTTCTCATTTAAAACTCCCCCCCTTTCCTTGTCTCTTCCTCATCCCTGTTGTCTTTATGCTGTCCTCCCCATTTTCTGACTCTTGGTGAGAAATATGAGTGATTGGTGAGAAATATGATTGATTGCTGACATTTGGGAAGATAGTATTGAGATGTTTCTGGTTTGCTGAATTGTTATGCACATTAAAGAAATCTGAGTCTTGTTTTCTCATTGTATAAAATTAAAGGACAGTAGTTGTCTACTCTGAGTTCTCCTTATAGCACTGGGATTTCTCCAGAAAGAGATAGTACTGGAGGCTTTTGCCTTCTTAGTCTGGGTGAGGGGTTCAGGAGCAGAAACCCATTCATGGTGAATTTTGGGGGGAATGGTGAAAAGTATCTGGGTTGAATGGTACAAAACAGACAAGGCTGAAGAATGTAGGGTAATGAAATCCCTCTGCAAAATAGAACAAGGTAGAGAAGAGAGTGGCTATACCAAGGTGAAACAGAGGGATGGGAAGGATAGTCTTTGAAGTTAATGTAGGCACATGGAGATCCAAATGTCAGACAAAAATAAAAGACTTATTACCCATGCTTAAGTAACTGTGAGCAGACCAGTCAGTGAGCATTCATCCCTAACAAGCTCTGATGTGGGTCTACCTTATGACATGTTTAGTATATTTCCTCTGACCAAGGACAGCAACCTTAACCCATTCAGGCTGACTGGATGCCAGCTACTTCCTGCTCGAACCAAAATAACTATGAGTCAAGCAAAAAGATCAGGTGGTTTCTAATGTATCAGTAGACATGTTCGTAGTAGGATGGGTGTCACAAAGAAGATGGAGTTGCCACTGATCTTTCCAAAGCCTCTTGTCCATGCTGAGTAAATAGAGCTGGGGAAAACAGCCTCTCAGGAGATATATGTGACTCATGAGCTGTTCCCGTGACCACCATCCTTTTGGGAATAAACTCACCACCCAACTTCAAAATGACCAAGGCTCATGCCTGCTACTGACCACAAACCTGCCACCAGGACTTTATGTTGTGTTGAATCCAAAGCTTCCAACATGTCTAAAATTAGTTCAGCTAAACATATCATTACAGATCTGGGGAAGGGTGTGAAGAGCCTTTCTTCATCTATGTGTCCCAGGTGCAGTCAGTTTTGGGGCTCATGGATGTCCTAAATCAGTCCTTTTAGGTGCTTGAAATAAATGACCCTTTAGACTGATTTTTTTTATTGCCTGAAGATTTATATTTTTAGAAAGTTTGGAAGCATTCTGTTCATCTATTTCAAATCATTTGAATATAAAAATGTAGTATTTTCACACTTTGGGATATTTAAGTCCTGAATTCCTTTTTTTTTTTTTTTTATAAAAAAAGTCTCTAATACTTTTTAAAACCTTTCAAATTAGTTTGTTTAAAGGCCAATTTTTCCCTCACAGTTTTTGAGGTAGAAATGTAACTTTACCAGCTTTTAGAGGGAAAAATCATGGTAGTTTGTTGTAGAGGTTAAAAACATATGGGCATACTATTCTGAGCTCTATATTTCTGGTAGGGATTTAAATACCCACAGAGAAAAGTGGCAAAGACATATCAGTGTTCTTACTCTCTTTCACACATGTCTCTAATGGAAAACCAAAGGAAAAGAAATGTCTCCTCCTTGTCTTGCCTATTCAAGGGCACACCCACTCTCTCCTCATCTCCAAACCCAGGATAGAAAAACCATCGGGCCATTTTGGACCTCTTTTTTGACACGAGCCAGGCTGTTTCAATTTCTTTACTTTCCAGTCCAATTTTTTTGAAATCCATGTCTCTTCTCACTAAGTCAGCATGGCCCAATATATGTTTCCTGGAACACCAGGCCTGTAGGATGTCAATAGATGTGACTTAGGTAAAGAGTTTTGTGTTAAGTAGATTTCTCTACTGCTGGGTGTCTTTCTCAGATGACCTAGTGTGTGATGTGATTCCATTTTCCACACTTAGTGACCCCGAGCAGACTTTCTTTTTCTTCTTTTGTTTTCCCATCCCCTTTCACCTTCCATACTTTCTTCTCTCCTCCCCCTCTGTTCCTCCCCACTTTGTGCATTTTTCTATGCTCCAGTTTGGTATATCTGTCGACCTAGAGGACTGACACCTTTAAGAACAGATTCTAGGACATAACCACTGAAAGGTATGGAATTTTCAAATCTCATGTCTTTTTCAGCCCACTAAGCAACTTGCTGAACAATGATCACCTGTCTTTAATGCTGATATGTTTTAGTTCTCCCACCTCAATAACTCCAGGTAGTCACTTGCCATCTCTAAGTCTCAATTCTTTCATATACAAAATGAGAAGGCTAGGCTTGGTGGACTGAGAGCTTTGTTCCCAAGTACCTGAAAGGTGGACAGTAGAATATGAGACTTGGCCATTCTGTCTTCAATCACAGCTGATAGGGCTAGGGAAAGCATGGTGTTATCTATTCAGGTGTGAGTGATGGTCTTTTGACTTGCTGTTTTGAGACTGCCAAAAAGTCAAAGAACAAATCTAAGAAATTTCATAGTAAAGGAAAAGTTCATCAAAGGCCAGGTATCTGAGATAGGGGCTTGGCCAGAAGCAACTC
Organism: Lophiomys imhausi; assembly: GCA_907164525.1. Taxonomy (NCBI): domain Eukaryota; kingdom Metazoa; phylum Chordata; class Mammalia; order Rodentia; family Muridae; genus Lophiomys; species Lophiomys imhausi. Next base: position 2,117,352 of record CAJQZJ010037361.1, on the reverse strand, counting down.
CCCTCCAGTATTTTAATATAGGTGTTATAGCATAATGAGGTTTTTTTCATGATTTCTCATTAAAGTGTGAATCCATTAAAGTTGTGAGTGTAAACAGGCTCTGTCATACCAAGGTCCTGATTGAATGAAACAAGGTCCTGCTTTGTCAAGTGCCAATCATTTTTAGTGTGGATGTCTGCTACAGAGGAATTTAGCTTTGGGAATTAAGAGGTATTTGGTTTTCTGATTTTTTCCACCCCAAACCTAGAGCCATAGATTGGAAGTAATGTCAATAGTCTCTATAGGAGAGAAGAGGCTCTAGGCTGCTTTGGGCTTCATGTTTCTCGATGAGTGAGGTACTGATTGAACTGACCCTGGAAGACATTCCAGCAAAGTCTTCTTTATCTTCCTGTGGGTTAGATGTACTGACGCTAGCACTCACCTTGGGTTTTCCAAGCTAGAAATCTGTAGCTGACATGGCAGTGGGTGAGATGTCCAAGCAACACCATTTTCACTGGCCCTTGCTATCTTTCTCTGTGGATAAGATACAGTTGGATACATGCAGCTGTATTTGAAAGAATGGGTCACTAGTGCAGAGCTTGTATCTTGAATGTGGCAGGAGTATTGACAAGACGGCTTGTTTAACTATCATCTTCGGTCATACTTCTTAGGCAGCTTCTTCAGCTAATTATGCATGGCCTTCATAATAGTGCAGACAGGCAAAGGCTGAAGATGTACTTATTGCCACCCTCACCTTGACTCAAATAAACAATGCAAAGTTAGGAGAAGATACAGCATGGCCATGTGTAGAAAGGCTTCTGGGGAAGGTTCATTGCATGGTTCACATAATTTTGCCATTTTAGGCTTGGGAAAGAAGGCTTTACCCCGGGGCCTCTATAATCCATCTCTTCCTTCCTAAGATGCATCAGCAAAGGTGGGAGATCATGTGGTCTGACACCCTCAGGTCTCCTAGCTACAGATTTTTGAATGAGTCATGTGTCTTCTCTAAGCCTCCATTCTTTCACACACGGAATAAGAAAGGTGGGCTGGGCGGACGTTAGGACACTTGGAGCTCCCTGTTCACAGGCACTCTCAGACTCAGGAGAACAAATACTGCTGAGATGATCCGTATTTTCCCTCTGGAGAAGCTGAACTGCATGACTTAGGCTAATCATGCTTGAGACAGCAGAGACAAGTCTGGCAACACTGAGCTGGCAGAGCCATGTGGCCAGAGTAACAAGAGCTTATTAGAAAACATTTTCTAGTGTTGCCCAGTCCCCATGTGCCTTCTTACACTTGACTTTTCTGAGGCCACTTTTCCTTCTGCCTTGTTCATTTCAGTTTATTATTTATCTTAAAACTTTATCTCAACTGACTTTGCTTGGAAGTTTTAGCACCACTATCTTATCTCTTTTCCTATAAATGTGAGCTCAGAAATTCTTCCCAGTGCATGCTGCCTGATGGTTTCTTTCCAATGTATGAGAAAGTTTGTTTGCATATTTGTACATGATGAAAGAACAGCTGGGTGGTTTTCATCATCTTTGGAGGGTGTGTTTAGATGATATAACTTAAAGTACACACTGTATGACATCCATGATTGAGACTAGCTCAAAGAGGGACAGTAGACACTTTCTCCAAATACCTAAAGGTATTTATTTGCCATCAAGATGCTTTTGGAGAACTAGCTGTAGCTTCCTGGATGATGCAAGTTGATGGCTATTTGGGGAACTAAAGGAAGGTTGGAAATTTATGAGGTTCATAGGCATCTGGGATAAGCTATCTCTAGAACCTTCACCCAAGAAGAGTTTGGTTTTCTGCCACTTTAGAATTGATGACAGGTTGAAGGATAAATTTAAAGACACAGAAAATGTAGCTATTAACTTGGTCCCTATGGAGTTCATATCTTACACAGTCAGAGGACAATGAAGCTGATCCAATGATGGACAACATCATATTGTGATGGGGTGGTGTTAAACATTCTAAATGTTAATTAATTGGTCCTGCTTGCTCTCTGTTACTTACATTGTCTCTGATTGGTTAAACAAAATGCTGAGGCCTGAGATTTGGCAAAGACAGAGAAAGGTGGGACTTCTTGAGATTAGAACAGAAACCATGCCTTTTACACAGAGGATTAGAGAAAATAGCTCTAAATTATTTACTAGTATTTATATTATATTTAATTGGTTTGGCAGTTGTTAATCATTAACCAGCCATTATAAATGATTACACACAGACACCATATGGATTTTAACAAGCCTTGGCCTGAATTGAGCAATCTTCGCCCACCTAATCTAGCTCTTAATTCTATTACCCAAATATGACCCAATATATATGTATGTCCCCTTGGACTGCCATTCTCCATGCTATGTGGATGTTCCTAGCCATGTGGAATAATCTTCTTGCATTTACCCCATGGTGTGTATTCCTTCTTCTTCCTGTTCCTGACTGGAATGAATTACTCTTCTGTGTAAAATGCAGGCTTCTTGTTCTAATCTCAGGAAGTCCCACCTTTCTCTGTCTTTGCCCAGTCTCAGGCCTCAGCATTTTATTTAACCAATCAGAGACAATGTAAGTAACAGATAGCAAGAAGAACCAATTAACTAACATTTAGAATGCTTAACACTACCCCATCAATCTTATCTTATGTGAGACTATCTGAAGAGACTCAAAGATACAACAGCATGGGGGTACTAGAATGAAGATGTGAAGGTAGACTAACACTGTCCATCCCAGGACTGTAATTCATGGCTGGCTATCCTGGCTGCAGTGTCACATCAAGGGTCTAGGATAATGTCTGGGTTCACAGTCCCACCCCCCCACCCAGCATGTTTAGAAGAAATAGTGGAAAACAAAGGCTTAAGTGTTTGTACTGCTGTCAATGATGACAAATGCACTTTACATCTCTTCTAAGTTCCTGGAAGCTGCATTATGACTTGGCTGGATAGAAAATGATCCCTCTCTTGTTTTAGATTAAGTGGATTAAAAAATGATGGGTGATACAGTTTCAAGAGATGAGAATTGGGGGAAATCTTGATAGCAAATTCTGCAACAATTTCAGTGAATTTTACAGCTCTTCTGTTGGTATGGGATCCCATTTGGTTCTGTGTGTGTATGTGTGCACACATGTGTATGTGCATGCATGTGTGTGTCTGTGGTTCTAGGAGTATATGTCAGTACAGGTCTCATGGAATTCTACTGTCGAGTGTCATTTCTAGCCTGATTGTTGTTTTAAATATCTTGAATTGCGAACTTCGTCAACTAAAGGGAAGTGGTAGATACCAGAAAGGGCACTTGTATGTGTTCATTTAGTTTGTATTTCCAATTTAAAATTTATGAATCTTGCTTGTTTTAAGAACAATAAAAAGAATGCTATGTGGATGTTCCTAGCGGAAATAAAAAGGATGTTTTGACCAGGTGACAGTATGACTTTTGTGTATGAATAATGCTTTCAGCAATCACATGTGGTAGGCATTATTGACACCTCTGTTGTAGTGATGATAGATGAAATGCTACTGCTGGTAGCTGAATAAAGATTTAAGCATAAGTCTTTCCTTAGTGCTCCTTATATAGTCCAATGCCTATCTATGTGCTATTTTCTCTTGATGATTGTGTTTGTCTAAAAATGAACCAAAACCAGAAAACAAGAAACTTCAAGAAGTGCGAGAAGAAAGGTGTATTAAACAACTTCTGTAGTTCACCACATAGTCATGTCCTACTTATGATCTTGATGTGGAACTTAAGTACACGATTTATTTTTGACTACATGGTTTCCTAGCTTTGCAGTGTGGGATATCTGCTTCAGCCCACTATGTCATTATAGGGCTGTGTCAATCTGTAGGTGAGAACCAATGTCTATGGACAAAGTTCAAGCAATGGAGGGTAGAATCTGGTCAACAAATGTTCCCTTCCTGTTCCTTCCTTTATCTGCAGTGTTGGTTATATTGTGTTTTTCTCTTTTTGTTCTCATTTTCACTCTTTTCAGCTCCCAACTATTTTTTGATGCATTTCTGTGAATAAATTAACCACATGTGAGCTTTTTATCTCAGTCTCCATGTTCTGGAGGGATTTCCAAACTAAGATGAAAGATTGCTGAGAACACCAGCTTGTGTATTTTAGTGGGCATTTGTTGTTTCTGGCATTCACTGTTCATGGCTTTTCTTATTATAGCTGCCACAGTCTGGTTTCATCCTTTCCTGACTCAGCCTATGTGACTTTGGTGATCAACCAATTCCATCCTTGACTTTCTATGACTCAGGACACAGTCTAGTCTTAGGGTCAATATGTGACTCAATTGGAGACTGGTAAGTTTACTAAGAATAGATCTCTATTGCTCTTATGTCCTGAGCCTGTCCATAATAGACTGAGAAGTCCATAGCGCCAGTCATCATGTGTCCATGTAGGAGTTAAGACTGGGGGAAGGAATAGTTAAGTAAAGGAAAAACAAACAAACAAACAAACAAACAAACAAACAAACAAACACCAGCCTGCCCAGCCTATTATCCTGTCTTTTACTGACCATAGCTGCCTAGCTGTGGTAAATCTTTTCTATAATCAGAGCCTACGTGAAGAGAACTAATGAGGAGAGGGCAAGTCCTAATCATATTATTTGAGTCCTGAATCTATCTATATGCTGAACCAGGTCTGTCTCCCACTTTAGCTTGTATAATCCCAGAATTGCCTTTCTCTGATCTGTTTACTTGCAAGGAAAATATCTCAACCAGTCTCTCAATCTGCAGGACGTCAAAGCTGACCTGGATGAGCAGACATCAAGACACATCTCTTTCCCATCATGCAAGTCCCTTCCTAACAAGATTAAGGAAAACTACCACAGGGAGATGAACCCTCATTCCCGCCATCTATCTATCCAATCAGACTGAAATGTTTTGAATGAAATAATTTGTGGCATAGTTTCAATCTTCCCTCCTAGAGGAGCTGGTGCCTTCTTAATATCTTTGCCAATGAGATCATGGAAGCTGTGGCTAATGTGGAATCATTTCTGGCTTGATGAAAGGGGTGGGTAGCTGTGCAGTCAGGGCTGTGGTGTGACTCAGCTCTGGAGTGCTCTCACCCTTTTTTGCCTTCTAGAATTTCTATATGGGATGATTGATTTATGTTAGTCTGTGCGGTGGATCTACACTAAGATAATATAGACCCAGGCATTAATGGTGGTGACTTGGACAGTTCAGGTCCTTTCATGCTTTGCACTTTAGATTTCCTCTCATATTTACTTTTTATTTTGTTATCAAAACTTACAGTCTTCTTTCTGAATCTAAAGCAGTGTCTTTTGCAAAGCTCTCTTCTGGGGAAAGAGAACTCAGATTTAGATGAGTTTCAGCATTCATTATGGGCTAATAGCTCACTGTTCTCAACTCTCCTCCTGCTTCTACATGTGGTATATTGCTAATTTACCTGAAACTGTGATACAGTCGAGGGATCCCAGGCAAAGGAGTAAGAGTTTCATCTAGTCTTGAGATAGGCTGAGCTATTGAACATCTTCAAGGGCGCTTCCCGATTCTGTAGAGCTTGTTTGGTTTTCAAATTGCCTCGAATTCTACATCAAAGTAGCCCTGCCTCTTTAAAAGATCAGCAATCTGTAGCTCATCTCCATCTGTCTATTTTCAAAGCCTGTTCTTCATAGGCAGTTACATTTTGTAGTTCTTTGAGGTGAGAGCTTGACAAGGGGCACTCAAAGTTACGCTGGAACAAATGGAAGACCTTGGGGGCAGGCTTGCAGACAGACATCCTGCAAGTAAAGGAGATGGCAGGCTTCCTGAAGAAGTCCTTTCCCCTGAAGGCCAGATCTGCCAGCATCCATCCAATCACGTTCTCACTGCGGCATCCATATGTGAATGAGAACACTTACTATGAGAAATGCCTCTTAATGCTTGACATCATAGTTCCCATCATTTTTGCCTGGTGCCTGTGGACCTATCATCAGGTCTACATGTGCTCGTATGTGCCTTTGTGTTGTTGGCAATTTGTTCTTCTAGGCAAAGAAGTGTGATGTGTGAGATATGTAGTTCTTAGAGTAAATCTAGGGATGTAATAGGCTGGTTTGCCCATTGTTTAGTTCAGTCATCTACTCTTTTGGCCAAGAGAATGGGTACTTGCTGAGAAAGATGATCAACAGGAGGAGTGAGGAGGCCCCTTCTGTTTACTGGTATTTGGACTGCCTCTGTGCTTCAGCTGGACTCCACTGCTGTCACATTCTCTTCTTGCCGTGACTGAAATACCCCAGAGAGCAACTTAAAAGAGAGAAAATATTTATTTAGGCTCACAGTTTCAGAGCATTCAGTCCATCATCTGAGCCCACGTGTTTGGACGGCAAGGGGGCAAGAATTATGGGAGCATATGGGGAAGCTATTGATCTTTTAGACAGGAAGCAGAGAATAAGACAGGAATGGGGGTGGGGTGGGGTGGAGTGCATGTGCAGCCTTGCTTCAAATGCCCTACTTCCTTCATCTAAGCCCCACCTTTTATAATGTCCCCAACATCCCCAAGTAATGTCAGCAGATAAGGACCAAGCATTGACCACATGTGTCTGTGGGGGACATTTCATATGCAAAACATAACTGATTTTGTCAGGCACATGGGTAATAGCCCCATGCAAATGTATATCTCTATATATGATTGTCTTTAAGACTCCATTTAAGACCTATGAAGATTTCTTACCCTCTTCCCTTATAGATAGAATTGAACAGTCATCATAAGCACAGTCCTTACCGGCACGGCACCATCTGACATTCCTTAGGAAGCTGGTTCATAAATCAGAAGTCTGGTGATGATTTTAGGGATTTTCTAGATAGCTTGCTGTCCAGCCAGGAGATTCAGCAGTACATCCTCCATGAGCTTCTCTTGGTCATTTCAAAAAGACTTCAGTGTAGATGAGGAAATATCTGTGAGAACTTTCTATGTATAAGGTATGTTCCTCAATATCATAATGAGACATAAAGAAGGACAACGAAAAGCCCTTGACTTCAACACATTGTGACCAGGAATCCAGGTTACAAACAGATTGAATTAAGCAATGAAATAAGGATCTTGTATGAATACAAAGACCACAGTCACAGAGATGTTCCACAGCAGCTTGTGGTTAATAATTGGGTTTATTCAATATAACTAACTTTTTGTAGGAAATCAAGTATATCTACTAGGGTCTTACACAACCTTCATATTCATAGTCACTCAAAGGCAGATCTAGATTTCATGTCTAGTGGTATGGGACTCAAGATTCATTTTGCAGCCAATACACAGAAACAGAGCTGTTCTTGTTATTTTATTTACCCAAGCTACCAAGCTAAGAGTTGATGGAACTAGATTATATTTTTTTATTTCTCAGGAAAAGCTTCACTGAGTCACTAATCCACTGAGAGCAGCATATTGCTGCATGTCTTAAGAAGTCCAGAAAGCAACACATGGTGACAAAAAAAAAAAATAAAGTATAAAATAAAGCCTTGAGTCAGACAAGACCGGACTTACATCTAAGACCTGTCTCTAGCAACTGTGTGAACTTGGCTAATTTATTAAATCTCAGTAGTGTTCTTTTTACTTACAGGGAGAGAAGGAATAATAAGTCTCTTTCATGGACTTTAAGAGAAAAAATGACTTAATATACATACCCCTAGACATGTGCAGTCACTAGGAACACCATAACTGGTGGTACAGATGCAAAGTGCCTCCCCTTAGGTCATTCTTAAGTGCTCATGTGGAGTGATTAGGAACTGAGACACATGCAGGGGAGACTCAAGACTCTACTGCTGTCTTGACAACAGATTGTACAATTTTGAGTGCCAGATACACAAGAAGGGTCTAGGATGCTATTGATCTCAGTAAAATTGTTTTAAAATATAGATTTGTTTTCATTAAGTGAAAACTTACAATTGGCAAGTAATATGGATATATGTATATGTATATACATATATATTTCTTTACTAATGAGGTCAATCACATCAAATGGAAATATAATATAATTAATATCTTTTAAATTTGTTTTATTTGATTAAAAACCATGATTTGGTCACAGAAAAATTAGTCTGTGTCATCACAGGTGGATACTATTATAAAAACATTTAGAAAAAAAAGTAAAAGTTTAAAAGACTGATAGTCAGGGTCAGAGAAATTCGAATAACATAAATGTCCTTGTACATGTAGTTGTTAAGCTACTTACAAAATAGATTCTTTATAAAATTTCTATGTTGAAATCCTGTGTTTAGAGAAAGGGATCTAAAGAGATCATTGGTAAAATGAACTCATATGAACTCATCTATAAGACATGGAATCCTAATGTAATATGATTGGTGTGTTTAGAAGAACAGGAAATGGTACATAGGCAAGCACATCAGGGAAACCATGTGAAGACACAGGGGTCAACATTCACATGAAATCATAAGAGAGAGGCCCCCAAAGAGACCAGCCCTGCTCTTTCAGAATCAATGCTTCAAAATTAATAAAGTACATTGATGTTCCTTAAGCCATCCAGCTTTGTTAATAACTGTCCTAATAAACAAAGAAGGATTAAAAAAGAATGCATATAATTATATGCATATATATGTATATTTTCCAATTGTGAGTTGTCAATAAAAACAAATCTAGATATAGATGAAGTTACCATTATTTTCTTAAAGAAAAAAGAGCGGACTGGAACTTGGTGTTTAATCCAGTTTGTTCATTGCTGAGCCACATCCAGAATGTGCTATTAAATCCAGAAGTGTGAGAAATAAAAATCTCCTGGGGAACTTAACTAAAGTAATTTAAATGTGTGAGGAATCAGCTTGACCAGGGGAAAGGGTGTTTTCCATTAATATAAAGTTTGAAGGCCTTAACATCAGAGGAACGATAAACAACAGTACAGAAATGTGATGGAAATTTCCAGGAAGGTAGAAAGATCCGAGTTTGAGTCTAAAGTCTAACACTCATGAATAGTGTATGTGCTGTTTAGCATTTTGTCACCTTGATACCAGCTAGAATCACCCTGGAAGAGGAAAACTCAATTTAGAACGTGCCTTCGCCTGGGTCACATTGGCCTATAGGCAAGTTTAGGGGACTTTTTTTTTTTTTTATGATGGATGTGGATGAAACTAGCCATTTGTAAGCTGTGCCAATCCTGGGCAGGTGGTCCTGTGTTGTAATAAATAAAAAGTGAGCTGAAGGAACCATGAAGAATAAGCCAGTAAGCAGTGTTCCTCAGTGGTCTCTGCTTCAGTTCCTGCCTCCAGATTCCTATCTTGAACTCCTGCCTGGGTTCCCTCGTTAGTGGCCTGTGATGTGAGAGTGTAAACTAAACACACCCTTCCTTTCCCAAATTGGTATTGGTTATGGTGTTTTATCACAGCAGTAGAAAGAAAACTAGAGCAGTGTGCTTTGGGTCAAGTGACTTTGGATTGTCTAGTCCGTGCTCACTTTAAAGATGAGAGATGCTTCATTTTGTTGTTAGAAGGATTAAGTGAGTTAGTGATGGCAGTATAGAAGCGCCCAATTAATACTGTTGTTACTAATGTTAAAGCTCTAAAACTTTGCTTCAAAAACTGTCGGAGAACACATGCTACCCTTGGAATGGTTTGTACAGTGGCCACCAAATGCTTTTGATGTGCTGTTCTTTTCTCTTTTGATGTGCTATTCTTTTTTTAGTTATTACATTCAGTGATGTAGAGACCTCTGTTAACCCTATAGTTTCAAGTTTCATATTGATAAATTACCTTACAATGAAATATCCTCATTGCTTAACAGTTAACTAAAGGGGTATGGATTAAAAAAGTTAACAACAGAGGTATGGGATTTGTTTCAGAGGAAAGTGGGCTATGGTTTGTTGTAGGGCTTGTTACTGATTCTTTGGAATTGTGGGTAGTTTTCTAGGTACCTGTATGTATGTGGCAGAGGAAGTAGGATATGGTAGGGACTTATTTTTAGACCTTAATATAGCCTCTCTCTGTTGTTATAATCCCAGAGCTTCCTTGGTTACTATTGCCACACTATTTCCCTTAACATTTGTGGTAAACCAGTTGGCTGATCACTGAAAATGAGCCGAATAAAGCACGCAAAGCTAATGGCTGGGAAATAGACTTCCTTTACAGAGCTTAAAGGGGCAGTGACTCAGATTGAGGCTGATACAGTATTGCCTAGGACCTCTTAAAACAGGAACGTTCTTTCTCTGTGAAAAAATGGGCATTAAAATTTTGGGTCTAGAAGATCCTCATGGTCTTCCTCAGTGCACAGGAAGGCCACTGGACCTATTCAGAGGGGGGTAGGCTCTCTTAAGTCATCACATACATGCTTACTGCCACCTGTAGCTGTAGCTGAGCTCCAAGAAAGAATCATAAGATAGATCCTGGATGAGGAGAAGAGAGGGTGTAGATCCCACAGACAACAAAGCCTCAAGAAGCCCCTGGAAGTTCCAAGTAACCCCAGAAGAATTTACTTCAGTAGGGTATCTTCTCCATTGCTTCAAAGTAGCATATACGGCCACTTTTCCTTAGTCCATGAAGTCCTTGCTGATTCAGATCCTCTCTGGCTTGCTAAGTCACGTTCTTTAGAAAGTTATTGAAGTTTATACAGAGCATAAAATCCTGCTTGCTTTGTTGTTGTTACATTTACCTTCTCAGAGAGGAGGGGCCAATACAAACTCCTTTAATTGAAAAATTCACAAGACTCGGAGTCAATATTCAACCTAAGATCAAAGAACACACGTTCTTCCTGGGAGTGCTCACCAGTGCTCTATTTAAGTTTGAAAGATAATAATCCGAAACACATGCAGTTCAAGAAGAATAGGAACCTGGGAAGCAGTGATGCCAGAAGGGAGCTGGAGCAATGGATTACTACCAAGAAGAGACTGCAATGAGAGATGGCAGCACTAAAGGCCAGACCTATTTTGGGACATCCACCCAGAATCACAGAGTAACAGGGATTGGAGGGGACAGCTGGCCTGTCAGCTCCTCAGTGAGCAAGCACCTGGACTACCACCCTGATTTTGGAAAGCTAGGTTCAGAGAGGGTCAGAAAACCTTAGGAGTTTTGGAGAAGAAGATGGAGATGAGAAGGATTCAGGAATGGGACCAGAAGGAGGACTAAAAGAACTAAATATGGATAGCTAACAGAAAGTGTGGTGATAGTCTACTTGCTCCTGACCCTAAAAGGCAAGAATTTTTATTATTATTTGAGAGGGATGGTATTTGGCTTATGCTTCCATCACTGTTCATCATCAAAGGAAGTCAGGACAGGAACTCAAGCAGGGCAGGAACCTGGAGGCAGGAGCGGACACAGAGGCCATGAAGGAGTGTTGCGTACTCTCTTGATCCTCATGGCTTGCTCAGCCTGCTTTCTCATAGAACCCGGAACCACCAGCCCAGTAGTGGCACCACTCACCATAGATCAGGCCCTCCCATGTCAATAACTAATTAAGAAAATGCCATACAGGCTTGTGTATATCCTGATCTTATGAAAATATGAGGGCATTTTTAAAATTGAGGTTCCCTCCTCTTAACGGACTTGAACTTGTGTCATGGTGACACAAGCTAGCACCATTAACCCTAGAAGAATTGTTTATGTCAGGGGTGGTATAACAATAAAAGCAGAGCTGGGAGTTGAAAAGATGGCTACTGTGAGGAAATGCTCCAGCTTACAGTATTTGTTTACACAATAGGACAACCACACTCCCGAGGACATCAGGACATCAGTGTGTGTGTGTGTGTGTGTGTGTGTGTGTGTGTGTGTGTGTGTGTG
>CAJQZJ010037361.1:2088213-2105649 GCA_907164525.1 Lophiomys imhausi | reverse complement strand
GTGTGTGTGTGTGTGTGTGTGTGTGTGTGTGTGTGTGTGTGTGTGTGTGTGTGGTTTTCCCTAATACTTGAGATGTTTGAAAGGAGATGTTTCTGTACTATAGTACTGTGAGCTTTCTGGACAAGACACCATTATAGTCCAAGGTGATCTAATCGAAAAATCCCCAAGAATAGGGTCCATGTGAATATTTTATAATTTCTTGTTTGATCAAAGTGAATTATGTCTGTGGCCACCTAATCTCCAACTTTGGCAACCAGTATCTATCTATATGTAGCTTAAATCCTGACTTCTAGAAATCAGGGGCTTAGCAAATGAACTGGAAAATGTTCCTCTAAAATGCTGCCTTCTTTTTTTACATTGGAATTTTTTTCATACAATAAATTCTGATTACAGTTCCCTTTCCTCAATTCCTCCCTGATCCTTTTCACTTTCCCACCCAGTCAAATCCACACCCTTCCTTTCTCTTTTTTCATTACAATACAAAGGGGCATCTACACTGTAATAAGATAAAATAAAAACAAACAAACCAGATTAGGAAAAAACAAAGAAACAGAAAAAAAAAAAAAGCCAAGGAAAAAGCATGACACACACACGATTGCAAACACAGAAAACTCATGAAACCGAAATCAGAAACCATAATATATAAGCAAAAGATATGTAAGGTTAAAAATAAATGTGCAGACAAACATTGTGAGACTAAAAAAAAAAAATCTTCCAAAAATACCATTGAGTTTGTTTTGTGTTGGTGATCTACTGCTGGGCAAGGAGTCCACCCTTAAGTGTGATAAAACCCAGTGAGACCCTTTGGAGAAAGCAAATTTTTCCTTTGTGAGCAGTTATCTTGAAAGAGATGTTGATTTGATTTTTGTAGTCAATTCTACGATGAGAATGGGGATCTTTCCAAGGCTGAGCAGTAGAGGTTCTGTCCTCATGTGGGAAGCTTTGTCTTTCCACAGTGGAGATCTGGAGGCTCAGGGGTGCAGAGGCAAAGCCGATTCTGTAATAAGGAGCTCATTGCTGACTCTGTTAACTGACTCCCAGGAGACACCTTTATAGGTCACCATAGACCTGATGGAATGATTGGAAATTTGCAGAAGAAGGAACACGTCCACCCAGCACAGATTTTGATTCAGGCTGAAACAAGCCTTCTTTTGATTCATTCCAGCTGTGGAGCAAAAGTTCTCTGTAAGGTTGCAGGGCATCTTGAAAAGGCCCTCAGGTCTGGATCCTCGCAAGCCTTCTCAGACATCAGAGGGGATGAGGGGCCAGACAGTTTCGCTGTCTATTTTTATTTATCCACAAGTCCCACCTCCCAGGTGCTGGAAAACTAATCCAGGCTGACAGATTTCCTTGCTTGGCTCCGTTGGCTCACAGTGGTCTGTGCCACCACTGTTATTAGCAAACTCTGTGTTCAAGAGCTTTCCTGTCAGCTATGCTAGTCCCAGGGCAAAGCTTAGCAGGAGAGATCAAGTTGAACTATGGCTTAAAGAAGACAAATGCAATGAAGAAGTGTGGGCAGAGAGGCGCCAAGTAAAGAAAGGCTAGGAAGGTTGTGAGGGAAATGAACCTTAAGTTAACTCTGAGGATTTTCATTTTTTATTTATTTTTTTGATACAGCCTTCTAGTGATTGGTTTAGGGTCCACATAACACAGAAATGAAAGTGCTCAGCAGGGCCCCTGGCTAGATGGAATTATTTACAGATAAGTGGGGGAGGGGAACTCATGAGATGAGATACTCCTCGAGTGCCCCTTTGCTTAAGCAAATGTAAAAACAGCCCCTTTAAAACAAAGTACTGTATCTTTTGCAAGACTTTTCAAAGTGCGTTGCGTATCTGGGGAGAAAGTCTAGTTAATGATGGTGATTTCTGTGATTTGCTAACTTGTCCTTCTGTGCCAGAGACTGCTGTGCTCCCAGTTGTTTTAGAAATAAGACCTTTATTATTAGAATTCTGGGGAAACAGATTTATGCTTAACTGCCATGTAAGTATGAGAGCCCTTGAGTTTTGGCCTTTGGTGCTGAGAAAGTCCCCCACCCCAAATGTCTACATTTGTTTTTACGTCCATGCAGAGTCTCCAGGCATGATCTAATCTTGCGTCTTGTATGCCCTCAATTCTGCAGACGTTGCGGTAGGTATAAGGATAATGGGAACATGGCAAATTGAAGAGGTCCTAAGTTTTATCTGAGATGACTCCTTTATCTACTCATATTTGAGTCTTGAACTAGAACAGAGTTCCTGTTTCAGCCCTCAACCCCAAATGCCGTGCTTCCAGCAGGTGGAGAAGGAGCTCTGCTTCCGTGTCATTCTTCCTGAGAGACCTACAAAACAGTGATGATGGGCGGTAGTAGAGGGCTGTGTTTACAAACAACATAAAAATCTTTACAGGGCCCTTCTCCTTGAGCATGGTGTGGGGGGACTGACATGCAGAAAACCTGGATGGGTCCGCAGAACACATGGTGGACTCCTAGGTCCTTCCCAGCATAGGCAGCTGCAGAGGTGCAAATGTGTTCACAGGCGTGGGGTAGAGAAGTCTCAATGCAGTCTGTCTTGGTGCTCTCTCTTTGGGTTCAAGGCAAAGGACCAGGCTGACAAACATAAATAGTCCGCCCAAAGACAGTTTGTAAAATTCTCTTTGGTGTCACCCTTTTCATCATTGTTTCCAGAGTGATGGCCATGTGAATCATGTGCGAAGGAGAGGGACATGGTAGGAGGTCAGGATTCCTACTTGACATGACTGCCTTTGCTTGCTATGACAACCAGGAGAGAACCCACTGCATTGAAGCTCTGCCCAGCTGCGTTCAGCTGCAGGACTTCACACATTTATGAAGTAGATGTCCAAATAAATTAGAGCTGGGTCAAGGACAGGCAGATTTAGCCAAGGGAGCCCTGTGGTTCCTGGCTTGTCATGAATGATGTATAGAATGAGGTAATGGAACCAAAATTAAGTGAGAGCTGCAGAGTCACTTTCCACACAGCTGAACTGAAGCTTTTTGATGACCGAGTGATTTTTAAAAATGTCCTGGAGCATCAGAAAGCCTGAGTTCTGGAATCACATTACTTCACAGCCTTATGTCACAGGTCGAATTGGCCCTCGGGGTAGGAGGGCCTTCTCCGTGGGGAGGCTGCCTCAGAGGCTTTGATAGCGTAGGTTTGGAAAAGCCTCTCCTCTAATATGTCTTTCTTCATCACTTATGATCTTAGCCTTCCAACCTAGAGACTCAGGCATAATTGCTGCTGGAAACTCACAGGGTGGAAAGGGGTAGCTGGAGAGGATAAGAAATGAAAATCTGTAATGAGCAGGTTGTCCAGAGGGAGTTGATGGACTGAAGCAGGGATTAGGAAAGGCTGCCCCTAAAGTCACTGAGAAATAGGACAGTGCCTGACACAAGATTTCTTTACTTGGGGCTGAATCTATTATTATTATTATTATTATTATTATTATTATTATTATTATTATTATTTCTCTCTCAGTTTTGTTAGTTCACTGAGAATTTTTTATAATGTAATTTGACCATATTCATCCTCCTTCCCCAGCTTCCTCCAGATTAACCTCTTCCCTGCCCTTCCAACTTTGTGTTCTCTTTCTGTTTAAACTTCTTGAGTCCGATTTGTGTTCCCCTATATTCTTGGATGTGTGGCCTTTCAATGGAGTGTGGTCATTCTACCAAGGGCTCTATTTTTAAAGAGAGTCACTCTCTGTCTCCTAGTAACTATCAGTTGCCAAGAGCTCCTTAACGATACATGAGAATTTGTGCCTACCTCCTTTCTCTTTGGTAGCTTAAGCTTGCTCAGGTCTTGTGCTACAACTGCTCTGAGTTCATATGTGTTGTAGCCACATGAACATGCTGTGTCCAGAAAAATAGTCATTCATCACCTCTGGCTCTTAAAAATCCTTATGCCTCCTCTTCCACAATGACCCCTGAGCCCTCTGCAATCTTATTCTCTGCATCTTGCTTGAAGTTGAAAACAGATTTTCTGAGTGAGGTAATCCAGACCCAGAGAGAAATATGTTACATGTTTTCTCCCATTTGTAGATATTACTTTGAATCTTCAGATCTGTATATTTCATTTAGAAATATCATAGAGGTCAGGAGATTAGTAAGGGATTGTGGGGGGTGGTGTTTCCATGGAGGAGAGATAGAATCAGTGGTATGAAGGGCTAAGGGAGAATAATAGAACAGGAAAGATTAAATTGGGGTTGAGGATAGGAAGGCAGAGTAGAGGATGGAATACAGAAAAGAGTAAGTATCATTAAAGACCTTTTTAAAAACTCATGGAAAACTGTTGTTGTAGAAGCTTCCTAAATATATATACATACACATACACAGAAACAGTTGAGATGGAGTTACTCTATAACGGGGTAACAGTGCCCCTATTAGGTACCATAGGGTAACAAGAAAGTCCCGTGCTAGAAGTGAATTACTTCTTTTGGAGTTGATGGCCAATGGAATCCCAAAGACCCTTAAAATTACCCACCATTGGTTATCCAAAACTTTCCAATAAGACACCATCATGAAGTCACCATATAATTTGGTCACAGAACATGGAGAAGTCAAGTTGGTACTCATCTGGAAACCTCATTCATACTGGCTAGATTCCATAGTGCTGGTATGTGGTGTGGATACCACCAGAGGAGAAAAATAATTATCAGTCTTACCAAGCTGTGAACTCTGTGACTTGCTTGACAGGACATTCCCACTGGAGCAATAGTGGTATGAACATCAGAGTAGTAAGCAACCACTTTTTGATTATATTAAAGCTTATACCACAAGATGAAATTCATATCTGGCACCATTATCTCAGCCAAGAAGCCATGGCTAGACAGGTTATAGGCCCTAGAGAAAAACCTACTACTCTTACTCTGCTAAATGGGCCTAGCATCAAAGTGACTCATAATAACTTATTGTTATACCAAGAGATTATGCATCTCTCAACCCTCATCATAGAAGCTGCTTTTCTGAGGATATCAGGTGCCTTCTTTTCTGGATCATGGATATCTCTTCTGGGATCATGTCCTTGTTCTGCATGTGTAACCTTGGGCTTATCATCAAACTGACGGGAATATCTGTCACCAAAAGTATGTTTAAAGATTGATATTCTGGCATTGATCAAAAATGTTAATTTTCTCTTTCTTTCTGTTTTTTTCTCCATCTTTTTCCCCCTGCTTATTTTATTAATATGCTAGTAGATGTCTACCATGAAGCAGATTGCAAACCCTATTTCTGAAGTGCAAGATGGGCTACTCTTTCTAGAAACCATGCATTGCCAACTTGTTAGCTTTTTTGTGGAAGAAAGAATTCTGGGGATTACTAAAGGAAAAAATGCAACAATGTAGGGAATCATTCTAGGTGCTTCTAAGGGCTGGAAAATGGGTAAGAATCTGTGTAGCACATCCATGGATAGAAATGGAACAAGATTCCTATAACCCACTTGTTTTATTAGTGTCCTGAGCACTAGGAAGATAGTGCTCAAAGACAGGCAAAGGATGCTGTGGACTCTAGCTGTTTGAAGTGTGATCTTATTTTGCCTGCATTATTTGGGAACCTTCCCATGAGATTATAATTAAAAAATAAACAGAAAGAGCTATTTCCTGAGTGTCTGACAGAAGCAAACACAAAAACTGATGTGGTAGAATGGACTCTAGACCTGGATCTCACAGAATTCTAACCGACAAATGCCTAACCAGCATGAGCTCATAATGGACAGTTGCAAAGCACATATGACAATCTTCTGTAAGCGTGTACTAGCTGATATCAGAAAGGGCATAAGAACAAGTTCCCAATAACTTAAGATAGCAAAGCCATTTTGTATAAATTGTTTCAACAGTGTTTTAAGTCATTCAAGACATGGGGGTATTTAAGAAAAATAAGAAGCTATGATAGTATTAATAAAAGCAAACTCATACATTAGAAGAACTAACTGGAATAGTCTAGAACTTCTAGAATGGAATGTACTTCAAGTGAGAATTAATAAACTGGAAAGTAGATCTAAGATACTTTCTGTAAGCTAGCATTGAAAGGTAAGGTGATAGGAAATATGTAAGACCTGACAAAGTGCAGGAAGAAAAGAATTTCAAAAAGCACACACACACACACACACACACACACACACACACACACACACACACAATTATTGAACTTGAAGGAAAAATAAAGGGAGTAGGAGAAAGGGAATACTTGGTAAGATTACGAACTTTAGTGAAATAAAAGTACACATGCTTTCTCATACTTGGGAAACACAACAAATACCAAACAGATGAAATAAAAAGAAACACAATAGACTTGCTGAAATGAAAATTTGGAACTTATGACAGAGAGTGAACTCTAGAAGCAATATAAAGGAAGGAGTATATTCGTAGAAGAACCAACATTTCATGGGCTGGTGAGATGGTTTAGTGGGTAAAGGCCCTTGCCACCATGCCTGAAGACATGAGTTCAGTTCCTGGGAGCACACATGGTAGAAGGAGAGAAATGACTCCCTCAAGTTGCCCTCCGACCTCCACAGGCATACTGTGACATACACACCCATGAGTGTTAAAAGCAAACAGAAAAGTAAAAAACAAACAAACAAACAAACTTTTTAATAGAGAGGAGAATATTCTTGAATTCCACAAATAAAACTCTACTTATTGTATCCCCATTCTTGAATGTTAATTTGGCTGAACATAGAATTTAACTGACATTTAAGTATGGGAATTAGGAATGAATTCCAAGAGGATACACAACTGATGTGTCCAGTTTTGAGATTAAACCACCAACTGTACAAAGAAACTTCTCTGATAGATCTAGAGCTCCACTAATTTATAAATATAAAGACAAGACTTTAGAAGCAATCTGATAGTATGTCCATTTATCAAAATAATAGTATTAGGTTCACTCCTGTTACCTGTGAATTCCCCAACCATGGGATTTTTGTCTTACTTACAGTACCAGACATGCATTTACTCCTGTTGAGTAGGCCTTAAATCCAACCAGAAATTGGTTGGTTAACCCCATAAGACTCATGTCACTTTTGCACCCGTGGGTGTATCCTGCCATACTGATCATTATTGCGATTCACAGAATTCACAAGTGTTTGTTTTTTTCTTCAACAGCCTGCACAGCACCTTCTAATACTATGAAAATAGGAAGGAAGCATCCTGCTCAGTGTGAACTGGAATTCTCCACGCCCTGTGATCAATTGTGTGGTGGTTTCTTCAGCAATAGGGTCTTATCAAACTCTAGTGGGCAACCAAGAAGGACAATAGCTTGTATTGTTTGGGGGATATCTGGGGTACCTCTAAACAACAATTTGAGGGGAGATATCCCACAGCTGGCACTGGGGTTTATATTTAGCAACCTGTGGCTTCTGGGATGAGTATTATATCCTGTTGAGGGCAATGACATTTAACATATATGAATACATGAATACACAAAAACACACATGCACATGCACAAAGCAAGTAAAAAACATCCCTGAATCCCTGGGATGATGCCAAAAAAGGAAAAAAAAATAAAATAAGGAAGAAAAAACAGCCAAGGGACAGAGGAGGCCTGGTTTCAACCTCTGGCATTCTTGGGGCATCCTCTGGCCAGAAGGGACATAAACAAAGAAAGATGAGAGTGGTCGCAGCTGGAAGGCACAGGTCAGAAAATAACCAGGCCCAGAAAGGTCTTCTTTCCTTTTGAGGGACCCAACTACATCATCTTGTGGGACCCACTTAGCTTGGGTATAACCAGGTGTGCTGCAAACAGACTAGGTTCCCAGGCTGTGTACTAGAAGGGGAGGGACTTGACAGGATGGAGGAACTGTGGCTGGGGTAGGGGGAAGAGGGAAGGTGGTAAAAAACTGGAAAAGTTTCTTATACCTGGTCTGTCTAAGATATCAGGGTCCAAGTAGCCCTGCCTTGGAAACCAAACACAGGACCCACCACAGCCCGGGGAGGAACACACTCCCCTTGTCCCTGAGACCACCAGAACACCTTCTACACAGCAGACTTGAGCTTATCAGAGCAACAAGAGTGTATGGTGCCCATGAGAACAGCATAGCAGGTTACCAGCAGTCCTCAGCAAGACAACCAGAGAAGATGAACACACAAGACTGTTAGCAAGCCTCAAGAAACTGGGGAAGGTGGGAGATGGGCACTCCATCCAATTGTGGTGACTATTCTTGGTTGTCAACATGACTACCTCTGGGATTAATTAAAATTCAAATGGCTGGAGCAAAAAAAAAAAAAAAAAAGAAGGAATAGACAAAGGAAGATTGGTAAGATAGATTAGGAGGTAAAGAAGCTTGCTGCCAAGACTTACCATTTGAGTTCAATCCCTGGGACCCATGTGGTGGAAGAAGAGAACTGATTCTTCCAAGTTTTCCTCTGACTGCCACACATGTACCATGACACATGTGTTCCCCTCTAAATAAATAAAATAAAATTTAAAGAAAAGAATAGAGAAAGGAGGTGTTAAGGAACTAGTTTAGCAGATAAAGTGCTTTCTATGCAAGCATAAGGACTGGAGTTTGGATCCCTAGCCCCCAGGAAAAACTGGATCATCACAGTGCTCTGGGTCTGGAGTCTTAGCATCTGGAAGGTGGAGGCAGGAGGACCCTGGAATCTCATGGGCCAGTCTAGCTACTCAGTGAAGTCCAAGTTCATTGAGAGGTCTTGACCCTCCAAATAGTCTAATAAATGCCACCACAGACTCCACATGGACACTGAAAGAAGATAGTGAGGAAAACATGGTGAATCAAATATACCAAGTGCAATCAGATTCCAAGTCTCAGCCATTCTTCTTTGAGAGTCTTGGGAGTGGGAAGGGGTGGATTCAGGAAAAAGCTCAGCTCAAGATCCTCAAAGAAGGGTCAACCATACGAATTGTACTTGTTCCCAGCGCCTTTCTTCCTGCTTTCGAGCTCATTCACTTTACTGCCTACACAGCACCTTCCTTATTCCAGCATCCCCAGGGATTAGAGCATCTCATCATTAGCAGGATGCTCTCAGTGTCCTGGTGAAGGAGTCTAGAATGGTTCCCAGGTCTCTTGGGAGAAGCAGTAGAGTTGACAACACCCCTTTGGTGTTTAGTGGAATAGAGATATTGGGTCGGGCTTGGAGGGCTGATGATTAGGGCCATCGAAAAGGGACCTTGGATATCACTGTAGTTTTGCTCAAATACTTTACTGAAAAGTAAACAAAACATGTGATTATGAAAATGTGGGCATTAAAGTGAATGAAAGAGTTGAAAGTCTTACCTGCCCTGGGGTCGTTCTCCATGTCTCCACTCTCCTTTATACTCTTAGAGCTCATGTTGAAAAAACTGGCTTCACATTCAAGTTCTTTGTGGGACAATCTGCTCAAGGTCACATTGACAGCCTGGATGAAGCCTGCATGGGCACAGCACAGGTTTCTGTGCACCATAGCCATAACTTCAAGCAATCTCTTGAGTTTCTTAGAATTGAGCCATTACGAGCAAACCATATTGATTTTTATGCCTTTCTTCATTTATTTATTCATTGTCTACATCCTTTATTTTAAAAGGCGAATTTGTGTGTTTCTGTATGAAGCCATGAAATGTTCATTATGCTGTGTTGCAACTTTTCATTCTGCCGAGCTCTGTGTGAGGATCTCAGTTGATTTCTAAGTAGTGCGACCACAGAGGAGGGTTGAAGGATGTAGACTGATGCCGTGTGAGGAAGGTGGAGAGATGTGGTGAGGAGGAAAGCTCCAAGACCATCTGCCCTGTCTGCTGGACCCCAGACTGTTCTCTTTGTAACTTCACATAGGTAGAGAACTTGGTTTATCAAATCCTACTTTCAAAATGCCAATATATTTCCCTGCAGGTAAAATCCATTGATCACTTTCACCATAGAATGAGTATTAGTAACACTTCTCAAGTGACTTCAGCGTGGCAGATGGGATGCTAAGTGCTCACATGTTGCCTATGTAACCCACTGGACAATGGTAGGAGGGAAAGACAATGACTGTAGTATCTTATTTACAAAAAGGTGAAAGGAAGTTCGAAGAGGTTAAGTATTTCACTTCAAGGCACAGCTGATAAATGGCAGAGTCAAGGTCGAGTCTATGTGCTTAGTAACTACCCTAACCTGTGATGGACAATCAGTCCCATGGCTGTCTTTATCC
The DNA here is from genome assembly GCA_907164525.1 of Lophiomys imhausi. Lineage (NCBI taxonomy): Eukaryota > Metazoa > Chordata > Mammalia > Rodentia > Muridae > Lophiomys > Lophiomys imhausi. The sequence continues at coordinate 2,095,536 of CAJQZJ010037361.1, read as the reverse complement.
AGTCACAGGATAGGTGTTTACTGAGTGTGTTAAAGAAGGACTAATTACCTGCAGAATTGGTCCCCCCCGTTTTTTTTTTTTTTTTACAAACTAGCTTATAATTATGGTATAAAATTTCATTAGAGATACCCAGGTATAAATAAAATGTAAAAGGAAAGGAGTCATCTAAGTGTAGCCAGCGACAGTGTAACCAAAATTTGCACTTAACATGCAAGTTTTGCTTTCAAACACAAGGATGAGTATATGAGTTCAGTGGGAACTATGTGTTGGCAGCCTCATTCTGATTGCCCCATAGACTTAATTCTTAAAATCAACTTTAAGGGACTCTTAAGGACATTTTAGTAATAAAAAGTTGATTACTGGTTATGCCTTCTAAAGAATGGTAAGCTATAAGCTAGGCATTTGGAATAATTATACAACCTTACAAAATCTCTTTCCGAAGTTGGCGCTACCCTCTCATCAAACACGTTCATTTCCAAGAAGCAAATATCCAACTGACTTAAACAAGGGTGGATATTAGGTCATACAAAAGGCAATTCAGAAGGAGAGTGATCTTTACGTTAGATTTAATGAGTCAAAGCATGTAATCAAAAGGTCATGTTCTTTCACCCTCTTCATTTTTCTTGAACCTTAGCTACATTCTCAAGTTGACTTCCTCATGTTCAAAATGTTGCTGCCGGCAGCATCTGAACTGCAGCCTCCATATTTACATATAGGAAGGCATCAGAAAAATAGCTCTCTACTACTGTCTGCTAAGAAGCAAGAAGAATATTCCCAGAAGCCCCCCTTCCTTTCTTCCTGGCCAGAATGAAGGGTCATATGACCATATCTTTGCTAATCTCTTGAAAAGGAGTTGATGTTGCCTATTGTAAGCCAGGCCCGTCTTTTTAACTGATGTGTTCAGACAGGTGCCATTGCTTATCAGTAAGATAGAAGTGGAATGAATATTACTGCAGCAACCACAATGCCCAGCATGGAGTGTGGCTGTACCAGATGGAAGCCACAATTCAGCACCACACTCCAGAGATGTGCATTAACTATCTGCCATCAGTTCAGAACCAAGAAAGCCTAAAGAAAAGTCATACACAAACCCCGCTTCTTATTAGGTGACAAAACAAAAACAAAAACGAATCGTGGCCCATGTCCCCTCTACCCCACTTTTGTATAAACACTTATCACAAACCCTGTGATAGTCAGAAACAGGGTGAGATTTAGCAGCTGAGCCCAAGTTGATAGTTCTATAACAGAAAAATCAGCCAAATTTAGTTGGTCATTTATGCTGAATCAATTATTTCATTAAGTACACTCTTTTATCACAACAGTAGCAGCAGCAGCAACAACAAATCACTTTATTTTATTTCATTTTTTTACATAGAGCAACTTCCCTTTATCATATAATGGATGACTCAGTTGACTTTGATCTCTTGAGAGTAGAGTCTCTGGCCCACCACCCTAAGTCATCAATTTGACAGGCTAGTAGCTTTAAACCTGTAGATTTATGTCTCTTACTCTTAGAAGGAAAGTCTCAAAACTTCTTATCTGTTGGAGTTGGAGTGACCTATATTGGCAAAATAGTTTTTATTAGGAAGTACCAAGTATATACTGATGGACTCCCCTCAAAAGTAACTGAGATACAGAATTTGGGAACAAGCTATGAACTGTCTCATTCTGTGATTTGGCAAGATCTGAAGTGAGTCAATAAACAATTTTAATTCTCTCCCTTTTCTAACAGCCCAGCAGACTGCACCTGCCTCCTCATTAGTTGTAGAAGAGTGAGCATCTAACAACACAAAATTGAATCTTTTTCTGCTTTGGCAGTAGTATATCCATGGAGAGTGCTGGAGCCTTGGGGAAGGAAGATTGAATGCTTCCAGAGAGTCAAAGGTTACTTGCATCTTCTCCAGCAACAGGGCCATCCTAAGAGCTCTGAGGGCTTGGGAGAGACAGGGCATATGGACAGCCCTCCTTCTGTCTCTTGCTGAGACTTCTTTTTGTTGGTTTATTTATTTCTTGAAGGAATTATAGCACAGTCTAATGCTGTGGTCTTTCTAAGTTTGTCCTGGGTGATTCCCAAGCTGATCATTTGTAGTACTGATGGTTATAAAGAGACAATAATGTATGGCTTTACTTTTGATATCATTTGATTACTCACTTATAAATCTCAGCAAATATTCTAGTCTATTAGTTACAGCAAATGTTTCACACTATAGAGAGATGTGGGAAGAGAGAAGATGAGGAGGACAGTGACATGAAAATTATTTTATTCCACCAAATGACAGCATGGGACTTTGGCTCACCACAGCTCTAAATTGATATGACAGTTTATATCACATCTTTTTTCTTTTTTTTACCTCCAAGTGGTTTTAATGACTTTCTTGTGAAGATTAGAGACTAATCCCTTTACTACTCCACATGGTCCCACATGTATTTTATCACATCAACCTTTATCCCAATATCTAAGTATGTTTTTCTCCCTGTCAGCAGCTTAGATTATATAGCATTTGAGGCCAAATTTTCAGCATCTCATAAATACCCCCAGAGTAGAAGAATAGGTGGAATAGTCAGACGGGTAGGAGGAGGAATGCAGATGTGAATATGGTCAAAGCATATGATACATGAAAATATTATTACAAAGCTCATTTCTTTATACAAAGAATATATCAATGAATATATACCAAAAGACATATTCCAGGGAGTGAGGATAATGGCCAGTTGGGAGAGAAAAACATGAGGCTTGATGACGGAGGCCACTTCAACATCTGGTAGTCACCTCACAGATTTGCTTTGACACATGAAGAGTATGTATTTTGGTTAACTGTAAATATGTTTTTCTTTTTTTTTCAATCCAGTAAATGAAGTGTCACCCAGTCTTTGTTTAGATGAGAAACATAGGAATAACCTAGGGCATCTAATTCTGTAACTCTTTTCATCTAATTATCCCCAAAATGCCATGGTCCTCCCTTCAGCACAGCCAGAGAAATGCCAGCCTTGTCCCAGGGCATGACCACCAGCTCAGATCTCTAAATTTTGCCTGTCTTGTCGCCTTCCTTTCCCCCTTGGTAACCCATTCCCTACCTTGCATCCAGAATTTTCTTTTAAAAAATAGAAAACAAATTTTGCAAACCACCTTCATAAAACTGTCCAGAATTTTCAGATACCCTAAATAAAATTCAGACTCCTAACTGTGATCTTCTAAGCTTGGTTGATTTAGCTTCTGATGGCTTCTCTATGCTCTTTCCTGGGCCAATTGTTATACATAAACTTCTTACATTGTTTTTCTCCATGCCTGGAAAGCTTTTTTTCTCTGATCCTTCATGTCTTTTTATTTTTTAATTTTTTAAGCACAAATGTTACCACCATTTGAGATATTCTTATCATTCTTCCCAAAGTGGTAAAGGGGCTACCACAGATCTTCTTTCCATTTACTCAATCCCTCTTTTCCAAGAATGGCGAGCAACCCTTCCCTCTCCCCTGACATTTCTTAGACTCTCTTAGAGGTTACATCCTAGAAAAAGTTTTTTTTTCCACCAACAAAATGCATGGTACCCTTTTTTTTTTTTTTGGTACAAAGGGCTTCCATTTGGTTGGGATTAAGCATCCTTGTGCTGGCATGGGTTGTGCAGAAGTGGTCTAGAGGAAGCAAGCAATAGCCTTTGTGGCTAGGGCTTGTATCAGGAAGAGGCAGATGCTTGATTCAGTGGCTTTTGCAACAGCACTAAGAGCTATTGCGGTTTCATCAGGACTTAGACTGGATTTGTGGTCATCAGGAGTGTACCATCTTCCCAATACAAGAGCTTCCTATAGCAGAATGTTCCTATAGCAGAATGTTTCTATAGCAGAATGATCTCTTGAGATATCAGCCTAGTGCCTGCTCCACCAGTCCTTAAGATGATTTATCATCTTTCCATTCCCTGCATAGTTATCCTTTGCTGTCTATAGGGAACTGGGTGCAGGACCCTGGGTGTACATGAAAACTATGGATGCTCAAATCCTTTATGTATATATCATATACATATGTATATATCATGGCCTATTATTTGCATATAACATACATAGACTTTCATGTATATTAAATCAGCTCTAGACTACTATAATATCTAAACTAATGTAAATAGTTGTTTTCTGTCTGTTTTAGGGAATAATAACAAATTCTGTATGTGTTCAGTACAGATACATTTTTCCCAAATATTTTTCATTCATAGATATGAAAACTGGATATGGAAAGTCAACAGTGTGGAATTGCTTTCTGTTTCTATAGAGAGAGTGGATCTTGTTTTCTGCAGTAGGTCCAATGTAAGTGGTTTCATAAACTATTCTTTGGCATATTTGTCAATTTTTCTTCACTCTTACAATACTCTATATTATACTACTTATATATTGTTGCTGTCCACTATAATATAAGTGTAGAGAGAATGAAGTCTTTTCCCTTTCACCATTATATTCCTAGCACTTGGAAACGTGAGGAGTGCCCCATAATTGTTGCATGGATGAATGGGTCATAGACATTTGCTGAGGCACCCCACCCTCCAGTAATCTTAGCAGGCCCAGGGTTTGCTCTGCAGCAGTCATCTTTAATTTGACTCACTCACTTGTGTCAGGACCAGCTCTAATTTCATTCTTCTGACTCAGCAATGGGAATATGCACTTCTGGTGATAGTGCCAGAGTGAAGCCCTTGAATTCTCTAAAAGCTCTGTGTCGGGAAACTTCGGCTAAGTGGAACGCCTTGTGCAGCTCATCAGCAGAACGATAATCAGATCAATTTTGCTATCAGCAGTGTCAGGCAGCTGGTCAGAGGCTGGACAAGTGAGGACCAGCCCAGTTTGGCCATTGCAGACTCTTTTTGTTTGAGAAATGATTTCACAAACAATGGCAGGTCCGGGCAATTTCCTGAAAGACTGCCCAGGTCATTCCACTCATTCTAGTTGCTTCCAAGACTTTCCCACATAGCAACCTGGCTTTATTTTTCATTCTGTAAAGGTTTTCATAAATTAAAACCATGCCCTAGCAAAATCTACAATATTTGTTCTTTAGAGGGAGCCTGTCTTTCCCATTTCCTAGTCCCAAATGAGTCAAAGGGTCTAGAAATATGCATGTGGTCATTCTGTTTTGTTTAAGAAGCTGACTAGTGGGGTTCTCATGATAAAATGTTGAGTAGTGAGGTATTTACCTAAAATGATCTCTGACTTATTCAATATTTTAATCCTTACTGCTGGGGTATACAGTCTGGAACATAACGGGTGCTTGATGATGCTTTGAAGAATGATTGAATGAGTGAATCATCCCATTTTGCTGCCTCTTGATTTTTTTTTCAAGCTGGCAAAAGGTTAATATATGCTGAGAAGACAGTATACGAGAAAAACACTCCACATATGACTTTGATTCTATTCAAATGTGTTCCTGTAGCTAGGCAGGATTTCATTAACATTTCCTCCAATCCACGCCTGCTGAATATCACTACAAGGGTTAGTTGACAAGTGCCATTCACAAGTCACATCCCCAGACCTAAGAGAGAATCTCTCCACATGAGGATTCTTTGTCTCAGTCCAGACACAAATAAAACAGTAAATGTCAAGTGGTTCTTTTTAGAACTCATATACAGACTGGCATGCTTCTTCAAGGTCAGGGCAAACACCCACTTAACCTTGCATTTGTGTTCGAGATGGCCACCAAAGACAGGTAACCTTCAAAGGAGACTGTCACAGGCAGGAAGGGTACAGGCTGAGAATGGCAATTGTTCCTAAAATGTCACATCTTCTGGTTGGCAGGAGAAGGGACTCATGTCAGGGCAAGAGACCCATTGGCAGCCAAGGACTGCTGGTTACTGATTAATCTGGGCAGGTATTTTAAAGGCAAAAGAGTGACCCAGAGTTCAGGGTAGGCAAGCTCTTACAGGCTCTCAGCTGGTAAGGGAGCAGGGAGTGGGTGGGTGGGGGGAAAGAGAGGTGAGAGAAAGGGCATGGGGTGGGTGCCTTCTCCCTAGTGGGAGGAAGAAGATTCCTCTCAGAGACAGCCAGGTTCTCTGTATGCTACCAGAAACAAGCAACGTTTATCTTGGGAGCAGATAGTTCAGGGTTTTGTTCATTGTCCTAAAGGGCAATGTGACATCTCAGCTGTGAATGATTTCCTACTCTATTTAGCAATATGTATACCACAGTTATCTCTGAGCACATTTGGAGACCAAAGATTTCCACCCTTGAAATGCTGGTATTTTCACTAGCTTATAGTGCTATAGTGAATCTTGAGCTACTCAGCCTATATATAATCCATTCAACTGAATTCTTACATCTTGCTGACATGAATATAGTTATACTATTTTGTAGATAAGGCATACAAAGTCTCCAGGAGTCTAAATAACTTGTCCCACATTACAACTGAAAAGGGACAGAACTCACTCTCTCACATAAAGCAATTTTGTCCTTTTCTGGGAGGAGGAGTCACTCAGTAGGTTCTTTGTCAACTTCGAAAGATTTTTATATTTAGCCCCAAGGGATGCTACTTTCCATAATTGGAAGCTTATTATTGATTGTTGTCCTTGGATTTTTTTGTTTTGGTTTTCAAGACAAAGGTTCTCTATGTAACAGTTCTGGCTGTCCTAGAACTCAATTTGTAGACCAGGCTGGCCTTGAGCTAACAGAGATATGACCTGACTGCCTCTGCTTCCTGAGTGCTGGGATTAAAGACATGCACCACCATGCTTGACACTGCCCTTGGATCTTTCAGTTAATTTTAATAACCTAACATCAAACTAGGGTTTAACAGACTCAACTGAATGAGCAAAAAAAAAAAAAAAAAAAAAAGTATGGTTTGGACATAGGATGGATAGGGGCCACTTGAGGAGTCAGCTTATGAATGTGGATAGAGGAAGGCCCAGGCTCACCCTATTCTCCCTCTTCCATACCAACTTGTCCTGGTGACTGAAAGGAGCCATTCATTTATACTGATGTTCTTGATGTCTCTACTAAAATTTCAGTTTGTTACCTGTGAAGACTGTTGTGGTATAACTAATGTTAACATTTTACATATAAACACTAGCTTTTCCCATTGGATTTTCTTAAGCTTTAACCAATGGTTGTCTCTGGGTTAATTTATAAGAATAGGCAGCATTAGGCCACTGAGATGACTCAGATAGTAAAAGTACAGGTCTCCAAGCCTGATGACCTCAGTTCTGTCTCTGGGACCCAGATATTGGAAGGAGAAAGCCAATTCCTGCAAGTTGTCCTCTGACTTCTATATGTATACTATGGTATGCATGTGTTCATTCATGAATGCATGGAAACACACACACACACACACACACACACACACACACACACACACACACA
>CAJQZJ010037361.1:2057696-2088203 GCA_907164525.1 Lophiomys imhausi | reverse complement strand
ACACACACACACACACACACACACACACACACACACACACACACACAGAGTGATGCGAGAGAGATAGATAGATAGAACGAACTGAACTCCTATGTGTACTATGGTGTAAATGTACCCACACATAAACATGAGCATACACACACACAGTTGTGGGGGAGATAGTGCACTGAGTAAAACCCTTAGCAAATAGATAAGTAAGTAGGGGCTGTCAGAGAAGGGCGGCAACATCCCTCCATGTTCTTTTAGGATGATCCAGCACAACTCAAAACATGGAGAGCAGAGTTCAGCACAGTGTGTAGATGTAGGAATCAAAGACAAGAGGATGAGTCCATGAAAACCAAGAAGCCAAGATGGCAGCAATGTTTGGATATAGGAGAGAACTTGTTTCCAGTATTAGATATGTAATAAAAATTTTAGATAAGTGTAATCCATTTACCACTAAATAATTACGTTTTATTGAAGGACCATGTCTTTTATTAACAATTTGTCCTGGCAGTCCTAGAGGGAACATGAAACAGATTCTGGGAAAGAGGAGGAGAAACAGCATGGGTGTGGTAAAGTCCATAACATATTTCTGATGCCAGAGTTGGGACAGGGGCATCTTTGTCACCAGTTTTCCATTTTTAAATCAGGAAGTTTAGGTAGACTTGGAGAGGTGTATACAGAGATTTAATCACAACATGAACTGTGGACTGTGCCAGGACCATAATGCTCCCCAGGATGTGGGTGAACATAGCTGTCCATGGAAGTTTCAGGGTCTCCCTCCACTCTCCCAATCTGAGAAACTTTTCTGTACACCCTTGTCCTGATCCTATCCTGTGACACACTTTTACCCTCATGAATCTTTGACACTTTGCTCTTTCCCTGTAAGTCATTTCTTGAGGTCTCAAAAGCTCACAGCTTTCTGCCACTGGGTTCTCTTCTCCTGGCATGCAGTGCTTGCCTAGGGCAAGCTTGCCAACCATGCCAAATATGGTTTTCATTCCCTCTGTTCGTTTTGCTCCATTTCAATGGAGTTAAGTGTCTTGTACCCTTATCTGTTTTTTCTGCCCATTGCTACACTCTTAACTAATTCATCTCTTTTTCCCTAGACAAGTCCATGATTTGGATTGTTCTCTTCATCCATCTGAGCCTACTTATCCAAACTTGCCTGTTCCAAGCTTCCTTGTTTCAGGCCTCCTTCTCTTTGTGGGTAATACCAGGTCATGCAGATAAAGGAACACTAATTAATATGTTAGCTAACTAATGTATCACTCCTGTTAAGCAACACCTTGAACTGCCTCAATACATGCTTTGTTTATATCAGAAAGATTCCTTGAGGCATAGGCCTGATGGAAAACTCCAGAACTGTCACAGACCACATGGGAGACATCTCAGTCGCTGTTCCTCTCACCCCAGGAGTCAGCTGCCCTTCTGTGTCTGTATAAGACAAACCCTGGGAGGTTTGAGAGTCTAGACTCGTACTTCATTTTCACTCCACTAAGATCTTGGCAAGTAGCTATAAATCTCCCTAGAGCCTCGAGGGTCTTTCTTTGCAAAGTCAATGTTAAACAGTAAGAGGGCAATTTCCTTTCTGTATGTGGTGACCTGAGTCACTACACACATTTTGGCTACTAAATTATTTCAAAGTCTTCTGCAAGCACTGAGTGCCCCAGAAAGGTTTAATAAAGGATTTGGATGAAATTTCCCCTGTTAGTTGGATGGGATGTTGAGATTGGATATTTGGCAGAGTCAAATGCTGAAAAGAGGATTTCTTATAATGCATTAGGAAAAAAAGAGCTAAATGAAGTATTCATAGCCATTAAATGCTTTCTGTCCTTAAAAAAAAAATCTCAGCCTGGCAAGGCTGGAAGCTGACTGCTGCCAACCATTGTCCAATTTTGTGATGCTATCTTAAGGTATCTTTGAGACACATTGTGTTGTGATGGTTTTTAGGTTGGCATGGGACAGTACCAGCATTTGAATCCCATATCTATAGACTTCACTGTGTGGAGAATGCATGCTTCCAGATGTTAGCCCAAAGAAATCCTGTCTCCTTGACTTGTTCCAGAAGCCACCCAGAATTGGATTTAATAATACTAAAAGGCAGAACATAGTGTCCTGGTTCAATGACACCAAATTTCTTATGAAGGCATTTGTAATTTCCTGTTTCCTCGGAGCTTAGGCTCATCACATTCAATAGTCAATGCTCGTGTCTATATGGAAGGGTATGTTTTTGAGGACCTTTAGTTCCATCTGTGAAAAGGAGCATTGATTGAGCCTCATAACTAGATCTGAACACCCCAGAGCAAAGTCTGTTTCACATTAGGTGATTGGGCTCTCAAGACTTGACCAAGGTTTGGACTTGAGACAGAAATGCTAAAATCTAAAGAAAACCAAGAACCCAAAGTGCTTTGCTGAGTGTCATGAACAAGATGAGCAGAAGTCATTTCTTTCTAAATTTTATTTTTTTTAATTGGTATCTCATGTTGTATATTCAGGCAAGAAAGAACAAGGGGACATTGAACATTTGACTAAATATCTGTTCTTATTTCTCCTCCAAGGCAACTTGCTTGTACTTCTGTGGTGGAATCTTCAATGGCTGTTTTATGAGACTACATGTACACTTCAAGAAGTAGAGGCAAGACCAGTTGGCCATTAATATTCTAAAGGGTTGTCGGGCTCATTGCAGAAGCTACTTTTTTTTCACTAGTGTGACAAAATGCTTGACCGAAGCAGCTTAAGGAAGGCAAGTTGACAATCATTATTATCTATGGTATGTTTCTTTAAGGAAAAATTTGGGAAGAACATTACTATAAGTTCACTGTGGAAGTAGAGAGTACTCTTTTTAGTGATAGGATAGACCTTCCATGTTGTAAAGGTATGCTACAGGAGATTCAAATTTGGAAAATCTACCAGAGTTTGCCTCTGGTGTTGATTATTGTGACATTAACTTACTTTTTAGTCATTACTTTTTGGGGGGAGATGTTCTCTTTGGATCCTTCAAGATTCTTTTCAGAAAGATTCTTTGAGGTTCTTACATCTTTTGGTCTTCTTTTTAATCAGAAAGGGGCGACTCACGTAGGTAGTCATGAGAATAGAAGTGGAAACTAGGTAATGGAAAATAGAATATCTGGGAGAGGGAGGAAGGTTGACATTGAAGGAGAAAGAGGGAAAAATAACACCAAGGTTGTTTGAAGAAGCCTCAAGGAATCATATTTATTTTATATTTATGTAAAATTGTACACAATAAATATAAGTGTTTGTGCACATTTTAATCCATATTCCCTTATGTGCATTTACTATACATAAGTTAAGCTACTTGGGGTGACAATGCTCCCCATAAGAACTGCAGACTAACAAAAATCCCTGTATCAAGCCCAAGAAACCTCCTTTTGAAGGGTCAGGGTAGTTCAAGTGACTCACAAAATAATATAGATTATTGACAACCCTTGATTTCATCTTAGGTGCTGGTGGTGGTCCCTATTGCTAAAGATACCTTACCCTTAGGACACATGACTAACATGTTTCTAGCTGGATTTGATCTGAAAGCCTCTTTATTATGGTTCCAGAAATTATGGTTCTAACATTGATGGTTCCAGAAAATACTATTCAAGATGCCAAGGGAGTGAAGGAATTAAACAGTCCTACCCAGATATAACTCCTACGAACCATGTCGGTTACCAGCATGGCAAGATATGAAAAAGGTGCAAGAAGTGGCACTCATATGTTGTTGGCAACCAAGAACTGTGTAGTTGGATATAAAGGCCACTCACCAGGAGAGAAATCATGCCTGGTATTAGAAACCTAACTAGCTTCCCAAGGTTAGTGAGGCCTTGAACTTTAGAAGAAAAACTACTACCCCTACTTTGCTAGACCAGCATAATTCCTTACTTCATTCTAAATTTTATTCTTGCACCCACAGTTAAGTATAGATATCACCTTTTATCCCAGAACCTGCTCTTTATATCAAATGGAGATGATCACATAACACTGTAATTAGAGACAATACAGAGATCAGTGGATCACAGGGAGCCCAGTCTCAGTGGACACAACTTCATCTTGTCTCCTGTATCTGTGATTTGGGGAACATTTCAGATGAGGGGTTGAAAAAATTGCAAGACTCAGAATCATAGGAAGTCTTCTATGAAACAGTCTGTCATAGGAATGGGTGCATAAACAAGACTAGAATAATAGCAATATCAATGGATGTATTAACATGGAAAGGGGAAAATTTCATGGGATTCCACCAGTAGATAAGGGACTGTAGCAACTGTTGACTGCTGGGAGAAGAATTAGCTTTTCCTGGGATGAGCTCCCTTATCAATTGACCAATACAGAGTGGTCAGCCTTGAAATGTGTGTGTGTGTGTGTATTTATAACAAAAAATTAACTCAGTACTTTCTTGTTGAGGGAAGGTCTAATATTGTTTCTGATACATTGAATTCAATGCTGAGATCTGGTTACCGCCCCTTCTGAGGCATTCTATTGATTGGTTAATAAAAGTCACTTATGGCCAATTAGCTGGGCAGAAAGAGTATAGGAAGGCGGGACTTCTTCAGATCAGCAGGAATTCCGCATACACAGAGACTCTCGCCCCTTTCCGCCAGGAGACACAGAAGGAGACAGATGACTGGAGAAGTCTGGAAGGTACTCACAGGCACATGTTGGTTTGGGGTTAACTTAGAGTAGCTAATTGAGAGTCTGCCCATCTAAGGGCTAAGCGTTAAAATATTAAAAGGTCTTGGTGTATTTAATTATTGGGGAAAAGACTGCGGCAGCTTATAGGCCCTCAGTCCAAGCAGTCCCGGGCTGTTGGATTCCCAGACTCCCCTTGAGCCCAGGCGAATCTTCTGCCAAGCCACCAGTAATTCTACCAGCCTAATATAACAACTTACATTAATTAACAGAGTTTAGGTTATAGGTGGTATAGGCCACCTTTGGTCCCGGGGCTCTTTCTCCAGGATAAGTTAGGCAACCAGTGAAGGCACTCAGGCCAGGCCACCTGCTCCTCTGCCAAGCCGCCAGCTACTGCATCGGCTACTCTGCTGGCCTAATATTACAGTTTATACTTACTAATAACTACATTAATTAATTAATTTGCAGTTTTCAGGTGAGGCATTATGGGTAATTTTATTTTCAAAACTATATAGAAAACTGCATATTTTGAAACTATGATGCCAGTTGTTGACAATATGGCCTGGCCTGAGTGCCTTCACCAGTTGCCTAACTTATCCTGGAGAAAGAGCCCCGGGACCAAAGGTGGCCTACACCACCTATAACCTAAACTATGTTAATTAATATAAGTTGTTATATTAGTCCGGTAGAATTACTGGTGGCTTGGAGGGAGATTCGCCTGGGCTCAAGGGGAGTCTGGGAATCCAACAGCCCGGGACTGCTTGGACTGAGGGCCTATAAGCCGCCGCAGTCTTTTCCCCAATAATTAAACACGCCAAGACCTTTTAATATTTTAACGCTTAGCCCTTAGATGGGCAGACTCTCAATTAGCTACTCTAAGTTAACCCCAAACCAACATGTGCCTGTGAGTACCTTCCAGACTTCTCCAGACATCTGTCTCCCTCTGTGTCTCCTGGTGGAAAGGGGCGAGAGTCTCTGTGTATGTGGAATTTCTGCTGATCTGAGGAAGTCCCACCTTCCTATACTTTTTCTGCCCAGCTAATTGGCCATAAGCGACTTTTATTAACCAATCAAGAGAATGCCTCAGAAGGGGCGGTAACCAGATCTCAGCATTGAATTCAATGTATCAGAAACAATATTAGACCTTCCCTCAACACTTTCTATTCATATATATCTGTGCATACACATATACATATATGGATCTAACAGATATAATAAAAGAAAAAGAGACTATTAACTTGAGAATAGGGAGGTATGGAATAGGTTCAAGGGAGGGTAACTGGGAGGACTTGGAGGGAGAACAGGAATGGAGACATGATGTAATTCTATCTCAATTAAAAACATTTTAAAAAGAAATGGTGGTTATTGGAAGTAAAGTTTGGTGATAAAATTGGGTTGGTACAGCTCAGGTTCTACGACCAACAATCACTAAATGGGACCTCATGAAACTGAAAAACTTCTGTAAGGCAAAAGACACTGTAATTCTAACAAAATGGCAACCTACAGATTGGGAAAAAATCTTCACCAACCCCACATCTGACAGAGGGCTATTATCCAAAATTTACAAAGAACTCAAGAAATTAAATGCCAAGAAACCTTGCACCAACTTCAGACAGACTGCTGTCCAAAAAGGACAAAACTTGGTAGCAGGGAAGTCGACAGCCTAACTCTGCCAAGACAGGGTAGGTAAGTCCTTCATAATCCCTGCTCTACAACAAATGTCTGTCAGAGAAACAGGACCCAAAGGCTGAAGATTGATGCTGGAATGTATGGAGAGAAAATGGGAACTGTCCAGGCAGTCATTGGTATGTTCTTTCTTAGTTTTGGAAGTTGCAGGTCCTGCACTTCCTATATAAGCAGATATATTTATCCCTCTCAGGTCTCTGAGGTGGTTGAAGAATAGACAGCTAGAGCCTCATAGTTAAATTTTGAACTGTTTAGGAATCAAGAGGGTGTTATAGATCTAAGAAGATACTCTTAAAAGTGTGTTGCAAGATAGTATGAATGTTGAGTCACATATAGACCTTTAAACTCATGGAGTTGGTTAGATAGTAGAATGTTAAAGTCAGGGGCCAAATATGTATAAACTGGACATTGGGAAGGTATACTGGGCCAATTTACTCTCATAAATGTGGCATATTTATATCTATTGTTTTGTATAATACTTACTGTTATAAGAGAAGGAACCAGCTGTTGGACTGAAAGGGGAAACTTCTGGGGGGAAGAGGGTGGAAGGGTGGGATAGGAAGGGGGAATAGGGAGGGGTTTGTTACTGAGATGTAACTTGAAGAAAAAAAAATAAAGTATTTAAAAAAAATGCCAAGAAACCAAATAATCCAATCAAAAAATGGGGAACAGAGCTAAACAGAGAACTCACAAAGGAGGAATCCCTAAAGGCTGAGAGACACTTGAAGAAATGCTCAGCATCCTTAATCATCAGAGAAATGCAACTCAAGACAAATCTGAGATTCCATCTCATACCTGTCAGAATGGCTAAGATCAAAAGCTCAAATGACAGTACATGCTGGCGAGGTTGTAGAGAAAGGGGAAATCTCCTCCATTGCTGGTGGGAGTGCAAGCTTGTACAACGACTATGGAAATCTGTCTGGAGATACCTTAGAAAACTTGGAATAGTGCTACCTCAAGACCCAGCCATACCACTTCTGGGTATGATTCCTCACCAAACCACAAGGACATTTCCTCATCTATGTTCATAGCAGCCTTATTTGTAATAGCTAGAAAATGGAAACAACCCAGATGTTCCTCAACTGAGGAATGGATAAAAAAAAAACTGTGGTACATCTACAGAACGGAATACTACTCAGCCATCAGAAACAATGAAATCATGCAATTTGCAACCAAATGGATGGAACTAGAGAAGTTCATCCTGAGTGAGCTAACTCAGACTAGGAAGGTTATACATGCCATGTGCAACCTGATTATAATCAGATTTTAGCCATATAGTACAGGATAACTATACTACAACCAATGCACCAAAGGGAACAGGAACATAGACTTTGTTACCCCTCAAGAGACACTTTGCCGTAGTGGTGCTGCCTTGTAGGCCCCCAGTGTATGAGGAGGCTCTTGGCCCTCATATGACTGCTGAACTGGGGCAGGGAAATGATATGTAGGGACATTCCACTCCAAAAGAGTGGGATGGAAGGGATAGGGGTTAGAGGGTGGGAGGGCACGACTGGGAGGGGTGGAAAGAGTGCACTGTGATGGATGTAACCTCAATGTTCTGAATTTGTGAATTGCAACAGTGCTTTTGAATCTTAGAGACAGTATAATCCTAGTGCTGGTATCTAAGTCTGTATCTGTGGCTATATCAAAGTGCTGTAGACTGAGTGGCTCATAAGCAACAAAAATCACTTCTTGTAATCTGAAGGCTGGCTAGTCCATATGAAGATACTTTAGGATCTGGGCTTGGCAAAGAAACATTTTTTTGGTTCATGGATGTCTATCTTCCCACTGTGTTCTCTCATAGTAGAAGTGGAGAGGTCTCTCTGGGGTCACTTTAAAAGAGCACTGATCCTGTTTATGATTTAATCTACTAAAGTCCTCACCTATAAATACTGTCACATTAAGGATTTGGTTTTAACATATGAAATTCTATCTGTATTATTAGTCACAGAATGGGCCCCTGATACATAGCTGTGGATCCATTGATAACCTATGGATTTATACCAAGCCACATCCCATATTTCTACTCTTCTTGTTAATTGATCCTTATCATTTTATCATTGCTCATGTTGGAGGGGAAGAATGGAGAGTGAGAGATGATCTTATACTAACCTCTGATGACTTATCAATAGTGATCTTTCTCGTGGACTCATCTCTATCTTCCCAGAGCTTAATGGCTTTATAATTGATGACAACTCTTGCCAGGTGCAGAAAGATGGTCTGGAGATAAGAGGCCTTGATACATTCACAGTGTTTAACAATGTCCACCCATCCCACCAGAGCAAGCCGTCCTCACTCTGGACTGCTTCATGAGCAGAACCTCTTACCCTTAAACACTGTCTGTTCTTTTTCTGAATATCCATCTTTTATTCTGTCTCTGTGGACTGATTTATTCTGAATATTTATATAGATGGGATGATATAATATGGGACCTTTGATCACTTAGCATGCTGTTTTTGGACACTCCTCCAGGCTATAACTTGTATTAACATCTCGTTTCTTTTCACGACTGAATAGTAGTCTGTTGTGTGGATATATTGCTTTTGTATATTGATTGACATCAGAGATTTTTTTCATACTTTGGCTATTGTGAATAATGTCACTATGGATAAGCACTTACATATCTTGTTTGAGTATCTGTTTTTATGTTGTTTAGCTATATACCCAGGAGCTGAATTGAGAGGTTGTGTGGTTCTATGTTTAACCTTTAGAGGAAACACCAGAATGCTTTCTGTAGTGGTGGAATCGTTTTTTAATTCAACAATAGAATGGGGCAACAAATCTAGGTTGAGAAAGAGGCCATAAGAGCATAAAGTAAGGAGTGGATATTCAAATCTCAGAGCTCTAAGTCACAAGTCAGAATGATGCTGTTGAGTCTTGCAGCCCAGTGCTGTGGCTTTAGTCTGCTTGAGCTTCTAGACTCTCCACATTGCCAACAATATTTGTCATTTCTGTTTAGCATACTTTGAAACCATTGTATTCATGTCATTTTTGGAGTCAATGAATTATTAGACTTTAATTTTTATCAGTCTCTAGCATTTGAATGCTGCAGAGCATCTGATATTATCTGAGCTCCGCTTCAGAATAATTTATTCTACTTTCCCTCTGATCCTGTAATTCATCCTTGTGACGTTATGTCTTGATAGGTTTTGAGCACAGCACTTAGTGTCAGGGTGAGTTCTCTTTGTCTTGACTCTGTATTATGACTGGCAGCTTGTACATGTTAGCACTGATCTATATACCCCAGCTCTGGCTTCATGGTCTTTATTTGAATCTGCTCTGAAAGCCAAGGAGTGGTGCTCACAAGTTCCATCTCTTGAGAGTTCTGCTGTGAATAGGAACACATCTGAGAGGGAGGAGAGTGACCCGAAGGAAAGGGGGCTTACACACTCATGTTTTAGTCTAACCAACTGACAAAGGGACGATGAGGAGAGAGGGTGTCCAGCTAGGCCTGTAGATCTTGAGGGACGTAGGGAGGGACAAGAGTGGCTTTGAAACCTAAGAAGTAAGTGGGGCCAAGGATGAGGATAATTATCTCTCATAGCCTAGATTTGCCTGCTATTCCTGACTCAGCTGCTGAATTAAACTTTGAGGAAAAATGGCAAAGGCAGAATTCAGGTTCTTTCAGCATTTGGACCATTGCCATTTGTGCTAAGTAATCTGTCCTTTGTGATGAGGTTGTTTTACTGTGCACTGTACTTAGTAGCCTCCCTGGCCTGCCCCCAATAGTTGCCAGTAGAACCTTGCCACCCCCATACATAGCTTAGGAGGCAAAAAACCTTAGGAGGCTTGAGAGCCACTGGGCGAAGTAAATACGAATGAGAATGTCTCTTTGGTTTATCAGTTGGCATTATGAAAGGGTTGTTGTTTGAAAGATAGTATTTACTGAGACTCTGCTGCATACCAGGAATTAATATTTTCATTTAGTTATTGCTCAGAAAATGTGTGTCTATCCTCTTAGGGAGAAAGTCTAAAGTATGGATTTACACTCAGGTAAATTCCTGCCCCATGGGACTTCTGTTCTAGTGGAGAGACAAGTGTGCTAAGAGTAATCATACAGACCTAAGTGGAAGTGTGCTAGTCAGCTTTGTTTCTCTGTGAAAAGGATGAGATAACGAGCAAACAGACAAGGGGCTATTTTGGCTCACAAGTTTGGCAGTTTTAGTCTGTGGTCATTTTGCTTCTTTGCCTTTGGACCTGTGTTGAGGATGTACAGGAGGGCATGTGATGGAATGAAGTCATTCACTTTATGTCAGGGAACAAAAAAAGAAAGGTCACTACTGTGAGCTCTGAAAACACATTCTCAGAAATCTAAGACTTTCCCCTTTTTAGGCCATACCCATTAAAGGCATAACATCTTCTAATGACACTGAGTTGGAGACCAAGCATTCTAGATGTCCACTACTGCAAGAGACCTTTGGAGACTATGATCAGAGAACAATTTTCCAAGGTTTCCCACAATATGGGCTCTGTTTTAAGAGCATCTCATGCATTCACTCATGGGCCCGTGTAAAAACTGCATGGTATCAGTACTAAGAGTTACACTGCTTTACAGCAAAGGAATGTCATATGGACAAAAATGAAACCAATAGTAAGTAGTAGAGTCTGGATTTGAAAATATAGATAGTTACCATCCAAACCCAAGTTGTTAACTACTACGTAAGATGAAGTGAAATCTGAAGAATGAAAGGATATCAACTAGTTAAAGCAAAAGAGGGAAGCATGTTCCAAGACAGAGGGAAGAAGCAAATGGATAAACTTTGAAGCAAGAGGGCAGAGGCCTGCCAAAAAGTCTCTGTGGCTGGAGGCAGTGTTTGGACAGTGTCTTCATCCTGCAAGCAATGGTGACCCACTGAAGGATTCCTAATGAGAAAAAGGATATGCTTAAGGCTTTTATATTATATTTAATATTTGCAGCTACCTAATAAAGAAGTGATGACTTTCATTTTGCGAAAGAAGCAGAAAGAATTCAGGAAGACAAGTGCTTTGCTGAGGTAACTCAAGACTGTTCAGTTCTCCTCTTCATGGAAACATGACAATATGTATCAACTTCTAGCTGGAGGTGGGGTTGGGGGGCCTCAGATATACCCAGGTCACTAAGCACATGTTCCTTTCATACATCTGGTGACCTGCATTAGAGGACAGGAAATCTCATCTACTGTGGTTTGAACTGTGTGTGTGGACAAAGAGATAACTCCGTGCACTCAAACAATCATTCCAGTCAACTTTGGAATGGTCTGGTCTTTTTTGTTGTCTCTCATACCAAATCCAACTCATTCTTTCATTGTGTCCACCCCTGAACTCTGTGGTTCTTCCCTGGGACACCGCACTGTGGCCTCTGATAAGAGTCACTCCATTTAGAGTAGCTCGCAGGTAGGGGTCCTACATATCTGCACCTATGTAAAGGCGTCCACTCCACAGCTGTCTCTATGGCGGAGCTGAGGCTGTGTGCTTGGCCTTCTTCTGTTCTCTTGGAGACAGTGTGCTCGCCCTCCAGATAAATTTCATACTAAAGTTCATTTGAATATGAGTGTGCTGCTGTACCCGGTCTCTCACACTCTCCCACATTCTCTGGGGATTATGTTGCTGACTTTAATCACCCATTTTGGTGCTGCAGAGACTTGCTGCGATGTTGGATGCTCTCATTTATACCATCCAAAACGCTCTGCAGTGCTAACCAAATTGAAATGAGCCCCTTCATCTTACACACAGATAATTAAACTTCAAACACTGTTTATCTTGGTCCCCAAATCCTCAGAATGCAGAAGCAAATTAATTTTAAATCTATATCTGCTTTAAATAGTAATTGTTTAATCAACAGGCTTGATGTATAATTATATTCTTTGTTCATGCTCCTTGAAGGCTTGAATAGACCACATAATTCCTGGGTTGCTTTCATTTCTATAATTAAATCACATGACAGATACTTGCTATATTACAGTTGACTACAGTTGCTTCTCTCCCACCCCCTTTTAGATTAGAAACGGTTTCTCAGGAGCACGTAGATCATAACCGCTCAGCTTAACAAGGAGCTTCCAGTATTTAGCCTTAATCCTTCCTCTTCGTTCAACTAATAATTTACTTAGGAGCAATCGATTTTATAGGTGCTTTAGCCTTTCAAAGTAGAGGCTTTTTAACCCCTCCTCTGAGCTCCGTTTTCTCAAAAAACCCCTCACACCTCCCTTGACCACCCAGAAATAACCTACGTGAACCTGTGGAAGTCAAAATATTTTCCAGGTTGATGTCACACTTAAGGCTCAATTCACACAAAAAGTAGTATTTGGGGTTTTATTTTATTTTTTTACCATCTGGGACTTCAAGAAGAAAAAAAGGAAGTAATTTTCATTATTAGAAGGGGCAGCCTTGTCTCCAGGAATTTATTTTACTTGCCTGGATTCATCCCATAAAAATGAGAGCTGGACACCAGATAATTAGGTCAATGCTGGAATCTATTCTCTAATTGGAGTTTGTTTGTCCCACACAATATGCCTGATTTTCTTTGGGTCTGTGTTGGAAATGTGATTGCTTAGCCAATCTGGCTCTCATTTCCTCTGTCCATCATGGCCTCCAGCTCATTATCCCTCGGATTTGCTTTCCTCAGGTTCTTACAGTTTTTAATAGTCTTCCAATATAGGCATGAAGAGCTGGTAAAGCATTTGTTGATCTTGGAACAATCAATACTGTAGAGATTTGTAGGAGGGATGGGAGGTTGGAGAGAGAGAACGTCATTTCAAACAACAGCAGCACGGAGGAAGGACACTTAGTGCTCATAGCAAGCAGATGGTTTTCTTCCGTCACAGGTCTGCATCCAAGCCGGCACTTGGAAAACTCAAGTTGCACTAAATTTTGCACCTGTCACTCCTGGGTCTTCTTCACTTCCTTCATTTTTGTGTTCCCTTTCCTACCCAAGGAGTATCTGTGGTTTCTGATTACTTCCTCTTGCCTCTCCAACTGGGTGCTTCTCAGTTCCTGTCTGGAGTTTCTGTTTTGATCTAGCTGGGTACTGTTATGACTTTCATCATTTCCTGTTCCTATTCTGTAACTGCTAGTCTTAGAAAAAATTTGTTATTCCCTTATTCTTTCAGGTATTTGTGGAATACATTTCAAATTATACCCGGGGAATTAATTTCTACGTTTTTCATTTGCCTTTCTACATCATCCTTGAAAATGCTGAATTAAATGCATGCTATGTTTACAAATTAGTAATTGTCCTCCTGTATTAGCAGATCTTTGATATTTTGGGGTGGAGAATTCTGAACTAAATTCCTTTCCTTCTTTTACTGGGAGAGTAATCACTATGTAGGTTGAGTTTGTATGTTTTCTAAAGTATGGAATTATACATAATTATACAAATGATCATGGATATGCTTTGATTAGATGCTAGGTCAGCTAAAGGTTAGTGAGGAAACACAAACAGATGAACTGTTCCATAGGACTGGCTGTGCCATTATAGTTATAATCGAGATGCAGAAGAAGGAGTGGGAAGTGTCTCAGAGTTTGGCAATGGCTGACAGTTGCTTCCATTTTGGGATGGGTGCACTGTATGTGGAAGTAGTGTTAATGGATCCATAGCTGGGGTGTCAGGGAGAGCTGGGAGGTGGGAGCACAGAGGAGTTGGTTGTTTTGGGGATTGAGGGTCTGTAGAAGTAGTCCTACAGGATGCAAAGAGAATAAAGGATGGGCAGCTTAACTTCTCTCCCTTCCTCCTGCTTTTGTCAAACTTTCTAGTCTGCCATTGCCTCATTACACATGGAGTTACTTGGCAAGAGATCTGGTCTCTCCCAATACACAGAGCGGACAGAGGATGTATAGGGAGTGGGGCTGAGAGCAAAGACATTGATGGTGCACAAATGTGGTCTGTCTGCTCTATACTGTCTCTTTTTCTATGTTCTTGCCAATTCACCATAGGTCATTGTCTGCCTCTCCTTCCTCAGGATGATCTCTAATTATTACCAACTAGGTCAGACTCTCCCGGATTGTCCTCATTTGCATTTCCTTGACAGTTCAGATTCAATAAATTGCTAGTACAACTTAAAAGAAACCAAAAACCAAAAACAACTGATGCTTTTTCTTTATTCTTTTAATATTTGTTCTTTTAAAATGTTATGTATATGTGTGGTTTGACTGTGAGTATGAATGATTACCACATGGTGGCCTGGTGCTCTCTGAGGCCAGTAAAGGGTGTTGGATATCTTGTAGCTGAAGTTATGGACAGTTGTGAGTTGCCATGTACTTACTTGGAATTGAATGGCGGTCCTCTGGAAGAGCATCCAGTGTTCTTAACTGCTGAGCCTTCTCTCCAACCCTTGCACAACTCTAGAGTAGTGGTTCTCAACCTTCCTTTTTAAATCTTCAAAAACCTCAAGAGATCTGCAGAATATGGCATTCAAAGATGTTTTCTTAACTTAAGATTTTTTGATATTGAGACATGTCAGCTCCTGACAGCACCCCCTATTCTACTCCAAGTAGAAGATGAGCATCGAAGAATCTCCAGTGGGAGATGATTGAATTGGTGGTAAGCCGTTCTCTTGGCAAGAAAAACTCCTTGCTTCAACTGTAGACAGACTTCTGTCCAAAAAGGACAAAACTTGGAAGCAGGTAAGTCGACAGCCTAGCTCTGCCAAGACAGGGTAGGTAAGTCCTTCATAATTCCTGCTCTACAATCAATGTC
This sequence comes from Lophiomys imhausi, assembly GCA_907164525.1. NCBI lineage: Eukaryota > Metazoa > Chordata > Mammalia > Rodentia > Muridae > Lophiomys > Lophiomys imhausi. The sequence continues at coordinate 2,073,229 of CAJQZJ010037361.1, read as the reverse complement.
TGTCAGAGAAATGGGGCCAAATGGCTGAAGATTGATGCTGTAATGTATGGAGAGAAAATGGGAACTGTCCAGGCAGCCACTGGTATGTCATTTTTTAGTTTTGGAAGCTGCAGGCCCTGTACTTCCTATATAATCAGATATATTTATCCCTCTCAGGTCTCTGAGGTTGTTGAAGAATAGATAGCTAGAGTCTCATAGTTAAATTTTGAGTTGTTTAGGAATCAAGAGGGTGTTCTGGATCTAAGAAGATATTTTTAAAATTATGAGGCAAGTTAGTATGAAAGCTGAGTTAGATATAGAACTTTAACTCATGAAGATGGTTAGGTAGTAGAATGTTAAAGTCAGGTGCCAAATACATATGGACTGGACATTGGGAATGTATGCTAAGCCATATAACTCTTATAATTGTGGCCTATTTATTTCTGTTGTTTTGTATTGTATTTATAGTTATAAGAAAAAGAACCATTTTTTGGACTGAAAGGGAGAGCTGTTGGGGGGGGGAAAGAAATACCTTAAACTAAAAAAAAAAAAAAAAAAAAAGAAGGGAAGAGGATGGGGGGGTTGAGGGGGAGGAAGGTGGAAGGGTGGGACTGGAGGGGGGAGTAGGGAGGGGATTGTGATTGAGATGTAACTTGAAGAAAGAAAAAATAAATTATTTAAAAAATGTTTATTTATTACTTCAAGTTACATCTCCATCCTAGTACCCTCTTTCCACCCCTCCTGGTTCTACCCTCCCACCCTCTGCTTCCTCTCCCACCCATCCCACTTCTCCAATGTGGAGTGTCCCTACAAATCAGCCCCTCTCAGTTCAACAGTCAAATGAGAGCTAAGAGCTTCCTATTGCACTGGGGGCCTACATGGTAGCACCCCCAGGACAAATTGTCCCATTAATAGGTAAGAAAATCTATGTTCCTGATCCTTTTGGTGTGTTGGTTGTAGGATAGTTATCCTATACTATATGGCTAAAATTGAATTATAAGTGAGTAGATGCCATGTGTATCTTTTTGAGTCTGGGTTAGGTCACTTAGAATGAGTTTTTCTAGTTCGATCCATTTGGCTGCAAATTGCATGATTTCCTTGTTTCTGATAGCTGAGTAGTATTCCATTACTGTGACCCTTTAATACAGTTCCTTATGTAGTGGTGACCCCTAACCATAAAATTATCTCATTGCTACTTCATAACTGTAATTTTGCTACTGTTACAAATTGGAATGTAAATATCTGCTCTACATAATATCTGCTATGTGATCCCTGTAAAAGGGTCATTTGATCCCCAAATGGTTGCCACTCACAGGCTAAGAACTGCTATGTTAAATGGAAGAAAGGAGACCAGGTATATTGATGTGGATTGGCCACATATTATGCCACAGATGCTCCTCGGGGAAGTTTGTGTACTGTCTCTCAACATATAAGCCTCAGGTACTATTTCTGTGTTTTGATAAGGTATTGACTGAGGCTCAGCAAGGAGAAGCATCTATTTTAAGGTGACAAAGTGTGGCTAGAATTGTTCCATGTAACACCAAACTTGTTTCTGTGACACCAAATCTCCTCTTGACTTTACTAATGCTCAGGGAAAAAACTGATTTATAGACTTGAGAGGTGTTTCAGTAGATACAGGAGTTTGCTGCTAAGCTGGGCAACCTGAACTTGATCCCCAGGACCTACTCGCTCCACAAATTCTGATCTACACATACATATGCGCGCGTATGTACACACACACACACACACACACACACACACACACACACACACACACAGTGGTACATCATACACATTGTGATATCTCTCTCACACATACACAGTAAGCAAACAAACAAACAGATAAATATAATAAAAATAAAGTTTGGTTGGAAGTGGTGGTACATGCCTTTAATTCCAGCACTCAGGGATTACATTCTGTGAGTTTGAGGCCAGCCTGGTCTACAAAGCAAGTTCCAGGATAGCTGGTACTGTTACACAGAGAAACCTTGTCTCAAAAAAAAAAAAAAAAAAAAACCCAAAAAACAAACACCCTAAATAAATAAATAAATATTGAAATCAAATTATTAAAGTGGTGGATAAGTGCTGCGTCATAATCCAAACCATCATTTTAGATTTAAATAATTTCTCTTGTGGTATTATAGTAAGATTCCACAACACTTTTTTTTCTGCTTTGATTTTTCTATGATCCTACCTAGAAGGGACATCAAGCTGTCCTTCTCTTGAGCTTTTTGGCACAGCATTTCTATATGTGTAGGGCCACTTTGCATCTCTTGCACTTCATGGGTGGTACATAATGTCGATTAAGTTGTAAATAGTAACAACAATCCTCTCCCATTTTCTCTTTCTCTCTCTTAAAGTCCCATTCTGTTGACAGTCCCTTTAGTGTACATGCAGACTGAATCACCTGAGGAAGACTATTGAAATGTGGATTTTGATTGCGCAGATCTGGAGCGGGGTCTGGGCTTCTGTTTCTTTACCAAGTCCCCCAGTGATGCTGAAGTCTTTAATACACACAGGTCCTGGGCAGTGAGCCTAAAACACAGAGTTATACATCAAGGGCCCCTGAAAACTCACCAGTGGGCACGAGGAACAGATTCAAGGGTAGTGACATTCTATCCTTAATATTTATTTCTATCAGAATGAATCTTTTTACCTCACTCAGCCATCTGATTAATATGTTCAAATCCCACGAGCTGAAACAACTGACAGATCAAATCAGGGGTCCTAAATTTGGAAGACCGGAAATGAAGCAGGATGTCTATTTTATTAATAGTGGTAAACTAGGTGTGGCTGACACTGGGTATTTGCGTAGGTGAATATGTTTTCCTTTACAGTGGGGTTCTTATGGTGTCTTGAGTCTTGGTATTTTACTCAAGGAAAGGTTGACTGCGAGTGTGATAGCCCTGAGAATATTTTTGAAAGGAAAAGACTGACCACTGTTCTTAGGTTTAGCTCTCAACTCACTGTCGTCTCCATAGAGAATGAAGCACTTTTGGTGTTTTGGATGTTGGCTTGGTGGCGGTAATTGGGGAGATAGATGCCTGTGATGGCTTCAGTTTCTTATTCTCTTTTGTCAGAAAGTGCTATAGCTATACAGGCAAGGAAATAATTCCTCCAAGAGGAAAAAGGCTAGAGGACGATGTGTGCCCATTCATCAAGCATGCACGAACAACTACTGGGCACTTTTGGTGACCAATATACTCGTGGTTAGGAGCTAGCAAGGGCTCCTTATTCAGCCACCTTCCCTAGCCATGTGTGGGAAAACAACTGGAAATTTCACCTTGGTGGGCAGGTGTGTTGGCCCTTCAGGGGCATAGATAGGGACTCTGAGCACATTGTGGACTGGCTGTAGGGGTTCCTATAGGAGAACAGGAATTTCGACATGCCCTTGCCTTGTACATTTCCTCGGTCTCAAGAAAGTCTGCTGAGGTACATCTTTAATTTTAGAATCCTACTGAATGCTTCAGTAAGAATCCAGGTTTACCTCAGGTACTGGCAAGAGCAATCTTTTTTTTTCATTTGCAAAAATCAATACCATATTTCCTATACTTCAATCCCCTTGCCTCTCTCCCCAGTCTCCGATGCTGGTGAGAGAGCACCATCACTTCCATTGCCAGACATTTTACTGTCTATTATCCATCCCATCTGCTGCAGATTTTTCTGTCTTATTTTAAGATTTTAATGAAGTTTTTCAAAATTTGTTCATTTTACATCCCGTATACTAACCATTCCATTAAGAACTCAGCTCAGATTTCCTTGGCCATCTGGGAGAAGATTGGATCAATCTCATATATATTATTGATTTTGGAACTGACTCATAACTTTTTTGAAGATTTGTAGTTCTTAACTCATTGATCATGTTCCAGAACATTCTAGCCCACCACTTAAATTTTATTCACAATATGGTATTCTCTTTCTGCAAATATATATATATATATATATATATATATGTAAGTATACAGCAATTTTCATTGATCTTGGTTTGGTTATCTTTAAAACTGTTAGGATGGAAGAACAGGGCAGGAGGATATTTTCTGCTAGGTATCAATATTAAGGATAAACTCCCAGAGCTCTCTAGCCTCCTCTCACTAGAATTTGTGGCTTTAAATTTGACTGAAAGCATTGTTTCCTTATCTCTTTCATGTTGGTTTTCATCCTCTCTAATGCTTAGACCCTGTGATGCAGTTTCTCATGTTATGGTGACCCCCTGACCATAAAATTAATTTTGTTGCTACTTCATAACTATAATTTTACTACTTTATGAAATATAATGTAAATATTTGATATGCAGGATATCTGATATGCAACCCCCCAAAAGGTCACAACTCACAGGTTGAGAACTGCTGCTCTTATAGGAAAACTGGCAAGCCCTGAAAGTGTTGGAGTCTTACACTTTTTACCCATATCTCTAGAACGTGTCATCTAAATGCTCAGTAAACACCAGATAAATGAGCATGGCTGCCTGCCTGCCTGGCAGACCATTGCTAAGGGCCAGAAGTAGGAAGCCTTTGAAAGTCCACAAAGAACTGATTAGGAAGTTCTTGGAAGTCATTTCTTTCATAAAGGAAAGTTGTCTTTTTTGAGGTTAACATTCTTTAATATTTCTAATTAATGTTTTTTGTTTGTTCCTATTTACATATAAATACAGCTACTTCATTTTTTTATAGAGAGGCTCTATATAAAAGCCCAGACCTGATTTATTGTTCTGTTTCCAGGGAAATGTCCCATCCATGAAGGCAGAGAAAAGTATGGAAGGAAGACAGGACCATGAAAAGGATGTGTAGTTTGGAGTTGGGCAGAAGTGAGTGTGAGCCTTCCTCTTCTTGGTGAGCTAACCTTGTGACCAGCACTGAGTCTGTCAGGTGACACTGGTAATGAAGAGCAGATGAGAAAACATTCCATGATACAAAAAAGATCTCCAGGGACCTGGCTGGCCTAATCCTCACCCGCCCTGCCATTCTTTCCCTCTTTAAATTCCATCGGTAAAGCTTTTTCATGGTTTCTCTAAGCTGGTGGTTCTCAATCTGTGGGTCGAAATCCCTTTGGGGGGAATAAAACTCCCCTTTCACAGGGGTCACCTACCATACATCCTGCATACCAGATATTTACATTGCAATTCATAGCAGTAGCAAAATTATAGTTATGATGTAGCAACAAAAATAACTTTATGGTTGAGGTCACCACAACATGAGGAACTGTATTAAAGGGTCACAGCATTAGGAAGATTGAGAACCACTGCTCTAGGCTCTAAGCTCCTATACATCCACTACAGGAAGGCTGTGTACTTCTCCATCCTTTTATTAGTTAATTCTTATGGATGCTTCAGAGAGTCAGCCAAAGTATCACTGCCTCAAAGAAGCCTTCTCCAAGCATCTCCTATGAAGTGCACCATGAACTGCATTAGACTTCTCATAATTGTTGTCAAAGGTAATAACTGTGTAATTAATCATTAACTCACTCTTTCCAGAATGTAACATAAAGATGTTCACTTCCACCCCATTGTCTCAACTGCTTTTTGTTTTGTTTTAAGTTTTGCATGGGAGAGCAAGGATAGTGGAGAGGTGAGAGCCTAAGTGAATGTGCCCTGACCTCCTGCAACTGTCTGAGCATTTCTTCCTTGGATAATCCTTTGAATTCTACAATTCTCAACTCTTCTGCTGCAACAGAATCTTAGGGGAGCTTTTGAAAATTGAAGATAGCAACTTAATCAATGTAGCCTGGGTTCCATTCATCAGCCTTTTTAACGTTTCCTGGGTGGTTTTAACATGTAACCAGGGTTTGAAATTCACTGCTCTGGGGAAAGGGTTATTTTGAAAAGACTTTTCTGAGTGTACAAATCTCATTGGCTGTGAAAGTTGCTTATCAGTTGGAGGAGGTGAAATACTTTAGCACTTAGTAACACTTCCACATTGACTATGGTCTTGATGGGGCAGAAGAAGAAAGCTGCTAAGGTTCTGGCTATGTGCAAAGTCAGGAGGTCATGATAAGATGGGGCCCTGTGAATGCAAACCCTATCTTCCACCACACTCTACTGAGGAAAGGCTTTGCTAGGTGCACTAGGACCCTTGTGATTGTCAGGTAGTGAATAACATAGGGTATTCTTGGATGTGCCTTCTCCCCGACAGAATGCTGGAATGGCTTTAGTGTGGGAACAGCTTCCAGGATATTGGCCCTGGAAGCTATAGAGGGGAGTGGTTTGAATATGCTACTCAATGCCAGTTGGCAAAAGTCCTGAGAAAAAGTAAGCAAGCTTTAGCTTCAAAGAATGAATTAGTAGAGTCTTTAAAAGGAGGGAAATGATAAAAAAATATATAGAATAATAATTTGGGTATAAAAACTTCTGATGTTAAAATTTTAAACAAGGGTTGGTACTTTTTGGCCTATAGGCCCAGTCATGCATTTTTGTATGACTTGCAACTAAAACTTTTTATATTTTCAAATGGCTGAAAACAATCAAAAGAAGAATTATATTTCATGACCTATGAAATTCAGATTTCAGTGTTCATAAATAAAATATTGCTGGAACACAGCCATGCTTCATCCGTTTATGTATTACTTACTGTCTGTGGCTGCTTTTGCTATATAAGGGCAAAGTTGAGTATCTACTGTAGACTGTGTAGCCCACAATAGCCTAGGAAATTGCTATCTGATCCTTTACTGATGAAGTTTGCTGATTACTGTGTTAAGGAATTAGATGAAGATCTGACTAGAAAGATTAACCATGAGTAGTAAAGAAGAGAACAGGGTAAAGAAAATCATGGTTAGATTTCTAAGTACACTATACAGTTTCTCAGTAATCCCAGGGTACAGTCAGGGTCCCAGCAAAGCTCAGGTGGGTGCTAAAATTGAAATAGTCAGAAGAGGATGATCCGATGGACTGCTTGCAAAATGAGAGCAATGGTGGCCAGCCATAAAACATAGAGGTATTCCTAGGCTGATGGCAAAGAATTTGTCACCTCTCAGCCTGAAGGCTTGAAGGAAGGGGAGAACTTCCAGAGTCCAGAATAAAGGCATGATGTAGACAGGCCAACCTTCAAAGCAGTAGCAACCTTTAGGTGAAGGATACAGCTATTCTTCTAAGACCAAAGGAGACCACATTTTGCCCCCTTTTCCAATTTCCTGCTTAAGTAAGAGCCTAATGGGGACAACCCCAAGAGTCTGCTGGAAACAATGGGAAGCCTGCAGAAGGATTTTTATTTTGTATCAGTCACACACCTGGGAGCAGAAATAAGGCTACGGAGGGGACAAAGGGCCTGAATACAAACAGAAGCTGCCTTGGATAGGTGGGCACCATTGTTGCTCTCAGCTCCACTTTCCGTGTGTGATGGAAGTTAGCTTTGATACCATGATCAATTTCCACAGCCTGGACCAAATCTGAGGACATCAGATTCAGGGAGCCGCTGACTGAACCCACTTGTCACATAGTGAACTTGGAACTGTAAGAAAGTTTAGTTCTACTTTCTTACCTCAGGGATGTCCTTTGCTGTGTGCTCAGCAGCGGGTCTTCTGGCTGCTGCTTAAAACATAGCTTTAACAAGACCCATTATGACCTTGCGGTTATCTCTCTCTTCATTGATCAATCACTGCTATGGATGGAAAGGTCTTTATATTAAACCTTAGAGGTAATATGTACTCATTACAAATATAATAAAACTTCGGGGGTTACAGACATGGTTCACTGGTTAAGAGTGTGGAGTTTGGTTCCCAGAACACGTATCAAGTGGCTCACAAGTGTCTGAAACTCAAGTTCTCAGGATATCTAACAGCCTCTGGCTCCCCAGACTCTTGGACTCATGTATGCATACCCCAATACATACATGTAATTAAAAATAACAAAGGCATTTTTTTGTTTTTGTTTGTTTGTTTTTTTTTTTTGAGACAGGGTTTCTCTATGTAGCTCTGTCTATGTATATAGACCAGGATGGCATCAGAGATCCATCTGTTTCTGTTTTGGACTACAGGGACTAAAGGTTTGTGCCGTCATGCCCAGCTTTAAAAAAAATGTCAAAAAGCAAATACATAAAAATTAAACACACCAAAATCTGATGCTCTGGCTCTCCTTTTTTTTTTCCCTCACTTCCTTAGGTTTCCTCACTTTAAAGTTGGTAGAGAAATGGTCCCCCTTGATATTCTTTCTTGATACCCTCCCCTCCGTGTGACATATTTTTTCATATCCAGTTGTGTATTTTTCAATGTCCTACTTCAGCAAGGTGGTCACTTCCCATAGTCTCTTTTGTCTTTCAAACTCCTAGCCTTTAATCAGAAGGCTCAATGGCATAACTTGGGCTACAGGCTTTCCTATTTATTTCTGTTTCTTTTTTACTTTTAAGTTGGACTTTTCAAAGGCATGGGAGGTCATGCCAAGGCTTTCAATGGGTGCCAGTCTTGTATGAAGCAGCAGAAGTAGGTGATATTGAGAGGGGCTGGGGTGACTTGTGGCTGGCTCTGCACTGTGTCCCCCACACGCTTCAGGAAGCAGGTCCCCATGCTGCTGGCCACAGTAGGCTGCACATCTTTCTTTTATGTGTTTTGCATGGTAGCATGCAGGCGCACTGGTATCCATTTTTTGGCTAGGGTGCCAACAGGGCAGCTCAAATTTGCTGGTGCCTAGGAGTCCATGAAACAGGATGTGGTCTCTCTCTTTCAGAACGAAATCTGAGGGTGGTGGACTCCAGCAATGGTGATAGAGGTAATAACAAAATTTAATTAAGTTTTAATCCTTGGAATTTCTTTAACAGTTCTATCACTTATGTCCAGTGAGCCATTTGTATTTTCATATTTAAGAGTCTTTTTATAAATAACTTCCAGAAGTAAAGTTGGAGATAGTGTTAAAAAAATAAGTACAAGAAACTCCAATAAAGAATTTAACAAAGCAATGATTTAATTTAATTTTATATTGATTTATTTTTAAAAGTGTGGGTGTTGGGGTTGAAGGGTGGGTGTGTGTGTGTGCCACAGTGCATATGTTTTGGGAGTCAGTTTTCTCCTTCTACCATGGACATTTCAGGAATGAACTCAGGGTGTCAGGCCTTTTCTTGCTAAGCTACTACATTTATTTTATTTTAAATAAATAAAATCTGCATTTTCCCACCTTGGTTATTTCCCAAGTGTTGGGATAATAGGCATCAACTACAATAACAAGGAACAAATTCCAGTATGTATTATTTTATTACATACCTTTCTAGCTCAGTGCGCATATGTATCCAAAATGGGCCCATTTCTCTGAATGTCAGTAAGTATCATCAGTAGCTACCTGCAAATATATTCATCTTGTAACTATGGATTCTAGATTCTTGCAGTTACATCATCAAAATATAGTATTTTTGAAAACATTGATAGCTCATTTAAGAGAGAGCACATGACTGCTTTGCTTCATAAATGTAAAACATTTCCCCATTTACATTCACAAACATCATTAGAATTACTAATTCATTTGACATTTTTCACTGTTGTGTTGTCTGTTTTGTTGCAATCACCTTTCCAGGCACATTTGCCTCATCCGCTTATGACCAATGTCAAAGGAATTTTGTTTCATAGCCATCAGAGGAAAGTGAAAAATGTTCCAGGTATTTTCTTGAATCAGATATGCTCAGGTTTGTGATTGGACCACAGACATTTACTGTGAAATTCTTGTTGAGTGACTCATATGTTGAGAACACTTTATTTACTTTTGTGTCCTTAGTGTCACAGAATTAAGCCTAGACTTTTAGAAAATCCATCTCGTACATCATCACCTGGAAACTCAGTCTGAGATCTTGTTTAAATGGCCTTTCTTCATATTAATGTTATGATTTGTCTAATAGTCACACACATATCTTTCTATATATTTTATTATTTTGCCTTATATGTATCCAACAAATATGAATTCATACACGAATGCATTAAACAATCAGGGAAAACTCCACAAAGATGGTGCCTCTACCCTTGAATGATGCTGTGATTTTTTGAGGTAGGACAATAGAAAAACTAAGAATGATACAGTAGTAGTGTTTTGTTTTATTACTGCATCAATTTCGTAGGCAATTGCTTATCTTTTCATTTCACGTTTGCTTAAGCACTCTTAATCATAGTTGGCTGATCACTGATAGATAGTGATCAAATCATGCTCAAGATGATACCTAGCCAAATATTTCAAGCTAAAGGAAAAATGAAACCACTAAGGCCCCATCATGCATCTTATGCTTATAGAAATTACATGATACAATGGATCTTATTTTTCTAGAGAGTTCAATTTTTTCTTCTTCTTTTTAAAATAAATTTATTTATTTGTTGCTTCAGGTTATATCTCCATCATATTGTCCTCTTTCCCCCCTTCCCAGCCCCGCCCTCCCACCCTCTACCCCCTATCCCTTCCATCCCACTCCTCTGGAGTGGAGTGTCCCTACATAACAGTCCCCCGCCCCAGTTCAGAAGTCATATGAGGGCCAAGAGCCTCCTCATACACTGGAGGCCTATGAGGCAGTACCATCAGTGAAAAGTCTCTCCTTGCCAGGGAGAGAAAACTAAAAAACAAACAAACAACCCCCCCCAAAAAAAACCCCAAAAAACAAAACAAAACAAAAGTCTTTGTCCATGTTCCCTTTGGTGCGTTGGTTGTAGTATAGATATCCTGTACTATATAGCTAAAATCCGACTATAAGTGAATAGATGCCATGTGCATCCTTCTGAGTCTGGGTTAGCTCACTCAGGATGAGCTTCTCTAGTTCCATCCATTTGGCTGCAAATTGCATAATTTCATTGTTTCTGATAGCTGAGTAATATTCCATTGTGTAGATGTACCACAGTTTTTTAATCCATTCTTCGGTTGAGGGACATCTGGGTTGTTTCCAGTTTCTAGCTATTACAAATAAGGCTGCTATGAACATAGATGAGGAAACTTCCTTATGATTTGGTGAGGAGTCATTTGGGTGTATACCCGGAACCCCACATCTGACAGAGGGCTAATATCCAAAATTTACAAAGAACTCAAGAAATTAAATGCCAAGAAACCAAATAATCCAATCAAAAAATGGGGAACCGAGCTAAATAGAGAATTCACAAAGGAGGAATCACTAATGGCTGAGAGACACTTGAAGAAATGCTCAACATCCTTAATCATCAGAGAAATGCAACTCAAGACGACTCTGAGATTCCATCTCACACCTGTCAGAATGGCTAAGATCAAAAGCTCAAGTGACAGCACATGATGGCGAGGGTGTGGAGAAAGGGGAACCCTCCTCCATTGCTGGTGGGAGTGTAGGCTTGTGCAACCACTATGGAGGTCAGAATGGCAATATCTTAGAAAACTTGGAATAGCTTTGCCTCAGGACCCAGCCATACCACTTTTTCTTCTTCTTTTGTAGACTTATAATAAAGAACAAAATCAATAAAATGAACACAAATGAATAAAAATCAAGTTTGAAAGCTCAGATGGGGTCTTATACTCCCTAGTGTTAGACCTGCCATGTGGTAGGACCCATGCGAAGAAGCTTGTGAATGTAGCCAACATGAGCTGATGGATCATGGAAGTTTCTACTTGCCATACTGACAGGTCTGGAGAATGATCGCAGTGATGATTGGACAAGGTGAATAGACTTAATGCCATGACAATTATACCCTTAAAGTGATATAAACAGTCAATTTTGTTATGTATATTTCCCATGGTGAGAAATCTAGTCATATTTGTTGAATGCCTATTTTATGTCAAATACATGATTATTCTGGTCTGTCATCACCACCCTCATATAAATATAAATGCCCTTTCCTTAAGTGTATGGAAAAGGCTTACAGAGACCAACTTGTCTCAAATCAGAAGTGGACAGCAACCAAGCAGGAAGGAGACTTCAGCAAGAAACCCCAGAGCCTGCTCACCAGTGCTGAACTAGCTACAGTGCCAGTGGGATGGGGCAGGGCAGATCAGGGAAATAAATAATCCAGTCATTTTAGCTATACCCTCTCCTTTCCCTCCCTCTCTCCCTTCCTCCTTCTCTCCCTCACCCTTCTCTACTTCCCTCATTCTTTCTTTTAATTTTTTTATTAAAACATTTTTCATTCAATATATTTTGATCATATTCCCCCAGCTCTTCCTAGCTCCTTTCTACCTCCCTACCAACCAACTTCATATTCTTTGTCTCTCTCAAAACACAAGAAAAACTACCACCACCACCACCACCACCACCACCTCTACCACCACCACAAGAAAATCAAAACCAAAAAATTCAAAAGAAAACAATATAAAAATACCGAAGCAAAACTAAACAGATATAACAACAACAACAACAAAAAAACTGTGGAGTCCTTTTGTATTGGCCCTGCCCTGGAGAACGGTTGATTTATAGAGTGACATTCTTCCTAGCAGTTGTGTCCTAAATGGAATGTTTGTTCGTTTGTTTTTAAATTAAATCTCTACCCTCTACGCTCAAGGATCTATGTGGAAGAGGAGGTGAAAAGATTTTTAAAAGCTGATGACTCCTCTTCCAGCCCCAATAGGACTGATACAAACATGAACTCACAGAGACTGTGACAGAATGCACAAGACCTGCACATACATGTCCTTCCTCTTTTTAAACTTTCAGTTTGGGCTGGGGCTCCTTAGCTCCTCCTACAATCTCTCCTGGTTTCTTTGAAGACTCCTTCAAAAGCCATCTTTGCAAATAATAACACATGCTTTTTTTTTTTTTTTTTTTGGTCAAAGTAGTTACTGACACCCTCCAAAGGGAAGATGAATATTACCTATGTCCCAATGATCAAAGAAAAAGAGTTAAAAAGAAAAACTCACAGCCAGCCCATCTGTCATGAACTTCACCTGGATCTGTGTGGTTCCTCCTGTAGTCTCTGATAATCAATGGCTAGGACAATTTCTACCACTCTTCATTGCCTCTCATCTACCCTGTAGCAGTAATTTGCATAAATTGTACCAGCTCTATAGATGTCAAGCCCAGTTTCATTTGATTATGTTTTGGGGAAAGCCATATGTGATTGTCTAGGTTTTAGTGGAATCGTTCTCTGCAAGCTAGGTGATGGAAAGAGAATTGTAATCATCACACTATTCCAGACAGTTTTTATAAATGAAATGCACACGTAAGCATTAACATTCTTTTCTAATTAAAATTACACTGATATGAGTAAACAAAGCATGAGTAGGCAGCAGAATAATGCTCATCATTTGTGGGGAAGGTAAATAGTATTACTCACATCACAATTCAATGATAAATACTTTTGGGGGGGGATGGAACTAAGGTGAAGGAGAGTGTCTTAGAGTTGCAGTTCCTGCCTGGGCCAGCTGAGGGCAGTTGCTCTGGGAAGGCCATTTGTCTGTTTAGATTCTACTTCACACATCTTGCCGAAGGTCTTTTTGAATAGTTAGGAGGAAGGCTATTTGTAGCACTTGGAGGACCCAGTTCAGGGGAAGGTTGACCGAAGGCACTCAGACTACTTATTTACTGTTTCTCAGAGTAGTCCCGAGACTACCTGAGTTACCTGCTAGAATGGAAGATTCTAATGTTCCACTGAGTCAGGAATCCCTCAGGCAATTCTTCTTTACAATCAGAGTCTGAAAATTACCACTCTTTGAGCTTCTGTTCAAGTGGAACGGGAGATTAAATGCCAGGATTTATGGAGTGGGTCTAGTGTCATATAGGCTCTATCATAGTACCCAGGAAAGAGGAACACACAAAGATCAGTCAAATGGAGAGCTCCTTCAGGAGACTTTTGTTTTACTAGTTGGAAGTACAAAATGGAAGTAGATGTGGGGCAGGATGGCCATCAGAGGGCAGCAGCTTTGTCAGGCCAAAAGGTAAGGGTGGTGGGTTGTTCATCTTCTCCATCACGAAGGCCCAGAAGCACTATGCATGCTGGGGCTTGACAACTGTTAGGGCCTAAGTTCTGTTCTATGATATCTGATATCCATATTCCTTCCTTCACCTGGTCATGGGGAGGAAAACAAACTCACAATTTCAGTTTCCCCTTACACCTTTCTCAATCATAAGATACTCTGTTGTCAATCCAGCAACCAAGCTTCAGCCATGCGAACAATATCCAGGGGTCAGTCAACACACTTGCTTGATGGAATTCATCTAGATGACACCTCTCCAGCAGGCTTCTTGGTTCATGGTGGTAAGAGTATTTCAAATAACAGAGTGAGCATGAGCAAAGCACATGGCACATCGAGAGAGGGAAATAAGGCATCTGGGGCTCAAAAGTGTGTGTGCATTTGTGTTGGAATGCATGCAGCACTGCAGAGGGTGGTCTACCGACATTGTGAGGTTTGATTTCCTCCTCAGGGCAGTAAGGAACCATGGGAGTGTCTTGTACTGTGGGATCAATAGGATCTGATTTGTATTGAGCCCGAGACATTCTATGGCTGGGCAGTTAATTGGATCACATTAAGAAGAGAAGCAAAATTGGGCCTAGTCATTTGCATGGTTGTTTGTACTGACGCAAGAAGTGCACATTTGGAGTGATTTGATACTGGGTAACCCCCCAAGTCACATGCCAGTGCCAGACCTGATCTCCATCCTTCTTCTTTGTCCCCACTGGTCACCTTTCTGATGTTTGTGAGGGAAACAGACATGATTCTTTTAGTCCAGAATGTGCTGGGAGTGCACTCATCTTGTGGATATTTTTTTTCCTGTTTTCTTCAAAAATTCAAAATCAGTGATTATGAAAGAGGTACAGATGCTAGTCAATGTCTCAGGATGTACCAGGAAATTTGCTGTTTTTTTTTTTTCTTCAAAAAAGAAGCACAGGGCAAATGATTCAGAAACCAGTACAATTGGTTAGCAACCAGGGTCAGCAGGAGCAGAAGCCCAGGGGTGGAGAGGATGTGACTTTTCTGAGTATAACCTTTTATTTAGTTTTGAGTTTTACAATGGTTTATACCACCAGATAATCAACAAAACCAACCAACCAACCAAACAAACAAAAACCCCAAAAGTTCAAATGGCTAAGGATAGAAAAAAATGAAGGCCGAACCCAAACCAAACAACAACAACAGCAACAAAAAAAAGCAACTATGTCAGACAGATTAAAAGAAAGCCTACATGTTACAAAGATAACCAAGTATTATGGACTCAAGTGGTAATTTTTAAGGAGAAAAACTGTAAATAAATCTCAAATCTTATCTAGTTGATTGTTGGTAGTTTCTCCATAGTCGGGGTTGTGGGACGTAGGTTCTCACTATGGGATAGGGAGATATCAGTATGGACTGAGTGCTGACAATTATTTTTTTTATTTAAAAATTTAAATTATTTAAGTTAGCATACAAAGTAGTGGTTTTCATTAAGGTATCTTCATACATGTATATTATTATACCTTTTTCTAATTCATCCCAACCTTGATTACCCTCCCTATGGCCCATCACCCCTTAGTTGGTTCCTTTCTTTCCCACTATACGCCATCCCTTCTGCTTTCCCGTCATATGTATTCCCTTGCCCCCACCGCAGCAGGCGATTCATGACTGAGTTAGTTATCACTATGGGGATGTGGAATATAACAGTGTTCATGACTGAGTTAGTTATCACTATGGGGATGTGGAATGTAACAGTGTTCATGACTGAGTTAGTTATCACTAT
>CAJQZJ010037361.1:2037825-2051883 GCA_907164525.1 Lophiomys imhausi | reverse complement strand
TGTGTGTGTGTGTGTGTGTGTGTGTGTGTGTGTGTGTGTGTGTGTGTTATGAGGAGTTTGATCTAAGCATTGGTTTTTGTAACTGCCTTAATGCAGCAGTGTTTCCAGGTAGGAATTGTTAACACCCCTAGTTTATAGATGAGGGAATTGAACATGGGGTGCTTTAGGTCAATTGCTCTGGGTCAGGAAGTATGACAGTGCAAGTTAGGGGGTCCCAGCGTGGGGATGACTGTCTTCAAAGGCTTCTCTTAGATCAGAATACTTCTTTATGTTTAGCTATGGATATCAAGAAGCCAAGGTGTTGACTGAGGTTAAACTTGGCCCTGGAGGTGTTCCACTCTTGCTGGAGAGAAGAGAGTCACAGAATGTGTATCGACCTTTCTGAGGCACTGATAGACTGGACCCAACATCAGTCCCCAAAGGAAAATGCCACATGCTGAATCAGCAGGTTTAGATGTCTATACATAGCCCATATGAGTTCCTGCTCTCTCTGACACACTCTAGGTTTTAAGGCACAATTGGTCATTTCAAACATTTGCTCTAAAGGACAACGCTTGGTTTTCATTTGTGTGTGGCTTAGAACAGGGCTTGGGTAAGCCACCGGTCATTAGAACTTCTCCTTATGTTCCCTTGAGTTATATTTCCTACTGTGCACTCAGAACTCACAGGTATTGCCTTCAGGGTGGAAAAGGGGAAGGAAGGGAGGAAGAAAAGGAAAGGAAAGAAAGGAAGTTAGCTTAGGCAAACAGAGGAGAGGGAAAGGAGCAGGAACAGCTAGCTGTGATTCAGGGTGGAGTCAAGGAGGATGACACTGAGGCCTTGCACATCTCCACTATTTACCCTGCGCCGTCTCGTAAATCTTTACATTTCATTTCATGAAATGTGTCAGGAATGCAACTGTGCTTGCAAGTAATTGCTGCCATTGAAGGAACTCACCCTGGCATATCCATCTCAGCTTAAAAAAAAAAAACCCAAAAAACCAAAAACCCTCATGTAACCTAAGAGACTGGACACTCCGTGCCAAGCATAATCTCAAGCAACATTTAACTAGGCTCAATATTTATTTCCCTGCCTTGAGTCACTTTGAAATGATCTGGACTCAGTTCAGACAGGACCAGCCCTGATTTTATGGTGCTCTTGGAATACTTCCAGCAGCATGAGGGAGGGCTCAGATGTCAGAGAGTTCCAGAAAAGTGAGATCCTCACAGATTTCACAATATAAGGCACCCTTCTAACATTTTGCAATACGAAGGGTTTTTCATGGGCAATATGACTTTTTGAGAGTTGTATGAGCACCCTTAAATAGTATCTCTCCAGCACACTCCAACTCGTAGCTCATCTCATTGGGTGGAGTAGATAAAATTAACCTGGTTAATAGTGTGAATAGGTAAAAATCTCAGAAAATCTCCAAATAGAAATAAAAAAGCATTGACCAGCATTCAAATAGATGACATGCCCCCAACCATTATGGAAGTCAGACTTGGAAGTTTCAAACTATACTAAATAGCAGATAACACTCAAGCAAGTTTGATGGATACAGAGGACACATCAAATAAAAAGCAGCCAATTCTGTAGCTTTGTATCTCAAATAATCAATAGAAAATCCAACCAATTTTAGTGTAAATCTGAGATAAATTTTAGGATGACAGGACTGTCTTCTGTCTCCCTGTTAAAGGAAGTACTAAGCTGACATTGAGTGACCTTACACTCAGCCATGACATTTATTATAACAGTAAGACTTGGTTAAGTGAAGTGATTGATAGCCTCCTTTAAAATGAAGGCTTTTTATAGTTTTTAGTTTGGAAAAAAGACTCTAGGACCTTATTCTATAAAATAACATACTTTCATTTTCTTTATTTCACCCTCACCTTACATGATGAGTATTTATCAAGCTTAACAGCTGGAACTCAGGAGGCTTATGGGGCCTGTATTCATATCCTAAGAGCATCTTTTATTAACTGTCAAGAAAATTTGTCAGCTTTTCTAAGGTGTACAGTTGGGAGAGTTGAGGAAGACAATGTATTTAAAGCAGCTAGTATAGTATCTAGGTATATACTCAAGAACTGCTGGGCATACTGTTGTTAAAATAATTATCACTAAGATTATTTTGATTCTTGACTTCATAATTTCATAAACCATTATGCTATCAGCAGATGTAAAAACCACAACACCTTTTATGGATGTTTTTGTTGATACCTACCAGCTTCAAGACAGGCAATATGCTTAATACTTCATTTTCTCTTTGGTTTCTCATAGCCACCTCCAAAGTACATGAGTTTTAGAAAGGAGGAAACTGGCTGAGGGAAAGGAAGGAAATTATTAAGGTCTAAATATATTTTATCTTGCTGGCCTCCCTGTCCCATGTCACACAGATGCTTATTTTTTGGCCTGTTACATCCCTAAAGGAACAGAAAATACTGATAAACTTGGAGGGGGTTACTTCATCTCCTTGGACCTTGGGCTTTTCATCAGTCAAGTCAGAAAGTGGAGTAGATTGCATGAGATATTTTTGGGTCCCAGGATTCTAACAGAGTTAGTTGTTGAGAGATAGAAGCTTGGCTATGTATAAGCATGGTTTTATGTGTTTGGCATTGAGTTTGTGTACATGGATAGCACGCTCTACTCTGACATTTCTTTCAATCATGCTGAAGGGAGGAATGATGCTGCATTTCCCATGATGCCTTAGCTCTCTCCTTGTAAGCTATTCTACAGAGGAAGCTGTTCACTCCCCCAGACAATCTACATGGTTGGTTTCACAGAAGCAGTGAACCCTTTAATTCTGATAAATCTTCATGCCCTGCTTCCAAATTTGGTTCTTCAGAGAGACTTAACAATAGCTCCTTCTTTCTAAACCCTAAAATAATTTTTTCTTCCATTCTGGGAATAATGTTATGATTAAAAAGATATTTACATTTGGTCCTCACACTTCAGGGTGGACAGGGGAAAAAAAGAGACCAGCTACTTTTGTTGTAGGGCTAATATATATAAAATATTTCAGTTCTGGCCACAAATTGTAGCTAAGTAGTTCCCAGATATAGTATATTTGGTGGGGGGGGGGTGGAGGGCTAAGATACAGTGCCTGGAAGATGGTAGAGTCTAGAGATGATGAAGGGACTCTGAACTTTACAGTTTTGGTGGGACCAAGCCCAGGAACTTTCCTGATGACCTGCTGCTGTGGCCCAGTGCCCCAATAGACCCAGGGCCCTAGAATTGTGCTCATTTCTTCTCTTGACCCCAAACTCTGCTGGGCCTGGCTCCCTCCTTGACTCACTGTCTTGGGAGTATGAGTGGCATGTAAAAATGCCTGTGTTGGTTTGACTTTTTAAAAGTAGTTGGGACATTGCCACGTTCTGGGCCTTCTACTTTTTGGAAGGAGGGGAAATGGTGGTGTTCGGGCTACAGAAAACCTTGAGAGGAAAAGAAAGGCCCATCTGCCTTCCATCCCTGGGCTAGCTTCTTTATGCTGTGTGTTGGTAGGCAGTACCTGTTAGGAGAACCACCTGATCCATCCTGGTAATTTCAGTACATCATAGGTATTTGGAGGGAAGACCAGAATTAGTTAAACAATGAATTCACTTTTAGGCCTTCTCACTATGGTAGAATTGTTAAAGTTTGATTTACACATGTAAAGCACAGATCAAATGATGGCCCATCAGGTTTATGAATCAGTCATACCTACTGCCAGCTGAAGGGACAGAACGGAAACTCTCAAATGGATGAGTCCTTTTAGGGCAGTGAGGGCGTGGGTAGAAGCTGGAGGTGTGTTTTACAATGTGTTTCAACAGCACTTACCCAAACTGAGAAAACTCTCAAGCAGAGATCCGTTAGTCTTGCCTTTGATGGTTTGTACCTAACAGTAAACGTCAAGGGATGGTCTTTCATGGCTGACTTTTTCCAAGGGAGGGTCATTAAACAAGATTTGCTGTCCTTTAAATATTATTTACCCAAATAGGACCTGGCTTTTCAGGGAAAACATACAAAGGAAATAAAAACGTCTTTTTTTTTTTTTTTTTCTCCTAAGAGCTCCTTAAAACTTGCTGTTGAAGCTCTGTCAGGGATTTTAGCAAAGCTCTTTTGCAGGGATTTGAAATATGCCCATAAAAATTAACTGCAGGCTTCTTATGCAAGTTAAAAACAAAATTCATGTGGTTCTTTTAAAATCTTATAGGTCTTTAAAAGAAGGCATAATGAAAATACAGCCTCCTCCTCGATGCTTTCCCTGTGGCTGTTCAGCCTATTTGTTTAAAGACCCATTAAGGCTTAGCAGCTCATTTTACCCTGCCCCCAATCCCAGATGCACAAAGTATTTCCGGTTTCATTCAGAGCCCTCAAGGGAAAATGCCAGCTGTTCCTTTTTTTTCCCCCTGTTGAAATTGAATTAGAGTTCAGGAAAGGTATTAAGATAGCTTCATGGTGCTGAGTTTGAATTCCTGCACAGGTCTCTAGGGAGCAGGAGTTTCTTTATGTGCTTAGAACAACTCCCATGGTCCTCCCGGGCCACAGTATGGAGCACCCGCTGATCCGATCAGGCTTTGGAGGCCAGACCTAGTGCACGGTCCTCTTTGTTTCTTTTGGTTCCCGCCATAGTAGAAGATGGATCTCTAAAGTCATTTGTGATCTGTCTGGGTACACTGTCTGCTCCCCTGGAAACTGAGACTATACTAATGTGGCATGGGCTACTTTACTTATCCCTAAGAGAAGGGGTAGCCACTGTGGGTCTCTGCCTAGAGCAGCCTTTGCCGGTTCTGTTAGGGGCCTCTTCCTGGGCCTTGTTTAGTCTCGGAGTGTGGTTGCAGTGCTCTGTTTGGTAGGAGGAGAAATTATGTCACGGAAGACACAAAGATCTACATTTACTCATTTATTCAAACATAAAGTGAACATGCATGTACACAGGGCACAACACTGGAGTGCCAATGATGAGCAAACATTGCAAGCTTCACCCTCGCAGATGAGCAGCCTGCAGGCACAGGAAGCTCAAATTTTCAATGCATTCGTGAGGGCCATTGCTCTGAGGGCATCGTGGGGCAGAAGGGAGGCATCTGTCTCAGAATGGAGGGCAGTTCATAAAGAGTTTCCTGAAGGAAGACTCATGGGTGTGGGTGAGGAACAGATACATATAAGGGCCCTAAAATAATAGTGACAATGAATAATTTATTTGTGAGATAAATGTTCTGGTGACTGTAATTTAATGCCAGAGGATGTAGAGGACATAGCCTTTCAGGACCTAGGTAGCCCAAGCTCTTTCCTTTCTAGCTGTTTCTGTGCCGTTTTGTTCCCTGACACTCGGCGTGCTCCCTTCCAGGTTCTGTCTCACTTATGATGAAAGCCTAAAAGATCAAAGTCCAGCTCTGTCAAGCTCAGATCATCAGCCCATCTCTTGTTATTTCTATATATAGGAATGACCCGGCTACAGCCACTTGGCTGGGTCACAGATGTCTGACACTATGAAGGTTCTCATTGGAGATGCCGCTCAGGAAAGTGACCTCCTTTTGACCTGTTCCTGGCACACTGGTTTCACTATGTCACCACTGAAATCTCTGTGGACTAAGAAGTAGCCGACGACGTGTAGAAGCAGAGAGTCCTTTCTCAAAGTCAGAACAGAAACCCAAGTGCTGCTGCCTTTGAAATCAGCAAAGATTGTATAGTCAGAAACACCCTGACAGCTTCATCGTTTGATTCAACTGAAAACACAGTCGTTGGCAGGTAGCATGAGCTTGTCACGTACCTCAGTGGTAATTCTGGGTTATTTCTAGTCCCAGGACTTTATTTCTGATTTTGACATGTGTGGGCATCTCGTTTCCTCCCAGGATGTTAGTTAAAACAAGCAAAGAAGGGGGAAGGGCAGCTGAGTTAGCTTCTAGAGGTAGCCAGAGGAAAGAGTAGACAGTATAGTAACAAGGAAAGAAGCAGAGAATGGACAGGTGGGGTAGGAATAGAGACAGAAGATCTGGAAAAGAGGAAGGGCTCTGGCCAGGTGGGCTAGAGTGGAGATTCTGTGATATTCTTGGGTGTCTTCTCTTCCATCTTATTCTGTTCCCTATTCCTAGCATTCTGCCCAATTAAATGTGTTAAAACTTCTCCTAATTTTGTACCGACATGAAAATTATGGTAATTCATGATAAGAAGTTCCTTAAGTCACTTGATAAGCTATCACAAAATTGTGGTTAAAGACAAAACTGCAGGTTCCCCCTCATATGTGAGTCCTAGCCTGTAAGGTATGGACATGCATGCTTACATGTAAACAGGGGTTAAGGGTGAGTGAAGTCTAAAAACTTAGAAGGGAGACAGAGAGAGTACGGTATTAAGAAAGATGGAGGTGGGGTATATGGTCATGCCGAACAGAGAGTTGGGGGGAGGGAAGAGAACCATACAAACATGCTGTTCACAAAGGTCAAATGGCATTTAACCCATTATATGCTATTTAAATAATAAAAAGATACAAATGATAATAAAGGGTGTGCCCTATAATTGATGAGAAAATGGGCAGGGCCTGTGTAGTCCCCTTAAAGAAGAGTTACATGGCCCAGTGGGGAAGCAGGAGGAGACATACCTGTAATCTATGTGTTTGCCGCTTCAGACTTTTCCTCTGACCCTGAAAATGACTCACATACCCATCCTTCCTTCTGTAAAATAAGGTTGGGAACATGAAGGGAATGTCTGAGTGATACACTTGTGTAACAGAGATTCTAAAATGTAGCAAAGCTGGGTATGGTGACCCATCCTGGCATTCAGGAGGCTGAAGAGTAAGGAGTGCAGGGTCAAAGCTAGCAAAGGCTACACGGTGAGTATGAGACCCAGTCTCAAAAACAACAATAAATAATTAATTAATTACAAAACAAAATAGCAAATGGCCACTAAAACAAAAAGAAACAACAATTAAGAACAAGCTCCTGAGAGCTCTAAATCATACAGTATATGTTTAAAGGAGGCTTTGGAAAGCATGCTCAGGCCACCAAATCAATCCCAGATGCTGTCTTGGAGGTGATTTCAGAATCAAGGTGTTTTCAGGCTTCATGATAGAGCTGGGAGACTGAGATGTGGTAAAGGAAGTTAACATGGCTGAAGGTCCATATCAGGGCAATACCTGAGCCCTTTGGTTCCTGAGATGTTGTTTCTTTCCCAGTAGTTTTTGACATTACCGTTATATGCCATTTAAACTAGTTGACCCACCCTTTAATTTTATGTATCTTCTAAATTGTATTTATTACATGTTGGATCTCTTCTCTTGACACTGCATTCGGAATTATTTTATGGCTTAGGAAAGCTTTGAAGGTTTATGATGCAGTGGCATCTAATAGTGGGACCATCAGAAGACTTTCATTTGGCACAGATTCTCAATGATCTCACTGAGCTATTTAAAGCTTGCTGAAGGAGCCCAGGAAACTGCTCAAGTGCCAGCCTAGCGCTGCTTGGCAGATGAAATTTGGATCCTAAGAGAACAATAGTTGCCACAGTCAAATCATTTGCTTTAGTTTTGTTTCTTGTTGCCGTGATAAAATATGTTGACAAAAGAAGCTTAGAGAGAAAAGGGTTCTTTTTAAGCTCATAATTTGAGATTACAGTCCACTGTTGTGGGGGAGGTCATGACAACAGGAACTTGAAACTGCTTGTCACATCCATAGTCAAGAGCAGAGAGGGGGATGAACATATGTGCGCTCACTACTCTGCTTGGTTTTGTTTTGCTTTGCTTTTGGTTTTTTTTTTTTTCATTCTTATGCAATCCAGATCCACAAGCCCAGGGAATGGTGCTACCCTCAGTAGGCTGGTCCTGCCACACTAATAAACTTTTTTTTTTTATTAAATACTTTATTTTTTTTCTTCAAGTTACATCTCAGTCACAAACCCCTCCCTATTCCCCCTTCCTATCCCGCCCTTCCACCCTCTTCCCCCCAGATGTTTCCCCTTTCAGTCCAACAGATGGTTCCTTCTCTTATAACAGTAAATATTATACAAAACAATAGATATAAATATGCCACATTTATGAGAGTTAAATGGCCCAGTATACCTTCCCAATGTCCAGTTTATACATATTTGGCCCCTGACTTTAACATTCTACTATCTAACCAACTCCATGAGTTTAAAGGTCTATATGTGACTCAACATTCATACTATCTTGCAACACACTTTTAAGAGTATCTTCTTAGATCTATAACACCCTCTTGATTCCTAAACAGTTCAAAATTTAACTATGAGACTCTAGCTGTCTATTCTTCAACAACCTCAGAGACCTGAGAGGGATAAATATATTTGCTTATATAGGAAGTGCAGGGCCTGCAGCTTCCAAAACTAAGAAAGAACATACCAATAACTGCCTGGACAGTTCCCATTTTCTCTCCATACATTCCAGCATCAATCTTCAGGCTTTGGGTCCTGTTTCTCTGACAGACATTTGTTGTAGAGCAGGGATTATGAAGGACTTACCTACCCTGTCTTGGCAGAGTTAGGCTGTCGACTTCCCTGCTACCAAGTTTTGTCCTTTTTGGACAGCAGTCTGTCTGCAGTTGGTGCAAGGGGTTTTTTCATGCCAAGAGAAAGGCTTGCCACTAATTCAACCATCTTACAGTGGAGGTTCTTCGATGCTTATCTTCTACTTGGAGTAGAATAGGGGGTGCTGTCAGGTGCTGATATGTGTCGATGTCAAAAAAAAAAGAAAAAGAAAAGAAAATCTTAATTTAAGATAACATCTTTTAATGCCATATTCTGCAGATCTCTTGGGGTGTTTGAAGATGCCCTATCCATCTCTTGTATTTAGATAAGCAAATGTTGCTTGTCTCTTAGCAACTTGATTACTGGGTAGTTTAGAGAATATCTGTGATAGACTGTCATAGTAGCTAACAAAGTGACATGTTTGCATGACTAGGAGTTTGTTTTACTTAACTATCCTAGACCGTTTTAGACGGTTGGTATCAAGAGGCCAGAGCTTCACATTTTATTTTTAAGTATCTCTAGGTATAATACCATTAGGAAGCGTTACCTTTAATTTTGTATCAATATACAAAGATCTATTCAATTGTGGTTAAATATACTCTTAATTATGTATCAATATACAAAGATCAATGCCTATGTAGCCCAATACAATCTTAATATTACATCCATATACAAGGGTCAATACCATTGTGGCCAACTGTAATCTTAATTTTGTATCAATATACAAAGATCAATACCGATGTAATCCAATACAATCTTATTTTTGCACAATAAACAATGGTCAATACCACTTTAGCCTAACTGGACAGCGGAAACCTCAGCAGAGAACAGAATCAGGCACCAAGGAGGACGAGTGACCCAGTTGATTCTGCCTGGCAGACTTCCTCAATAGCTGTCTCCATCGGGGGCCTGCAACCATGGCAATCCAATGTCTCTGGGACCATTCAGCTCTACACAGTGCCCCGGCCGGAACCTCAGTGAAGCCTGCAAGATCAGCTTCTGCCTACAAACCCCTTAGGTCACCTAAACAGCTGAGAACAGAAGGACTGAACATAAAAGGAGTGTACTAACATTTTTAACCATTTTTTCCATTTGGGTTCGGGCCCCAAACAGGTCTACTATGACCCAAATCAGCAGGAAGTCACTTTAAGAGAGCGACGTCCCATGCCCAGAGGGTGGGGAAGGTGTTTCTCCGCCCTTCTTTTTGGTTATTTGAAGGATAACTGAAAACTCCGATATTTAGGGGAAGAGATTACAAGCTGATAAATGGTCCTGTTTAATGGGTTTTGGAGGTTAGCCCCAGTGAATTCCTACTTTTCCTTTTCTGTATCCTTCTTCCTCTCCTATGTAGGAGTGCATAGGCTTGAGAAAAATGAGATGTAGACATAGCACAGGAAGGTCCAAGAAGAAGGGACAGATTATTGAATATGCCCTTATACCTTTGTATATTGATACAAAATTAGTAGTTTATATATGCATTTCTAATATATGCATATATTTCATATATGTAAATATAGCTAATATATGTATATGTAATCACAACATGTATGTATGATGAAAGTCTGATATTTACTTATTGCAAAGGCATTTATTACTATAGTTTTAAAGATTTACTTATTTTTTTAATAAATAAATTTATTTATTTGTTGCTTCAGGTTACATCTCAATCATATTGTCCTCTTTCCCCCTTCCCAGCCCCGCCCTCCCACCTTCTACCCCCTAACCCTTCCATTCCACTCCTATGGAGTTGAATGTCCCTACATAATAGTCCCTCACCCCAGTTCAGAAGTCATATGAGGGCCAAGAGCCTCCTCATACACTGGGGGCCTACAAGGCAGCACCACCAGTGAAAAGTATCTCATTGCCAGGGAGAGAAAACTAAAAAACAAACAAGCAAACAAACAAACAAAATAAATAAAAATAAAAAGTCTATGTCCATGTTCCCTTTGGTGCATTGGTTGTAGTATAGATATCCTGTACTATATAGCTAAAATCTGACTATAAGTGAATAGAGGCCATGTGCATCCTTCTGAGTCTGAGTTAGCTCACTTAGGATGAGCTTCTCTAGTTCCATCCATTTGGCTTCAAGTTGCAAAATTTCATTGTTTCTGATAGCTGAGTAATATTCCATTGTGTAGATGTAGCACAGTCTTTTAATCCATTCTTCAGTTGAGGGACATCTGGGTTGTTTCCAGTTTCTAGCTATTACAAATAAGGCTGCTATGAACATAGATGAGGAAATTTCCTTGTGATTTGGTGAGGAGTCATTTGGGTATATACCCAGAAGTGGTATGACTGGGTCCTGAGGCAAAGCTATTCCAAGTTTTCTAAGATATCACCATACTGACCTCCATAGTGGTTGCACAAGTCTGCACTCCCACCAGCAATGGAGGAGGGTTCCCCTTTCTCTACACCCTCGCCAGCATGTGCTGTCATTTGAGCTTTTGATCTTAGCCATTCTGACAGATGTGAGATGGAATCTCAGAGTTGTCTTGAGTTGCATTTCTCTGATGATTAAGATTTACTTATTTTTATTTATGCATGTGTGTGTTTGTGTGTGTGTATGTCTTGCATGTGAGCATGTGTGCTCCAATGTGCAGGTGTCTGTAGAGGCCAGAAGAGGGCATTGGATCTCTGGAGCTGGAGCTACAGGCAGTTGTGAGCTGCCTGCCATGGGTGGTGGCACACAAACTCTGATCCTCTGTAAGGACAAATGTTCCTAACTGCTGACTCATTTCTCCAGCTCCTTCTTCTTCTTCTTGTTTTTTTTTTTTTAATAATTATATACATTGATGTGTGTGCACTACATACAACACATGTGGGAAGGTCAGAGGACAGCCTGGGGGAGTCTTTCTACTATGTGGATTCTGGGGATTAAATTCAGATCATCATGTTGACAGCAAATACCTTTACTCACTGAGCCATTTCACCAGCTCTAAGTTATTGTTTTTAATCAATAATAATAGATTTTTAGCTTGCTTTAATTTTTTCCTATTATACACAATTTTGTAGCAAATAGCCCCCTATGTTCATTTCAGCTATATGTCCCAATGAATTCCAAACAGAGTTATTGCTTTAAATTATATGAAGGAACCCAAGTCATTTCGCATGATAGACAAATACTCTACCACTGGGCTACACTTCCAGTACTTGATTATTTGAAACATTCTTGCTGTATAGCCCAGGCTAGCCTCAAATTCATGAACTTCATGCCTTAGCTTCACAACTGCTGGAATTACAGGTGCTCCCATATCTGGTTCTATTTATAATTTTAAGTGATAATAATTTACTGTTTATAATTTTGAAATTAGCATGCTTATCATATAAATATCAAACAATCCCTGAAACGCCTCATTGTTCTTCATTTAATTGGAGATGTTTGCTCCTTGCATGTTTTCTGAATCAGCACCAGTCTTCCTGGGGTGAATTTTTTAACCCTGTCTGACTTTCCTTACTTTGAAGGTTGTGTCCCTGTGTAACCTATTCTTTATGAAAATATGGTTTTGAGTAACTACTAAACAGGAAATAGAAATATAATTTATATAATTGCCAGGCAATTTTGGTGTTCTCAAGCATGACCAAAGGACCAGAAAAGTTAATAAGTGAGGGATTGTTTAATTACTTAACTAATAATGATTTTTCCAGGAATGGAATCGTTTGGTTTTGGACCTGAACATTTTCTATCAAGTTGATTAGAAATAACCTGAAAGCAGGACTGCTGTTCCAAAGGTCATTGCGCTGGGGTCACCATTATGGATTGTACTGTAGGATTTTACAAAAGCATTGATTAGGATATTGACCAGTTAGATATTTTAAAGCAGCCTCTCTTTTAGTATGAGAGGGTCACATATTGGGTGATAAAAATTAATCAATTTGTTGTTCTCAAATACAGTTCTCCAAACAAGAACACTTGTCTATACAGTGTTTATATTGTATTCAGTTATAAATTTTCTAGAAAATATTTTCTGAAAACTTGATCATATATTAAACCTTAGTTAATTTTTTTTCCTAATGCATAGAGATTATTCTTATTTGGCGTTTTCCTCACCCTCTTTCTCAATTTACTTTCTTTCCCTCCCTCCATTTTTCTCTTTCTCTCTTCTTCCCTCCATTTTCTCTTTCTCCCTTCCTCTATTCCACTCTCTTCCCCCAACTCTTCCTTTCTTCTTCTTCTACTTCCATCTTCCCATCCTTCCTTCCCTCACCATGACTAGAACATTGATAATTCAGTATGAGCTAGAAAGAAGTAAATGTTTAGAAATACATATTTTCCCAAATGGAGAGAGAAATGTCCTTATTCTTTGAACAGGGCCTCTTGACCATATTATAGTCACCTTGGTAATGGGGTTCCCAGGCCCATCCTCAGAGATCCTGATTTAATGGCCCTTCAGACACCTGGCTGATGTGCATGTCCCCCAGGTTCCTGTGTGCCGGTGGTGATGATGGTATTAAAACAGGAACATGAAATTTCAACACTTCATTTCTTCAGGTGATCCTACACTTCATTTCTTCATCATCCTGTGCTCAGTTGACTTGCATGTTTAGCTGTGTAGATGGGACCCTATAAATGTTTCTCACATTTGTTGACTTCTTCATACTACCATTGAGCAAATTCCTTCATCCCGCACCTGTATGAAGGGAACTGTGTCTGCATTTTTTTTTCCTGTTTGTCTAGTAATGGCTTAAATCCACTGTGTGATACCTTAACATTAATAGCAGTTTACTCTTGTCTTTCTTCCCTAACTAAATAAAATTCTCTTTCATATTTCATAACTCACTTCAGAGATCATCTCCTCAGGGACACCTTCCCTGGACCCCCTGCTGGGCTAGGTGCTTTTCTGGCTTATATAACCCCAGTATATACATTTAACTCAGTTTATTTTCCATTTGTTAATATTCTATGCAGAGTTTTCTTAAATTAGAATGTAGGCTCCTTCTGGTTACAGTTACAGAAACTTTAAGTTATGCCTCTTCCTACCACAACCACCTGAGAAAATTATGTGATACCTGCTTAATACAGGGTGGGCTGTACCAAGTATTGATGCTGGATAGACAGTGGGACATGTGCACAAGACCATTCATTCAGCATAACTACTGAGCACCACTATGGGTTGAATCATGTGCCTCTTACCTACCCAATTCATATTTTGAAATTCTAACTCTTAGTACTTCAGAATATGACTATAATTGGACATGGGGCCATTAAAGGGGGTAGTTAAAAAGACCAAATATAAGAGAGAGATAGGGCATCTTCAAAAACCTCAAGAGATCTGCAGAATATGGCATTCAAAGATGTTTTCTTAACTTAAGATTTTTTTGATATCGAGACATGTCAGCTCCTGACAGCACCCCGTATTCTACTCCAAGTAGAAGATGAGCATTGAAGAATCTCCAGTGGGAGATGATTGAATTGGTGGTAAGCCATTCTCTTGGCAAGAAAAACCCCTTGCTTCAACTGTAGACAGACTTCTGTCCAAAAAGGACAAAACTTGGAAGCAGATAAGTCGACAGCCTAGCTCTGCCAAGACAGGGTAGGTAAGTCCTTCATAATTCCTGCTCTACAACCAATGTCTGTCAGAGAAATGGGGCCAAATGGCTGAAGATTGATGCTGTAATGTATGGAGAGAAAAT
>CAJQZJ010037361.1:1987973-2017825 GCA_907164525.1 Lophiomys imhausi | reverse complement strand
GATTATTCTTAGGTATTCTTCATAGAGATTTGAAGGAAGATACATATTTATTCATCCTATATCCATCTGTAAATATTGTGTATCTATCAGGTTCTTTGTCTCATGCTAGATAAAATACAGATACAGATAAAATACAATAGATACTCATAGAAAAAGTGATCCCCAGCTACCACAGAATGGAACTCAGTTGTGTAATGAGGAGAAAGCAGAATGAAATATGGAATGATATAGAAATGGCACTCATTTAAGAAGTAAGTGAGTAAGCCAAAAGGATGGAGCGTGGAAGTTGGCGAAGATCATGGAATTTGCTGTAAACAGGTCTGTGTTCATGCCCAGCTATAACTAGCTACACCATCATAGTTAAATAGACTTGAAAGTTGTGAAGATTAAGTAAAGTTCTATAAAAATGGTTTAGAATAAGACTGGGCATATAAGGAGTTCTTGATTTAAAAAAACAAAAGCAAAAACAAAAACTTGGTTGTTGTTATGACAGGCCTTGTAAATGCTACAAGAATTCAGATAAGGGGAACAATGTGGTTTGGAATGAGATCCACTGCAAAGAGGCAATCCTTAAAAAGGAGATTTTGCAAATCAAACAGCTAGTTGCCCAGATAGAAATTATGGGTATGTGAGGAGAAGCTCTTAAAGTACCAGTCTCTGGAAGCTTCCGTTTTCCTCAGTGCTTCATAGTAGTGGGTGGTAGCAGAAGGCAGACAGCAACAGCAGCAAGTGACAGGCACCCTCTAGCATTTCAACCTTTGTATAGGCCTCAGGTAGCAGGACCCTTATTGAACCCCTTTAAGTGTTCTTGTTCAGGAGGCACAAAGACATTGGCACCATTTGCTTTTGGTGGTGGCCGGTGTACTGGCTCCTAGCCTGGGATCTGAGGTCCTTACTTTGTTGCTCATGACTCTGAAGATGTTCCAGCTCTCTGGAACTCTTTGGGTGACCAGAGCCTGCAGTTTCTCTTCTCTGGACCCTTACAGTAATTTATCCTTCTTAGTTATGAATTTTTGCTCTCTTTTGTCTCTTTCTCTTTTCCTACTATTCTTTCTGTATTTTTCTTCAACTTAGCTATTGCAGGGACAATTCATCATGTCCCATGCTAATAGGGATGCTTAAGATAACCTCTAGGGGCATGAAGGAGTCTGAACTGCCTGGAAACTGGTCATATGTCCCTCCCACCCCTGGGACCACTATCCCTTTTTGGTAGATTTAGTGGGAAATATTCCCAGTAGGTTCGTGTATTGAATACTTGGTCCTCCATTGATAGTTTTATTTGGGGGATGTTATGGAATCTTAGGAATTGGAGCCTTGCTAGAGGAAGCTTATCACTATGGGTGGGCTTTGAGGGCTCATATTCTGTCTGCTCTCACTACCTATTCTCTCTTCCTGTCTCCTGTATGTTTACAAAAAATTATCAGCCAACTCTCTGCTCCTGCCACCATGGTATCCATGCCTTCCCTGCCATAAGATCACTATCCCTCTGAAACCACAAGCTAAAATAAACTTGTTCTTCCTTAGGCTGCTTTTAGCCATAGTGTTTCAGCAGTGGGGTGGTAACTTCGTGCATCTAACTACCTCTCTATTTTCACAGCTCTGTCTACCCTGAGTTCTGTACCCTCTACCTTTCTGATCTCTTTGCCATCATCATGACCTCGTTGGTGTTCTTCCTTCATGTTACCAGATCCTCCTGCAATGTTGAAAGTAGGCAAGAAAAAAATCACTCTGGAGAGCATTAGGTCCAATAAAAAATTGCTCAGATTCACTTGGGGAATTGGCTGGAAGACCTCAGGAAAGCAGGAAAGGGGAGGATCTCCCCACTGAGTAACTTGTTTATATGTCCTGAGAGGGAGTGTTGGGACCAATCACAGATATTTGTTAGGATCAACCATTGCTGTTTAGTTTGTTTCAATCACAGACAGCCATTTGGCCAATTGCAGTTCTGTTTCTGAGGACCAATCACTCTAGTCCCATTACTAGGTCATCAGCAGAAGTACTCCTCAGTTGGCCGGACAAGAAATAATTGCAGAGTTCATTGAAGTGTGACATTTCAAAATCTGGTACAGACTGTTTTAAATAGCCCCAAATGAGCTGCATCTGTGGTACCAGACAATCATCTGCAGTTTTCATGTGGATGTCTCTAGTATCTACAGAATGTTTAAGATATTTGAAGCTGGATAAGTATAGTCAGGGTTCCCATTAGAATGACCATCCTTTTGATCTATGTAGAAAGGAGAATCCTGCAGTTCCTAATTAGGGAGTTAAAGTCTCCATCCCTAGACATGTCTGCTCATCCTTTAAAGGGAACTTCAGAAGGAATACTTGCAATAAAAACAGTCTTATATTATTATTACTGACCAATTATTAATTAGTTAACTCAATATTCCTCATGATCTTAGTAGGTTTTAAGTATTTAACACCTGCACTGTTTTCCCTGGGAGAGTTTGGTTCCCCTTATATGTTTCAAAAGGAGATAGAGAAAGAGCCCCCAGGCAGTATTAGATAAACAAGTAAAAAAGAATCTGAAGTAGCAAGGAGAAAACATTTTTTAGAATAGTGTCAGGGAAGAGGTCTTTGAGGGTCTATGAGGCATGAGAAATGATGGGGATGGTACTGGATTTGACTATCGGCAGGCAAATCCTCCACCCATGTCTTCTCTCAGCTGGCCCTCTCAGGCACTGTTCTGTTTTCTTTCATCCACTAACCAGCAGGATATCTGCGAAATGGGTTTCAAAGCCTTCACATAATCACTTCTGCCTCATGTGACAGACGAGGGTCAACAGAGGACCTCCTGTCCACAGCAGGTGACCTTGTGGCTAATACCCAGCCTCTTTGTGCTACTGTCATTTCTGTTGCTATGGGGTGAGGCACCAACTATATCAGCAGAGAAGAAGCCAGACAACAGAAGAGAGATTTTGAAGTCACTCAGCGCCTGAAACTTCATTGTGGATTTCGCTTCTTTGTACCCAGGCCCTTGTAAAGGCTTGATCATTTACCCCATTGCCCCCTTTCCATACCTTTCAAGGTATTCAGTGAGCATCACAGAGTGCTAGTGTGTTTTCAGTTTAGCTTCTATATAGCAATTGTCTTTTTTTTTTTTTTTTTTTTTTTTTTGCTCTGTCTTCCTAAATACAAATGATGGTAAGTTTCCTCCACCCACAGAAAAACCGAAAGGCATTAGCTATCCCCATTACCATTCATAGGCCTGTGTGGCTGAATGGGGAAACGACTGCTACAGCCAAATTGTATTTTGAAAGAATGATTATGTATCCCTCAGGGATTTTTAAAGTGTGTTTCCTGATAGCCTTACTGAGAAGAGATGGGATAGTTCATTTCCCATCTAAATAGGTATGAAAATCTCCTTGCAAATGTATCTTTGAGGATCAGAGCTAGGAGGAGTTGCTACCTGGGCTTTGGAAGCTACCTATTGCTTGACCAAGGATCATAGAAGTGGGTCAATTCCCAACACCCACTCTCAAGAGCCCTTTGTATTTTGTTTTATAAAGGACTTAAGGCAGATTTTGTTATTTCTATTGTGGATTTGTAAGTCATAGAGAAGTAGACTACAATTTCTGTCCATCACAAATCTACCACCTATTAGTTTACCCAGAGAGACCAAGCTATTTGGTATATCAGTGTTGTTTTATTGTCCTCATCCTTTCTTTGAGGATTCATTCTGTATGAACAGAAAACTGGATGACACTTTCTTACTGACCTCTTTAGGGTGAGGCAGAGCTGTCCAAACGGTCTGTAGGCGATTGTTCTGATTCTAAATTGGTTTGCAAATTGATATTATTTAGTTTATCTGTTCTATTTTAAGAACCAATTGTTTCCTTTACAGAATTACCTTCAGGCAAGAGAAAGAAAGAACTTTTTATACCAAATAAGATGTGTAATGGTAACAGTGATTCAGCCTACTATTTAAAACAAAGACATAGTGTTCTTGGTTCTTCTCATGGGGAGAGGGTAGTGAAATGAATGGTCCTGAAACTTCAGGTCTATCTGAGAAACCTGAAAGATTCCTCATTATTATTAAGTGTTAATATATTTACCTAAGATATTTCTTAGGACTCAAACCTACATGAAGAGCTGTGGCTAGGAAAGAGGTGGCTCTTTGTTGTGTTTAGTTAGTATTAATGGGTGAGTATGTTTGTCTTGTAGAGGGTGTGGAGGTGGATGAGCACTGGGACTCTGCTTGCAGCAAAAAAGATAGAGAAACTTTGAAGCAGAGGCTATAAGACAAAGGATAGTATAGTTCTAGTTCACTAAGACTCCTAATGTAGAGGAATTTTAATCCAACAATGTGGCTACTCTGGCAAGGGATCATAGCCAAAGACCTAGGTCTGTGTGATCCTGTTGTTATACAGACAACGTTCTTAATATACATCTTTAATCCCTCTGGCTGGAATATAGACATGAGAGAGAGACACACCTTTAATTACTCTGGATGGAACTTAGTACACATCTTTAATCCAAAACAATGATATATAATTGAGGGGTAGAAAAAGTGATGAATAATAGAAAGATATGACAGAATAAGAGATAGGATACACCAACTCTCACTAGAACAGGCAGGAAAAGAGAAGCTATTTAAGGGCAGGGCAGATAGAGAGAGAACAGAGAATAGGAAAAGAGAAGCTATTTAAGGGTAGGGCAGATAGAGAACAGAGAATTCATAGAGACAGAAGAGTAGAATTTGGGAGTACAGTACAGTTCGGTGGAGTTCAGTTGAGTGCAGTTGAATTCATGTAGTTCAGAGGCAGTTTTTCTAAGCAGAGCAATTCAGTGAGAAGCAGAGAGAAGTCCATTTGAATTAGACAGCTTGGAGAGGAGTTTTGAGCCAGAAGAGCTAAGTTGAACCAGACAGCCAGAGTTCCAGAAAGAACTAGAAAGGGTGAGCTTATTCAGCAGTAATTCTCAGAGACTGAAAACATTGTAGGCCTAGGTTAGCAGACAGAGGCTGGAAGCTGAAGCCTTCAGGGTCTGGGCTTGCAGAAATTTAGATCGTATGGAGGCTAGAAGCTTCCAGCCTAGGCCTAGGGATAGTTATGTAGACATGCTCTTGACTTAGCTCAAGCCATGTATTCATAAAACTTGGTTACAGCTCTTATCTCATCCCATCATCTGAGAAAATAAAAACAACATTTAAACCCTAAAAGAGAAAAGAAGTGTTCACTTTCTCATGTGTGACATAAAGGTTACTTCAAGCATCTTTGCTTGAAGGAAGCTTGTCTGCAAAATGGTGGATGGTAAAAGAAATCCTAATCTAGAGCTATTAGAAGTAACCCCCCCCACACACACAAAGAATGTATAATTCAGCTATTTAAAAAACAAATAGAAAAACAATTTAAGCTTTTATTCTGTTCCTTTCCCCCCTTTTTAATTCTTACTCTTCAAATCTTTGGTTCCTGAGAAAACAAACAATTGCTAGTGTTTCAGATTTCTTTGTAGATATTAACACTTATATCTAGGTTCATGCCTATACTCACAGCTGATTAATCCATTTTTAAAAAAATCTTGTGTCAAGATTCTTGAAGAAATATCTTATTAGATAATATGCCATGGTCAGATTCCCTATTTTCTTAGATCCTGGTATTGATTATCTACAGTCTCTTGAAGCATTTCCTCACTCCCTCCTCTATTTATTTATTCATTGCTTTCCCTCCTCAATCTAACAAGTTTTTTTTTATTGGTTTTTATTTTCTGCCCTTTATTGTGAAAGCCTTGAGTTATTTATACTGTTACTTCTCTGGCTTCTGCCAGTCATTTTTGTATTCAGCACAAAACATCACTACCTAAGATTAGGTCCTATGTCCTAGGTCAATGTATGTATAGCAAATAAAAACATCCTATCATAGATGAGGAAATGTCCTTGTGGTTTGGTGAGGAATCTTTTGGATGTATACCCAGAAGTGGTATGGCTGGGTCTTGAGGTAGAGCTATTCCAAGTTTTCTAAGATATCGCCAGACTGATTTCCATAGTGGTTGTACAAGCTTGCATTCCCACCAGCAATGGAGGACTGGGCAGGGGACTGTTATGTAGGGACACTCTACTCCCGAGGAGTGGGTTTGAAGGGATAGTGGGTAGAGGGTGGAAGGGCGGGACTGAGGGGGTGGAAAGAGGGTACTATGATGGATATGTAGCCTGAAGTAATAAATAAACATAAAAAACTCACCCTATCATAATGTCAAAAGATAACTGTGTATCATAATTAGAGAAATGCCCATCATCTATGAACTGGAGCAATGTTTTGGGGGAAAATAGACAATGTATACTATAGCTGAAAAATTATTTTGAGGCTGTTATTTATTTTAGTGACATAAATCTGCAAAGATACAGTGAAATGCTAATTTTAATGTAAACTCAACAATTCTATTTTTGGGAATTTACCTTGTTACAAAAATGTAATTTCTATGCAAGTACAAGTGCTTTTCCATACCATGATTGATTAGAATTTTAAAAAGCACTTTGAATAACTTATGAAATAATATTGTGTAAGTAAAGTATAAAATATCCATACATTGTAGTGTTATATGTAAGTTAAAAATAAATAGACCCACTTAGGCTAATATGGAAACAAATAAATTGCTTGAAATAGAAAACGTCATAGTAAAAATGAAAATGTAACCTACTCATATTTGTGAGATGCAGCCAAAGCTGTGCCAAGGG
Source organism: Lophiomys imhausi (assembly GCA_907164525.1). Classification (NCBI taxonomy): domain Eukaryota; kingdom Metazoa; phylum Chordata; class Mammalia; order Rodentia; family Muridae; genus Lophiomys; species Lophiomys imhausi. Next base: position 2,011,152 of record CAJQZJ010037361.1, on the reverse strand, counting down.
GAAAATTAATAGCATTGAATATACTCTTTAGAAAAGAATGATCTTGACCAGACCCCATAAACCCCTACTTTAGTAAAGAAGGAAGAGAAGAGCAAACTAACTCAAAAGCCAACAGAAGAAAGAATAATAGAGATCAAGAAAATTGGAAGTGGCAAACCATTAGAAAAAAAACACATTAAGAGCATAGTATGACTCATTGACAAGATTGTAAACACCCATGAGCTTTTAGTCAGGCTATAAAAAAAAAACAGAGAACATGAAAAACAAATCCCAATATCAGAATTGGAAGAAGGAACATTAGTATAGACCCCATGATCAGCTAGAGAACAATATAAAAATACTGTGAACTATTCTCTGTCTATATATCTTTAAAAACTCAGATGAAATGGATTGACATTTTAAAGGCATTGCTAAAACTCACATGAGAGGAGATCCTCTGAGTGGGTGTACATCTTTTTTTGGGAGTATACATCTTGTAAAGAAGTTAATTATTAATTAGCAACTTTTCAAACCATACATCATCAGGCCTAAATGTGTTTACTGTTGAATTCCACCAAACATTTAAGGAAGAAATTCAACCATTCCCTACAAAGTCTTCCAGAGATTTCAAAACCTAGAAATGGAGAAGATGTATTCTGATTTAGGCATTACTCTAATACCAATGTGAAGGAAATTATAAGAGAACAAAGTACAAATTAATATCTCTCTTGAAAATGTATCTGAAACTTTTCAAAAAATTGAGAAATGCACATATTGACATGTATTCCAACAATAGATTATAAAAAGAATTCTAATTACCACCAAGAAGGATTATCCCAGTTTATGTGACCCTGGTTCAACATTTGAAAATCAATTAATACAATCTATCATATTAACATGCTAAAGTAGAAGACTTTGCAATTAAACCAAAGACAAGAAAGAATCTAACAAAATCTAACCTATGATAAATAATTTCAGTAAGCTAGAAACAAAGGAGAAATTCCCTTACTTGATAAAGAATACCCTTAAAATCCCTTGTAGGTAACAGCGTATTTCTTAATGAGAATACTGAAGCTTTCCTATTATGATCATGAATAAATAAAGTGACTCTTCATCACTGCTTTATAAAACCATGCTCTAAAATAAAATATTTGATGTAAATATGACATGAATATATATCTGAAACTTTTCAAAAAATTGAGAAGTACATATGTTTGACATTTGATTCATGTAAAAATATGCAGGATATTTATATAATAAAAACTACAAACTCTGGTTAAAGAAATCAAGGAACTAGATGAAGACTTTGCTTATGTTCATCAATAGGAAGGCTCAATGATTCCAAAATATCTGTTTTTCCCAATTGGATCTATAGACACCTTGTAATCCTTGTCAAGTTATTTTGTGACTGTTGGCAAGATAACTCTAGTATTTATATAGAGAGGCAAAATACCTAGAATAGTAATGAGAACAGAGTTGGAGAACAGTCACTTTCTGATTTTAAGATATAAAGCTACAATAACTTAAGACACTATAGTATTGTCAAGAGAATAGAAAGATCAACAGAATAGAATAGAGATCTCAGAAGTAGAGTGACATAACATCCAATTAATCTTTGGCAAAGGAGGAAAAACAGTATAAGGAAAATATGGACTCCCCTCCTTTTTTCCCATGTGTGTGTTTGTGTGTGTTACACATGTTGTATGAATGTGGGCACATATGTACCTGTCAAGACCAGAGGTTGATGCTGGAAATCATCCTCATTTGCTCTTCCATTTTATTCACTGAAGTGGGGTCTCTCACTCAAACCCAGAGCTTACTCATATGACAAAGCTCCCTGGCCAGCTTGCTCTGGGATCCCTTGTCTCTGCTTTCCAAGCTTGGAATTAATTAGAGGCTGACCATCACATGCCCATCCAACAGTAACATGGCTTCCGAGGAAGAAACTCTGATCTGAACACTTGCATGGCAAGTGCCTTAACCCCTTAGAAGTCCCCACAGCCTAAGTAAATAAAGGTTTTTCTTCTTTTTTTTTTTTTTCTCCCAACAAATGGTACAGAAATTACTGGACAGCAACATAAAAAAAGAATGAATGTAGACACAGACCATTTACCTTTCATAAAAGTCAACTTGAAATGAGTGACAAACTTAAATGAAAACCTCATAAATCAAAGATAACATAGAAGAAAATTTAAACAACCTTAGGCATGGCAATGACTTTTTAGTTGCAACATCAAAGGCACACATTGACAAAAAAGAAGAATTAATAAACAAGTGCATTAAAAATAAAAAGTGCTTCATAAAAGATACTGTTCAAAGACTAAGAAGACAAGTCACAGAGATAGAGAAAACATTTGCAAAAGACAAATCTAATAAAAGAACTACTAACCAAATTCTGAAGAACTCTTAAAATCCGAGTATAAGAAACTGATCCTTAAAAAGGTATACCAGAGACCATTAGAAACTTTACCAAAGAAGAGATACAGATGCAAAATAAGTATATGAAAAATGCTTCCATGTTTTCATCAAGAAAATATAAGGTTACAGTGAGATTCCACTGCACCCCTGTTGGATGAAAAAATACAGAACAATGGCAGGTCATATGCCAAAGAGAACATGTGCCAATAGGCATTCTCATTCATTGTGGATACAACTGAAAAATGATGTAGCCCTTTGGAATATACTTCGACAATTTATTCCAAAACTAAACACACTCTTCTCATATGACCCTCTAATTTGTGGCCTTGGTATTTACCGAATGGAATTGAAAACTTAAATCTGTGCAACAATATGCATACAAATGTTTATAGGAATTTTATTCATGATTACTACATTTGAAAGGCAACAGATTTCCTTCAGCAAATTAATGGATATATAAATTGGGTTGTGTGTAACCGAACTTTTAAATTATTATTTAACTCTTATTTATTTATTACTAAATTCACTTATAACAAACACCAACAATTTCTTAACTATTAATCCTATAAACTCTTACAACACCTTTAACCTATCCACTAAACCTATTGATAATTATTTTTCTAACCTTTTAGAATGATACAGTCTCTGGGACAGGTCCTCAGTCATCAGGAACACAGTCTTTGTTGTAGATTCTTTAACGTACTTAGCAGTCCTTTTTCTGGATCTCTCAGATGCAGGTTCGTCAGGGTAAGTTGGTTATTGCAGTCTCACCTTAAATAAGGCTTCATGCTTTCTTCTCTGTGGGAGACCCCAGCCGTCTGCAGGCCAACTTACTGCTTCTGAATCAGGAACTCAGCTGCTCTGCTTCAGTTCTTAAAGCCAGGCACAGTTTCCCCTAGGCCACTGTTCGGACAGATCAAACCCCTCTAGGCAAAAGCTGAGCCACAGGGTTTAGTCCTTGGCCTTTTGGTGTCTTGCTCAGGCTTTCTTTGCTCACCAGCTTCTTTCTGCTTCAGGGAAATCTGGCCATCAAATGATGGCCAGCACTTTTTTCAGCAGGACTCTTGGAGCTCTCTAGCATCAGGGGCCTCTTTTCCTCTGGGCTCCATGCACTGTCCTTAAATAGGAGGAACTCTGTTTCAGCTTAATTTGGGCTCCACCCACTTAGCAGCTGAAAACAATGTCAGGCCAGATACTTTGTTTCTTCAAGTCCATTAAGTCTTTCCTGTTTTCCTGACTTCAACCTTGTTTTTCAGTCTATTGAGTCTTTCCTGTTTTTCCTGACTTCAACCTTGTTTTTCAGTCTATTAAGTCTCCTGTTTGTTTCCTGTTTTTAGTCCACATGCTGATAATGCTTTCATGCCCCGAATTGAGACAGTATCAGAAACCCCTATATATTTTCTAAATCTAATTTATCTAACCCCTACAGTTGAGTTCAGACAATTGCATGTTACATAGTGTTAAATGAGCTGTCAAGTCATGAAAAGACATGGAGAGCCTTAAATGCTTATTGGTGAGAGAAAGTATTTTAGATGTGATACATTGTCTTATTCCAACTGCATGCCATTGAGGAAAGTTAGAAGCCTAGACTGTAAAAAGACCAATGGTTTCAAGGACTAGGGGGATAGAAGGATGAATATTTGGAGCATAGAATGCTTTTCATGTGGTTAAAACAGTTCTGAATTAGACAATAGTAGTGGGTACACACTATTGTCTGCGCAAATCTTCAGAATGTGTATAAAGAGTGAACCCTAAAGCAAACTTGGTAACCTAGTGTTAATGATATGTTAATTGTTCCTTGTTGCACAAATGTGCTCTGGCATGGGATGCTGATGATGGCAGAGGCTACATATGTATGGTGATACACAAATGTGGAGACCTCTATATCCTTGGCTCACTTTGCAAAACTAAAGCCGCTCTAAGAAGTAAAGTCTATTTTAAAAAGCTTCTGTGCAAAGAAAGTAATTTCATGTATCTTAAAATAGAATAGCATTACATTATAAATCCAGAGTACAAAGTAAATATGTAAGTGCATAATGATAGAACCAATGGTTGAATAAATGAACAATCAAATTAAAAATATTTTCCCCTTCAGAAGAATTCAATGACTCTATGTAGAGACTGACTTCTCTTAAGACACTGAACTCAATTTCTTTTCCTTGAGTGTTGAGCTTAAGTTACTTGTTTATGAAGAAGAGTGGAGAGGAAAAATAGTAACTTTAAAGTGGAGAAACCTGACAAACATTACCTTAGCTGGCAAAAATTTACATCACCAGTGAAAAGCCATGTTAATAACATGCATTTTCTGATGTGATGAGAATGCAAGTCTCATTTATTTCTTGAAACCCAAAGCTCTAATGAATATGAACTAGATATTAGACCTAATCAGAGGGGCAGCAAACCAAATGTGTGAGCAATATTCTTCAAAATTATATAGACAATGAAAGAGAGCAGCATCAAGAGGCAGAGCAAATGTGACTAAGGGGATTTGACAGCTACCTTCACTGTGAATTTTGGACATTATTGAATAAAATTAATGACTTGGTGTCTGTGGTTCTCTGAATAGTAATACACCATTATTAATTTCTAAATGTTGACAAATGTGCTATGAGTATGTAAAATAGTAGCAGTCTGGAGAAAGACTATATGAGTGTTTCCTGTAAGTTGTTTCATAAATCTAAAGTTATTAACACTTTATCCTAATAAGGTAAAGAAAGAATGTGATAATATGCACATATGTGGTGGAAAGTTAGATGAGAAATTGTTGATACTTTTTACCTCTGAAAAGTATGATTGAGGAGTAGAATAGAAAAATGATGGAAGGGTATTGAATTTGGGAGTTTCTTTTTATTTTATACTTTCCTCACTTATTTTATTTTTTAAAAACATGCTCAGCTTTTAAAATACTTGCTTTATTTTTATTTGTGTATGTTTGCCTTTATAAGTCTCCAGTGATTGTCAAAGCACTCTCACACCTTACAACTTTCTCAACTCATTTTTTTCCCCAAAGAACAAAGTACTCCATTTAGTCATTGTGCCTAAGAATGACTAAGGACATGTAACCACAAATAACAGGTGAATTCAATATTTTCCCGTTACAAACTATATACCTTTCACTCTATATTGTACTCTAATGCTGTGTCATCCCAGATATATAAATGTCATATTCTTAGTTTTTTGGGGGAGATTCCCTCAAATCTTACATCTACTAAAACCATGTTCTTTGCTAGAGATATGTCTTAGTCAAAAAACTTATGCTGTGTTACTACTCTTCTGTTTGAAAAAAAATCAAGTTTGTACTAAGGTTGGCTCACTCAGATTGTTGTAGTCATAATGGAGATGATTTCATTCACACCAGCATCATTTGATGTTATGGATTGGTTTGGTGGAGGATGCCTTCTTGGGAGAACTACTTCTGTGGAGGAATTTTAATCTAGCAACATGGTTGCCTGATCACATCCAAAGACCTTCTAGGTCTGTGTGATCTGGCTGGAATGTAGACAAGTCTCTACTACACACCTCTAATCCCAAACAATGAAGGTAAAGTTAGCTTGTAGAAGGAAGCACCCACATTTGGAAGTGACATCTAATCAAGGGTCAGACAAAGTGAGGAATCAGAGAAAGATTTCGACAGAATGGGATATGCCCAACTCTCACAAGAACAGGGAGGAAAGAGAAGCTACTTGAGAGAGCAGTGCAGAGAGAGAGGAGGCAGTTTTATGTGGAGAGTTTTCAGGGACAGGTTGAAGAGAGAACAAGCTAGACACAGGTGAAGACAGAATGAGCCAGAGAATGAGGATGAACTAGAAGGTTAGAATAGATTGCTAGAGTTAGTTTGAGGCCAAGCAGAGTAATTCAGTCAGAAGTGGAGAGAGGCCAGTATGAGTCAGTCATCTTGGAGAGAAGTTTGAGCCAGAACAGCTGGGTTGAACCAGCCAGCCGGAGTTCAGAAAGAGCTAGAAAGGGTGAGCCTATTCATCAGTAAGTCTCAGAAGCGCAAAACATTCTAGGCCTAGATTAGATTCTATGGAGATTAGAAGCTTCCAGGACTAGAACTAGATAAATTGATAGAGGCAGTGAGCCTTGGAGATGACACTCACATCAGGCAAATAAAACATACTTTTATATACTTCCAATTAATTGTGTAGGCAAAGAAGAAAATAGTGTTGGTTAGAGGGTGTTAAACTTTTAGCCACCTAGAAAAACCTAATGTTAATAATGAAACCTGAAGTCACGTGATACAATTTTGTCAGATATAGAGGCCAAAGCTAATCTGTTTTTTTCCTTAAAATGTAACAGATTGTAGTGTTCAAATACTTCATGCTAGAGTGAAAGATTTTTGAGTATGTTTGCAGTAAAAAACAACACACACCTTGTCTAATGCCTGGCCTTAGAGCGAGGATGGAATCATGCTTGATTAGAGAAGTTGTAGAATGAAGAAAGCAGAACTATGTTGTCCTTGTAATCAGTGGCTAAGTTTTTATGAGTTAATGGAGTTGAAAACAGAAACTTATGTTGACATGTAGCTAGAATTGGTGAATTGTGGACTTGGTTTTGAAGCAAAGGGTCTCAAAATTCTCAGAGGTTATTCTTTTAACAACTTTATTATTATTGTTATTATTATTACTACTACTACTATTATTACTGTGTATATGTGCATGTGTGCATGCATGTGTGTGTGTGTGTGTGTGTGTGTGTGTGTGTGTGTTGGGGCATGAATGTGTCATGGAAGACATGTGGTGGCTAGAAGACAACTTGCAGGAGACAGTTCCCTTTCTACCATGGGTTTTAGGGATCAATATCAGGTCTTAAGACCCAATGACAGGGGTTTTTACCCTGAATCATCTGCTTTATTCAAAGGCAGATGATTTTTTTCCCTTTCTTACTAACTTTTGAATTTTAAATTAAAACATAATTACATAATTTCTCCCTTCCTGTGCCCTCTTCCTCTGACCCCTTCCATGCCTCCTTCCCTTTAATCCTTCTCAAATTCATAGCCTTATTTCTACACACACACACACACACACACACACACACACACACACACACACACTCCAAATTATACACACATGCATGAATATATAAATAAAACTGGTCAGTCCATTTAATGTTGCTCATATGTATATGATCAGGGAGCTGAGGACGTGGTATGGTAGGGCTAATTAGGAGACTTATCTCTTCCTCTCTCAGCAGTTGTTGGATGTGTCACCCAGGGAATGACCTGGAAGCTGAACCCGTGAGATGCCTGAACAATGACAACATTTAATGTACATGCTAACATGGAAGGGGAAATCTCAGAGGACTCAAACAGGGGCTATTTTCTTAAAAACAGATGTTTGTGGGAGTCTGTCAAATTTTCTTCATAACTCCATGTTTCTATTTTGTTCCTGTTTTATAGTATGGGCTGATTTTCTTTTGGTAATTGGTTTCCTTGCAGGATTTAAAGAATGTCTCTTGTATTAGGGTCTTAATTTTTCCAGTCCATTTTGAGAATTTCCATTCCACCCATAAATTATTAATGAAATTATGGATATTGTTGGATTAGGTCTCTGATTTTATTATGTCCCTTGTTTTTTTTTTTCCTTTTTTCCCCCTCTCTTTTGGTCATCCAAATTATAAATCTCAGTTGTGTCTCACACATACTCTACTTTTAATTTTAGGGATTGTGACATATTCTTAACAGTTCACAGTCTACAACTTAGAATTAATATTGTGCAGCTTCACATAAATTACACAGATGAATACTGTGTGTATCAGTTTGTCTTTCCATCCTTTATAAATTGGTTATTACATGTGTTAATAGGCATTATAAGTCCCACAAGACGATTTTATACTATTTTGTGAACTCATAATCTTTTAAAAGGGAGGAAGAGGCTTTTATATTTCAATCTTTACTATTTAAGAAAAGATTTATTTTTATTCATGTGTAATATGTATGTGTCTGTGTTTATGACACCCATGTTTAAGTAGCAAAGGAGGCCAGGAGAGGGCATCAGAATTTTGCAGCAGGAATTACAGTAGTTGAGAGCCACTCACCATGGGAGCTAGTCCTCTGCCACCTACCATGGTTTCCTGTCCTCTGGAAGAGCAGCAAATTTTCTCAATTGCTAAACAATCTCTCCAGTCCCAATATTTACTACTTTTGATGTTTTACACTCCTTTCTGTAAACTCATTTCTATTTGGTGCTATTTTTATTTTATAGCTACAGAATTCTTTACTCTTACTATAATTCAGATCAGTGGGAATTGTATTATTTTAAACCACAATGTCTTTATTTTCTCAGCTTTTATTATAGTTCAGATCAGTTAGAATTGTTTTATTTTACATCACAATGCCTTTATCTTCTTTCTCCTTGAAAGAGAGTTTCACTGGATATTGAATACAAACTTTGTACTTTCATTTTGTTTTGTTTCTCAGTTCTTCCAAAGATATTGTACTCTCTCTGACTTCTGAAAGTTTAAATGAGAAATCAGTATATATGAATCATTGTTCTCTTGGTGTGTAAGTTGCTTGATTCCTTTTATAATGTATCTTTCTCTTTCTCTCTCTTAGCAGTTTAACTATGTGAAGACTATGTATAGTTTTCTGTTGCAATTCACTAAGTCTTTGTGCAAATTTAAGTCTTTTGCCAAATGGAAAATTTTTAGTCATTCTACCTTTAAATATTGTTCATTCTCATTCTCTCTTCCATTTCTGAGGCTTCAATAACATGTTATTATATATTCCCAAGGATTCAGGAAAATCTTTCCCATTTGCCCTGTCTTCTCTTTCTCTCTCCACCAACCATCTTTTCAGATTGGGTCATTTCTATTTACATGCCTTCACCTGTACTGACCTTTCTATATTTCTGATCCCAAGTGGTACAACTTTAATTTTAGGTGTTGTGTTATTCATCTCTAAAATTCTATTTATTGCTTTTTAAATATTTTTATGTATCATAGAAATTTGTTACCTTTAAATTAATTTTAAGAAAATTCTCCCTTGTCCATCTTCTTTTAGGGCATGGCCCTAGTAGACTAACTGTATTCCAGAGGTGGCTGCACAGCCAAGAGTAGATGGCAGCACAAATTGGACTAGATGGGCCTAAAAGAAATGAGGACACAAAGGTGGGTGAGTACGGAAGGAAGGGAGATTATTGTAGAAGGAGTTGGGGGAGGGGATAAATATGGCCAAAACATATTATATGAACATTCTCAAATAATAATAAGAAAATTCTCTGTCACTTCATTAAGGAAAGTTTCTTCATATAAGAAATTTCAGATTATGTTCTGAATATCTGGACATTATATTTTCTCATGTGTTAAGTTTTATGTGTATATATGTGGTGTATACAACATGCATGTTCATATACATGTGTCTGTGCATATGTGAGGCCAGAGGCAGTTAGCACTCGAGTCCCAGGGATCCTTCTGTCTTCTAGCCCTCCTTCCACACAGTGATGGGGTTATAGGCATAACTGGCCATACCTGGCTTTTTTCTAAGTGGATTTTAGGGATTTGAACTCAGATCTTTAGGCCTCTGCAGCAAGAACTCGTAATCGTTCAACCCTTCCTTTCTTGTAACTGTGGCTTTTTCAAATCCTATTCTTTAGTCATGAAAAATTTCACTTTTCTATTCATTCCCTATATGACACTGACTTTGACCTAACTACAGGCAGAGGCATACAAAAATGTTAACTCACCCTGAACCAATCCTATCAAATCTTTCCAAGATTTTACTACTTGAGTTCATTCCCTAGTATTTTGACTATTGGATTTCTAGGGCAGTCTATAACAGTTATTTTCTAAGTTAATCACAAATCAAGTTGCTAAGAGGCAAGCAACATTTGCTTATCCAAATATAAGGAGATAGATAGGTGGTCTTCAAAAACCTCAAGAGATCTGTAGAATATGGCATTTAAAGATATTTTTTTAACTTAAGATTTTTTTTTATATCATGACATGTCAGCTCCTGACAGCACACCCTATTCTACTCCAAGTAGAAGGTGAGGATTGAAGAATCACCAATTCGAGATGGTTGAACTAGTGGCACTTGACAAGAAAAATCCCTTGTTTCCACTGTAGACAGAATGCTGTCCAAAAAGGACAAAACTTGGAAGCAGGTAAGTCGACAGACTAGCTCTGCCAACACAGGGTAGACAAGTCCTTCATAATTCCTACTTTACAACTAATGTCTGTCAGAGAAACAGGGCCAAATGGCTGAAGATTGATGCTGTAATGTATGGAGAGAAATTGGGAACTGTCCAGGTATCCAGTTGCATGTCATTTCTTAGTTTTGGAAGCTGCTGGCCCCACATTTCCTGTATAATCAGATATATTTATCCCTCTCAGGTCTCTGATGTGGTTGAAGAATAGATAGCTAGAGTCTCATAGTTAAATTTTGAGTTGTTTAGGAATTAAGGGGGTGTTCTGAATCTAAGAAGATGTTTTTAAGATGGTGATGCAAGCTAGGATGGAAGCTGAGTTGGATATGGAACTTTAAACTCATGGAGATGGTTAGATAGTAGAATGTTAAAGTCAGGTGCCAAATATGTATGGACTGGACATTGGGAAAGTATGCTAATCCTTATAATTTTCATAATTGTGACATAATTATTTCTGTTGTTTTGTATTTTATTTGTTGTTATAAGAGAAAGAGCCATTTATTGGACTGAAAGGGGGAGGTGTTGGGGGGGAAAGATATACCTTAAACTTAAAAAAAAATAGGGAAGAGGATGGGGGTGTTGACAGGGAAGAGGGTGGGATAGGAAGTGGGGAGTAGGGAGGGGATTGTGATTGAGATATAACTTGAAGAAATAAAAAAATAAAAAATAAAAAATAAAATAAATACTAATAAAAAAATAAAACTCACTGTGTTAAGCATTTGAGTTTTGTCTCTACAAAGCATTTCCTATACTTTGTAGTTGACCCATTGAAGGATAGAGCTAGGAGTTTTGTGTGTGTGTGTGTGTGTGTGTGTCTGTTTTGCAAAGCAATTTAAAATAAAATCCAATACTAACCCAACTACAAATTGTAAGTGGAAAAGAAGTTTAAAATAAGCAGATACTAACTCACCTACAAACTATTCAATCTATGATAATGACATGCCTGAAAAATACATACGTGTGATAGTGGCACAAAGCTTGTGGGAGTAACCAATCAATACTTGATTGGATGTAGGGCCCAATCCATAGATGGAATCCATATCCAACACTGCTTGGGTGGTCAAGAACGTGAGACCTAGGGGAAAATTAAGTACTACTGTTCTGTCAAAGGATCATAGCAATAAATGACTCTAAAGATTCTCAGTTATAGTCATAGATCAGTGTCTTGCTCCGCCATCATCAGAGAAGCTTCCCTCTGCAATAGTTGAAACAAATACAGCGATCCGGAGTGAGACAATATGCTGAGAGTGAGAGAACTTGGAAAACTCAGTCCTAAATGGCATGTCTTCATCAAATCCCTACCCTCAGAGCTCAGGGAACCCTGTGGAAAAGGAGGCAGAAAGAATGTAGGAGTCAGAGGAGTTAGAGGACACCAAGATAATAAGGCCTTTGAAACACAGAAGGACCAAGGCACATATAAACTCAGAGACTGGATCACATTCACAGGGTCTATACAGGTCTACACTAGATGGAGTTCCAGCATTGAGAGAAAAAGCAGGCACATACCCCAACCTCTAATATGGAAGTTATTCTCAATTGATAACTACTTGCAAAGGAAAAACTAGTTTTCTCCAATAAAGTTCTCATGGGGAGATACAACCTAGACCCCATGCTCATCAATAAATGGCCAACACAAAACAAACTCAATGGTATCTTTGGATGTTCTTTGTTTCATAATGCCTTGGAAGGACAATTTTTCCCCTTCCAAGTATTTTGTGTATATGTTTTGGCTTCTAATTTTGTGTTTTTATGGGATTCCTGTGTATACAAATATGCATGTCTCTGTGTTTGTATGTGTTTCTTGTACTTTCTCCATGGCTCTTTTCTGTCTGTTTATTTGTTTTGCCTATTCCAGTTTTTTTTTTTGCTTTTGTTTCATCTTATTTTATTTTATTATTCTTTAGATGCCTTCATGTTTTCTAATGAGAGACAGAAACCATGTGGATTTGGATGGAAGGTACAGAGGATCTCAGAGGAGTTGAGGGAGGGGAACTCATATTCAGAGTGTATGAAAAAATCCATTTTCAGTAAACTAAAAACAGAGGAAAAATAAAATAGCAAAAGTGCAAACTGGCATTTTTTGGGAAAGTTAAGTAATTAGGGCTTAGAGTATATTTGGAAACATGAAACTAGTTAAACTTCATGGGTTTTATTTGTAAAAATCACCACAAACAGGTTAGGTGTATAAGCATAAACTATAGAAATTTCTATTTACAATGTTTGAGAAGCTAGAACTTTGTGATGTAACATCTCAGGGCAGAGGGAAGGGTTTCCTGAGGGTCCTTGAAGGAGGCACTAAAGTGGGTCTTATCCAAAGTTCATTTTGGATAAAGATTCGTAATCTGGGTTATAAAGCTTGGAGAAAGAAAACCAACATGAAAGACATAATCCAGTGATGGTACTTGGAATGGTAGTCAGTGGAGATATGGCATATGTCAAAAGAAGTTTATTTATGAAACAAATACAGGAACCAGCAATTTATGCTTCTATACAAAGAGAAACTATAAAAGAAAAAATAATTAATTATAAGCAACTAAGGTTCAGTATGTGTGCCCTCTTACTCAGATATTGAAGGAGAGATGCACCTCAGAGAAATGGAAGCTGGATTTCTTGATCTTTTCTGAGACATAGAAGCTTCCAAGTCCACTTTTTGTCTCCTGTCTTTAGGAACAATTGCCCCTTGATAGGCCAGGAATCTAGGAGTCCAAAAAGGGAAACTGTAGATATGCCAATCAGATTCTAGATAGTGGTCCACAGTTTAAGCACAGTTTGTTAATTATTGACAAGTACAAAACATAGTTACTGGTGATGTGTGAAACTAAATTAGTGCAGCTCAAATGTCCTTGTAGTCAGTGAACTAGGAGATGGAAAATTGCTCCGAGAGCATTCTTTAGCTGGACCAGCTGGTTTTTTGGGTTGGAATCTCTGATGGTAGGGATGTACAACCTGTGCGAAGGTCTTCGACAGGCTCTTGGAAGGCTCTGTATGGGCTCCTTCAGGCTCTCCAGCCAAGCCAACTTGGAGGGTCTGGAGTTTTATTAGGAAGCAAAGACTTCCTAAGGGTCAAAGAAGCTCTTGTGACTCTCATAATGGTGTCTTTCCTTGACAGGCCTCCATATTTTTATGCAGTCTAATGTTTTAGTTGGCCCAGAGTCTTTTTGGCTTGAGTTTCTGCCTTTTCTTTAGGTTGTTTTCTGAAGAACAAAATCAGTCTTTCAGCTCTCTTTATAGAAGTTCCATCAGCCTCTGGCTGTACTGAGCCCACAAAGCCTCTGTAGCTCTCCCACAATTCTCTTTGTAGGAGGTGATGGTTAGAAATGGAATAGGATATGATGTACTTTCTACTTGTGTGAGATTGCATATCTGACAGAGTTGGTGAAATGCTGTTTTACTTTAAATGAAATTAGGATTTCTACTAAATGACCTTCCTCCCATCTTTTAAATATTTTTTGGATAACATTTAAAGAAATGGATATTATTGTGACATTTTCATGTATGTACATAATTATATTTTGTTCTTATTTTCCCCTGACACAATATACTTAATCTAAGTCTGTGTTGAGAGACAAAAATGTACCCACCTAAATCTAGGTTGTTGTTTTACAGAATGATCTCCTGTTTCATTCATTTTCTTAAGAATACCATAATTTTATTGTTAACAGCAGATTAAACTTCCACGGTGTTTCTGTATCTTATTTTTCTATATCCATTCATCTTGATGAACATCTAGGTTGCTTCCATTTCAGGGCTATTGTGAATGGTGCAGCAACAACCATGTGTACAGCATTGGCCCTTCACGCTAACTTTAAGGTCCTCTAGGTATACACACAGGAGTGCTACATCTGGATTATATGATAGTCGTGTTTTTAATATCTGAGGGAGCGTCCACACTGATTTCCATAGTAGCTGCACTACTTTATACTTCTGTCAGCAGTGAGGGCTCCTCTTTCCCCACATTCTCACCAGTATTTGTTGACACTTGTTTTCTTGGCAATAGCCATTCTGACTGGGATGAGATGGAATCAAAAGTCAGTTTTAGTTTCCATTCCTGATGGTACAGGGTGTTAAATGAGTGTTCATGTGATTATAGGATATTGCATTCTCTTGAGAATGTTCTACTAAATCTATTATTATCCCACTTACTGATTGGAAACTTTTTTGGCTTTTAACTTTTGCAGTTATGTATATATTCTGAATGATAACTCCATGTTTGATATATAGTTGATGAAGACTTTTTTTTCCCCATTCTGAAGGCTTCAACTCTATTTCCTTTGCTGTACAGCCTTTTGTTTCTAGCAATCCTGTTTGTCAGTTCCTGGGATTATTTCCCATGCCACTGGAGTACTTTGCAGAAAGCTTTTGCCTGTAAAACTGATATCTTAGTTTTCCTCAAATGTTCAGCACTTTAGGTCGCACCTTAAAATCTTTCATTAAAAAATTGTTCTTAAGCTTGGAGTTTTGAATGGATGTGTTTGTACAGGATGAGAGATATAGCTCCAATTTCCTGTTCTCACATGGACATCCAGTTTTTCCTGAACTAAAGATGTCTTTTTTTTCCTCAATGTATGTTTTGACTAATTTTGTAAGATACAAAGTGGCTCCAGATGTTTTTATTTCTGGGTCTTCTAGTTCATTGATGCACACTCTATTTTTGTGCTAGTAACATGTTCTTTTTTGTTACTAAGACTCTTTAGTATAGTTTGAGGTAAAGTATTGTGATTTCTCCAGAATTGTTTCTGTTTAGGATTGATTTGACTATTTGGGATCTTTTGTATAAATTTTAGGGGGATTTTTTCTTTTTAGTTTTGTGAGCCCCATTGTTGGAATTTTGATGGGGATTATATTGAATCTACATATTGCTATTAATAATGTGATCAGTTTTGTATTAGCTCTGCCTACCTGTGAGCAGGAACATGTTTCCACATTTTAGTGTCTTTGTCAATTTCTTTCATTGGAGTTTTAAATTTTTCATTTTAGAGGTCTTTCATGTTGTAGTTTGTGGCTTTTATTTTACTTTATTATAGACTTATTTGTTTTACCATACTTCTACCTCTACCTCCCTTCCCACCCTTGTTCCTGCTAACCCCCCAACATTAGGTGGGAAAAGAAGGAAGGTTAGAGGGGAAAGGGAAGTAGATCTCTTTGAGCTACTTCCTGCTGTTTAGGGTCCCCAGGCTTTGGGGGCAATATCAAACTCAGTAGTCAGGATATACATCAGTCCAGTAAACCAAACACAGCAAACCAGAAAACCAGGAAACACAGCAGCAGAACAAGTCATCAACAGCTCCAAGGAAGCAGCGGCAGGGAGAACAACAACCTCTCCCTTGTTCAGAGCCACCCCCTACCTTTTGGGACTCTGGCTTTTTATATCCTTCTCCAGAGTCCTAAGAATTAAACTCTCTGCAGCTGGCTAAGTCAGACCCCTGCTAGGGCATGAAGCACTTATGGTTTACAGGTGTGGACAAACTGAAGCAGCCCCACACCTGGGATTAAAACAAGAACATTCTCATATTATAACTTGTTTTTTTTTAAGATGTAAAGCTTTTACCATACTTTCACTCTGATTAGGTTTAGTCTTAGATATTCCCAGGAAGCTATTATGAATATGATTGTTTTCCTGATTTTTTTCTTTTCAAGTTCATTGTTGGCATATAGAAAACCCACTAATATTTGTATATTGATTCTATATCCTGCTGTGTTGCTGAAAGTAGAGGATCATGTCATCTGCAAATAGGGATGTTTCAACTTATTTGTTTTCTATTTGGATATATCTCTGGAATAAAACCAAATTAATCATGTTTTACAGTCTTTACATATTCTTGAATTAAGTTTTCAAATACCTTATTGGGAAATTTTAGATCTATGTCCAACAGGAAAATTGGTCTGTGGTTTTCTTCCACTTTTTATTGTAGATATTGTGTGCTTATCTGATTTTGATGTCAGAATTAATTGGATAGCATTTTTCTATTTTATTGAATAGCTTGAAGAATATTACTGTTAATAATTAAGGATTTGGTAGAAATAAGAATGAATCTATTTATATTGTTGGGATATTTTTATTCATTATTGTTTTAATTTCTTCACTTGTTATGAATATTTTTACACTGTTCATATACTCTTAGTTTAATTTTGGTAGGCCCTATGTAGTAATCTATCCATTTCTTCTAGAGATTCCAGATTTTTGAAATATAGATTTTTCAAAGTATTCCCTAATGATCTGGATTTCAGTGAACTCTGTTGTATCATCTTCCTTTTATTGATAATTTATTAATCTTGTTCTTCTTTGATTTGTTAATACTAGTTAGAAGAATATGACAATCATGTTAATTTTCTCAAAGAACCAAATTTTGATTCAGTATATTGTTCTCTTAATCTCCATAATCTTACTTTCTGTCCTTTATTATTTCTTGCCTTCCGCTGCCTTGGGGTTTGGCTTGTTCTTGGTTTTTAAGAGCAAAAGGTGTATTATTAAGTTACTTATTTTGAGACCTTATGTGTATCATTAAGTTATTATTACTTGAGACCTCTTTGATTTTCTAATGTAATTTTCCTTAACTATAAACTTTTCTCTTAGAAATGCCTTATCTGTATCTCAAATGTTCTAGTATTTAATTTCAGGAATTGAATTTTTTCTCCCTAGTTTTTTCAGTCATCCACTGTGCATCCATTAGTACACTCATTTGTCACTAAATATTTGTGTATGTGTGTGTCACTAAGTATTTGTATGTGTGTGTTTTTTTTTTCTTTTGACTTCTGGTTTTATTCCACTATGGTCTGATAAGATACAAGAAGTTATTTAGATTTTTTTGTATTTTAAGAACTTTTTTTGACCTAGAATGTGATCTAGTTTAAGAACAATTCTATGGGCTGCTACGAAGAATGTACACTTCATATCCACTGGATTCGAACATTCTGTACACACCTGTCAGGTCCACTGGATCTATGATGTGGTTTATGCACTGTTAGATGACTTTTAGTTTGGATGGACTATCTGAAGATGAGAATGGGTTATTAATATCACCCGATATTATTGCCTCAAAATCTATCTGACTTTGTATGTCCATTACTGTTTGCTTTATGCAATGGAGGACACTATTGCTCAGTGTATATACTTATAGTTTTTATATGTTCTTGATGAATTTTTCCTTTTATCAGTATGTAGTGGCTCTTTATCTCTTCTGACTAGTTTTGAAGGTAGAAATCTCTTAAACATTGGAATAGCTATGTTATCCTGTTTTCAACTTGTGCTTGATGGATAAATTGATTTCTATCCTTTGGTTATCAATTTGTAGGTGTCTTTGACAGGTAGATAAGTACTCGAACATAACAGTTGAAGCTAGTTTTTTTCTCTCTCTTTTTCAAAAATATTTTACAACCCAACCCAGTTTCTCCTCCCTCCTCTCCTCCTGTCCTTCCTTCTGACCTCCCCTCTGTTCCTCCATCCATTTCTTCTCCTCCTCAGTTTCTCTTCGGAAAGGGGCAGGTCTCATGGACAACAACCACACAAGTTGCAGTAAGACTAGGCATCTCCCCTTATATTAAGGGTGGATGAGGCAATTCAGTATGAGGAGAGTCCCAGGAGCAGGCAACAGAGTCAGAAACAGCCCAGCCCCATTGTTAGGAATCCCGCAGGAAGACCAAGCTGCACAGCTCGATCTATTTTTTTTAAATCAAATTAGATAATGTCTCTCTTTTTAATTTATTCTTCTCTCATACCTGACATTTTGCCTGCATTTCCTCCTCTCTCCACTTCTCCCAGTCCCACTTCTCCCCTCTCCCACCCCCAGATCCACTCCTTCTCTTCTGTTTCCCTTCAGATAAGAGCAGGCCTCCCAGGGATGTCAAGCAGTAGGCCTCCTGCCTGCAGAACTCTCCTACAATCTCAGTTTGGTTTCCAAAGACCCGATCTGCTGTTGTCCCTTCCATCCCACAACCCGGACCCCCTAATCTGTATCTCTTTATTGGTGACTTGAACTCATTTACACTTGTTGTTGGGCAAGGCTTGCTACTTCCTTCAATGTTGGTTGGGTTATTGCTTGTCCTTTACTTTGTTCTTTTTTTTCTTTCTGGTTTACAGTGTTGAACATGTTTCCTTTCCAGCACTCCTTGTGAGCCATTCCTCTCCTGAAACTTATTCTTTCCTGGGTTCTTGTGACTGAGACTTTTTTTTTCCTCTTCTGTATAGTATTGCTTTAAGGGTCTTCTGAAGTCTGCCTTGGTGGTTATGAACTGCATTTTTATTTGATTTACTGTGTTTTTATTTCCAACATTTTTGCTTGTTTTCCTCCCAAAATCTGAAATCTTCAGCATTCCCTATAAACTCATCCATTTTATTGACCTTTTCATCCATATTGCTGATTTTCTAATCCATTTTGTTGAATGTCTCCTCTTGCTAGTGGCTTTCCTTTCCATATCCTGGACTTCATGTTTCTTTCATTATTTCATAAACTTCATGTTTACTTCATTCGTCTGCCTATTTGTATCCTCTTGAGGTCACTGATTGCTTTTCATTTAGCTTTTCGCCATTTCTATTTTTGAATTTAGTAGTTGAGAGTTGTGGTCTTTTGAAGGAGACATATTGCCTTGCTTTTTCACATCTTTTGTTTCTCCATTCTGCGATTTCCACATCTGCTGGTTTGAATATTTTTCTTCTAATATTATTCAAAGAGCTTCTTACTGATCAGTTCACATGTGTGGGTTCAAACTCTAGTACTTTGGGATGAAGTTTCTGTTTCCTCTTCCCCTATCATTGAGATGCACAGCTAGATTTGTGTTCAACTTGGATTTCTTCTTTTTGCCCATTACATTTTTTTGTTTCTTGGTGCTTTTCAGCAGTCCTGTCACTATTTTTGTGGATTTCCAAATCTTTCCTTTTTTTTTTTCTGTCTTTGAAAAAAATAAAGAATCTCTATTTTCTCATACTTTTCTTCACTGGGTCACACAAAGGGTGCTCTAGCCCAACGTATTTTCTAAGGGTCCTTCATTTTGTACATTCTGGTCCTTCAGACTTTAATCCAGGATAGTCATTAGTATGCAGGGGTTACGTTGACCAAGACTGAGACCCTACTGGCCACACTGTGTTTTGTCTTGAAACTGATGCAGGGATGAAGGATTTTTATCACCCTTGTCCCTCTAACAAATTTGTGAATTTAACCCAGGAACTTCATGTTTCTTTTCATAGCTGTATTTACTTTGCCTCAGAACCTTCTGACTCGTCCTCTGACTTCAGAGTGCATTCCCATTTTTCTACTGCCCAGACAGACAGTTTCATTAGTAGGTCTTTTCTCTGATACAAACAAGTTTTGATGAGAAAAATTGTTCACAACTACTCTGGAGGACTGTTATCCTAAATGGCAAGAAAGTAAAAATTGCAGCTTGTTCTAGATTGTTTTGTGCTGTGTGAAAAATATAAAGACATTTCCTGCACTGAGGGTGGAGTACAAACAACATGGCCCACGCTGCTCTGGGATGCATAATTGGCACAAGTCTTCTACAGGGCAACATGGAAAATATTTGAGAGAACTTGAAATTTGCAAAGCTATAAATTCCTCTTCTAGAAATGTATCTAAAATAAAATTAGAGGTACTAAACACTTATTTATAGTGATTTATTGTAATTAATACAACCCAGCTGCTCCAAATGGTCTTTGATAAGTATTAGGTTGAACCACATGAGATTACTTAGAGTTGACAAATGTTGAACTGTATAACACTTTTTATATTCTCCAACCAAATAAAGTTGGGATGTTGGCATGATCTATTCAGGTATATTAAGCTATAAAGCTGTATTTTAAAGATTAAAATACTAAATAGTAGAGAGGACAGTATATAATAACCATACACTGTCAATTTTCAATTTAATTTTGTGAAATGCACATCTGTGTACATATATATATGTATATATATATATGTACATACATATATGCATGGTCAAAAGCGACTTTATGGAAACATTCACATTAACATTAGTTCTCCAAGTTGACTACATTACTAGTTTTTATTTTTAATTTATCTTTATAATTTCCTGTCTTTCCCAAAACTGTTTGGGTTTTAATGTGTAATGTTCTATATTTTTCCCTGAAGTCACAGAGCAAAAGCACCGTCCATATTGCTCCATAGTCTCCAAATCATTTTAGTGATGTCACAACACTCTAGTTAGTAGAATTACATCAGTTCCTTAAATATTTCTCAGCAGTGGGCAATTTGAAGCTGAGTATTCCTTGCTCCCCTGCTTTCTTCTTTGTTTTCTTCCCCTCTCTCTAAAAATGAATAATAAAAGATTACGTGATGGCTTTTTATCATTTCCATAAATTCTATCCTCAGCAGTGAAGCTGTGTTGGCCGAGGATGGAACCAAGGAGAAAATGAACAAGGAGCTGAGGCTGCCCTTGTGTTCCTTATCCCTGTACCTTGTTCTCTGTGGAAGGGCCAGAAAGCAGTGCCCTGAGGACACTCCTTGCTAATGGAAACCTCACTTCCTTCCCAACAGTGCCCAGCTTGGGGTCATAGCTTAGTGCTCCTTTACTCCTAAGCCTTGGAGGAAACCTCAATGGGTCCAATGAAAATATTGCTTGTCTTTTAGCACATGTAACCTTCCAGTCTCTACCCTTCCTTTTTTGTTCAGGAACAGCTTGCACTTTGGGATACCCACGGCTGGCTTGACATAAATCTATCCAGAAATCCATGGCCGAGGTTTAAGGGTCAGACCCTCTTATGCATGGAACAGTGGATCTGGGTTACTTCTGGCAAAATGTACAGTAGAGTAATATTGCCTTGTTCTTCCAAAACGGTTGGTGTCTGGATACAAGCCTCAGCAGCTTTGGCCTGACTTTAAACTGGTCTTGCATCTTGTTTTGTTTGAAAACAGAGGTTTGGGGGAGTCAGAGGACATATAAGGCATGTGTGTGGGGGGGACACCACCAAGTGTCCTGATGTTTGGGAAGTAAACTATCTCCAAGCCTCACATCTGGGTGAATTCATGTGAATTGGGAATCTACACAATACCAGACCCAGGAGGCAAGCAAGGCCAGGTCAGCTGCAGGAGAACATGGAGAGTGGGAAGCTCTCTTGGGCATAGTGACAGCTGGACAGGCAAGCTCTGGACAGACTTGCAACCACCTTCTTCTTCATTCTTATCATCTATTGGCCGTCTGCTAGGTATTTGGTGATGGACTATGCTTGGAATTAGTGGGTGGATTAGATTTGTTTTGTTATTTTGAAAGCACTCTCACAATTGACCAGAGGGCTACTAAATGCACATTATAAAATATATCGAAGTAGGAGAAGAATTGCTGGAAACAGGGCTTCAGTAGGAGAGGTGAAAGTATGAGAGGGTCACAGGGATGAAAATACCCCAAATTCAGTATGGAAATGTATGGAATTGACAAATAGTTTTAAAGTCACCAAGAGAGATGGTGACATAGAGGAGTAAAGAGAAAGTTGTGGGTACACAGGAGAATGGTAGGGTTGGGGAAGTTTCCACAGGAGGTGAGGCTGAGTTGATGCTGAAGGCTGAGCACTGTGCTGCTTCTGGGGGCTGAAGGGAGAGAAGAACATCGCTTTCTGCTGAAGGGTAGCAGCCTGCCAGGTGAGGGCTGGCCAAGGTCCCTGTCTGAAAAGGAGGCAAATGCTGTTGCTGACCTTGGTTTTCACTGCTGCCACCTTTCAGCCATTGATGAGCACTTCCTGTACCAGTGAAGTGCAGAGTACTGGCTTATACAGGTGGGTGTGAGAGATGGGAGTCCCTTCCTAGGAGGGGAGTCACTCTCAGTTGTAACCTTGTGAGGACAGTCACTGAAGTAAAACTGAGTGCAAAACCACATGCAGAACTAGGCTTTTACACAAGCTGCTTTCTCCCACTTCTTATATAGCCACTTATTCCCATATATAAGGGATATAATCCTTAGCATATATATTTATATATGCATTTCTTTTTTTTATAAATACTTTATTTTTTTTTCTTCAAGTTACATCTCAGTCACAAACCCTTCCCTATTCCCCCTTCCTATCCCGCCCATCCACCCTCTTCCCCCCAGAAGTTTCCCCTTTCAGTCCAACAGATGGTTCCTTCTCTTATAACAGTACGTATTATACAAAACAACAGATATAAATATGCCACATTTATGAGAGTTAAATGGCCCGGTATACCTTCCCAAGGTCCAGTTTATACATATTTGGCCCCTGACTTTAACATTCTGCTATCTAACCATCTCCATGAGTTTAAAGGTCTATATCTGACTCAACATTCATATTAACTTGCAACACACTTTTAAGAGTATCTTCTTAGATCTATAACACCCTCTTGATTCCTAAACAACTCAAAATTTAACTATGAGACTCTAGCTGTCTATTCTTCAACCACCTCAGAGACCTGAGAGGGATAAATATATCTGTTTATATAGGTAGTGCAGGGCCTGCAGCTTCCAAAACTAAGAAAGGACATACCAATGACTGCCTGGACAGTTCCCATTTTCTCTCCATACATTCCTGCATCAGTCTTCAGCCTTTGGGTCCTGATTCTCTGACAGACATTTGTTGTAGATCAGGGATTATGAAGGACTTACCTACCCTGTCTTGGCAGAGTTAGGCTGTCAACTTCCCTGCTACCAAGTTTTGTCCTTTTTGGACAGCAGTCTGTCTG
>CAJQZJ010037361.1:1969518-1982973 GCA_907164525.1 Lophiomys imhausi | reverse complement strand
GGGAGGGGATTGTGATTGAGATGGAACTTGAAGAAATTAAAAAATAAATTATTAAAAAAAGGGATAAGTGCCTATGTTAAGTCCTTGCAAGTTAAGGTTTCTATTTGTAATGAATAAGTTCCTGTTTATTAAATATGATATAAACTGAATAACATTTTTCAACCTAAAAAAAAAAAAAGACCATTAGTGTGAACTTGGTTCTTATATGGTGAGTGTCTTGTACCATCACAAGAAGGCAAAGACACCTGCAGGCTAAGAAGAGAGATCTCAGAGGAAACCAACCCTTCTAATACTTCTGTCTCAGACTTCTAGCTTCCGGAATTGTGAAGGTAGATTTCTGCTGTTTAAGCCTCCCAGTCTGTGGCATTTTGTCATGGTAACTCACACGTACCACTTATGCATTAAGTATTATTCTAAGGCTTCTGTACATTCATTGACATGGGTGTCCTGGTCAAGCCCTGTCCTCAAGAAATTTGCAGCCTTCTGAGTATCTATTGATATGAATGGTGTCTTAGGTGTGCATAAGAATGGCTCTGCCTGAAGATAACCAATATCTGAAAAGCAAAGGTAGACATTGTTTAACACACACAATGAACTGAGCAGATGAGATGATTCAAGACCAACTGAATTAAGGAGGAGCACATCATTAGGGATGCTAAAATGGGAGAGGAACATTTATGATAGTGTACATGGAGACATTGTTGGAAAGGTGCCACTTTATATAAGTAGGGCTCAGAGAGAGGAACAAGTCCTTCCCAGATAGTTTCTACCCCCAGAGAAAGGTTAGAAGAAGTTCATGTCTTAGTTACTTTTCTATTGCTATGATCAGAGACTATGACCAAGGCAACTTACAGGAGAAAGAGTTTATCTGGGCTTTACAGCTTCAGAGGGTTAGTCTATGACTATCTTGGGTGAGCATGGCGGCAGATGGCAGGCATAGTGCTAGAGCAGTAGCTGAGAGCTCACATCTTGAGACTTGATTACAAAGCAGAGAGAGCTAGCCAGGATTGGTATGGGGTTTTGAAACCTCAAAGCCTGACTCAGGTGGCACACCTTCTTCAGCAAGGCCACACCTCCTAGTCCTTCCCAAACAGTTCCACCAACTGAACGCTGAACATTCGAATGTAAAGGCCTGTGGGGCCCATTTTCATTCAAAACACCACAGCTAACATTTCAAAAGGGGCACACACATGGAAAGGGTAATGTTAACAAAGAGATGGTGAAGCTCTTTGGGAAGCAGAAGAAGATGTAGCAGTCTTACCTGTCAAAGAATAATGAAGGTGATCAACAGTAATTGTACTATGTCTCTGTGTTTCTTATGTGCCAAACACCGTGCTTTAATGCCTTTTAAACAATGGCCTTGTTTCATCTTTCAAGTAGGCCTTGGTATATAGCTCAGAGTAGAGTGCTTTTAGTAAGGGTTTAATCAGCAGTACTATAAAAATTATATTTAAAGTAAAACTACAGGTAGGTTTTGTGTGTGTGTGTGTGTGTGTATTTAGAAAGAGAGAGGTAGAATGGGAAGTAGAGAGGAAGGGAGGGGGTAAGGAGGGAGACAGGGAGAGATTGATTGTCTTTTATATCCCAAACTGGCCATGAGCTTACTATATTGCTGAGTATGAATGCATTTCTGATCCTCCCACCTTACCCTTTCAAGTGCTGGGATTAAAAGCGTGTTTCACCATGCCCCATTTATGTGATGTTGGAAATCAAACCCAGGGCTTCATATATGCTAGGTAAGCAACCTACCAATGATCTACATCCCTGGCCCTGAGGTAGTATTACTTTTAATATATAGGTTATATCCCAAGTTACAAAGCAGTAGTAATTTTTGACTATGATGGCTCCCCTTTGAAAACATAGATGAAAACAAATAATACAAATTAAAAAATCGATGGTACCTACTCAATAATTAAGAATGAAACATGTGGAACTTTTAGTAATAATAAAATCAGAAAAGCTTGGTCTGGTGACCATTTGAAGTCTACTGTGCATCAGCAGTTCCTAACCTGGACTGCCCATAGGAATCCCCTGGAGAACAGGAAAAATTTCATCATCCAGACTTCATTTCATACCCTAGTTCCTGAGATCTTTTCTAGAAGTCTCTGTTCCCCAGATCCTCCTTCCTTTTGTTTTCCTGACACAGACACCCTGTAACTTCAGTTTGCTCTACCTCTTCAATTTTCATGCAGCTCTTTTTATATTCTTTTGCAAATTTTTCCATCTCAGACTCTTAACAATGTGGCATCCGGTATGAATTTTCCTCTGGTAGCAAATGCGCAGCACACTGCTCATCTGTTCATTAATGTTATTGGATTCAGAAGCCAGTCATAGACTCCTTTGAACATTCTCCAAGTTCCTGAGTGTATGTGGAATGTCCTCTGTCTTCTTCAATCCCTTACTCCCCTTCTTCTCTTCTCCTTCCATCTATCTTCTTATCCTTCTGTCCAACTGTGGCACTTACAAAGCTGCATAGCTCTGGTGTGTGTTGTAAATATTTAATCCTCTCTTATTAAATTACTGATGCCTCTGCTTACTTGTTCCAGCTCAAATCTATTGTGGACATCCATCTATCCACTGCACTATTTCTCAAGGCTTGGGAACCAAACCTGCTTTATTTTTCTTGGCTTATACCTAGTAGAATGCACACTCATACAAAGCAGAAAACACACCCCTTTTCCCTAGAGAAGATGCAATAATATTCTCCTTCTAAAAGAGCTTGTGTAGCTCATCAGACAGAGCATATTATCTCTGGCTTCAGGGTGCATTATAAATTAAGACAGAAAACACAGATGGCAGGGCAAGAGCTGCATGTTTCTCTCTGCCCACTGAGGCTGGGTACCACCAGATGCTCTGCAGTAGTAGGAGGGGCAGGGGCAGGTACACGGGTAGGATCTGAGAGCCTTTGGCTCTGGGCTTGTGGCACAGTGCATCTGCCGGAATGACTCATCTCACTCCATTTCCATTTTCCTACAGGCAGTACAATCAATCCCCTTAACAGTGGTTCTCAGATACATTATCCGGGATTACACAAAGGCTGAACATAGAAGTAGACTCAAGGAAAATGTAAACACATTTAGGTAAGACAGATGTATTATTGATGTTTTGGAAGGGAAGTTGGGGCTGTATTATCTCTACCTCTGAAACTACCACCCGAAGCAAATGTCCCCTTGGCACCATTCTCAGACATGGTTGGCTGAATTTCTTGTGTGTTTCAAGGTCATAGGTAAACAATGAGGTTATTGATTTCATGTACATCTGGGAGAGTTTGAGCCTGAGACATTTGTGGGTCAGTAAATGACTGTTGTACATGTAAGGACTGAATTGCTAACAAGAAATGGGGCTTCAGAGAGGTCTGGAGGTGTCTCATGTTCTGATGGTCCTGAAATTACTGGCCAAGTATGTTATGAAGCAAATTTCAAATCAGAATTGTTCAAATGCATAATAAGCTGCCAAGCAAAGACCCTGCATTTGATTTTATTAGTAGAAACCAGAAAGTCACACAAGAGGTACTGGGGGCGCATTCTGAAGAATACACTCGAGAGTCTGTGGCTAAGACAGTTGTCCAAAAGGATTCTGTGTTCCAGAGCAGTGCGGACACTCTTTGCCATCAAATCACCTCAATGTTGTCTTTCTGGTATAGGAAAGAGGACAACTTATAATTTCTCTTAAAGTGTATTGATTTTGGCCCTGTTATCTTACTTTTTAGAAGCATTTCAGACACTGCAAATAACTTTTTCACAGTGAAGAATGACAGGCCAATTAGCTGCCAAATCCAGGATGAGAAGATGGAAGGACATACGGACGTACGTACTGGGAAATCCCACTTACCTGAACAGCCAGGGTCCAAGGGAAGTTGACATTTAGAAAGGGATAAATACAATGTTTTCTTTCTGCCTTTTGTAACATAGCAACAGACAGAACAAGCCTAAAAAAAATCCAGCTCCAAATAGACAATAACAACTTCTTGTTGCTTAAAAAATAATAAGCCAGCTAACCAGTGGAATGAAGACCTAACAATAACAATAAGCAAAAGAGAGAAGGTAGACAGGCACTAGAGATTTCAGGCTTCAAACCGTAATAATCACTTGCCAGGGATTACTGTGTGACTATTAGCCACAGATGATTTTCTTGGCCATCCAAGGGCAGCAGACCATGAGTACACTGGGGTTTCTTCTCGAGTGAAAGGAGGGGTTGCAACACCCAATGCTTGTGAGCCTCATCCCCGACACTAAGCTGAAAAGCAGTTCAAATAACCTCCAACCCCAGAATTACCAAATGGGTGGAGGGGAGTATGAGGCTGCCTCATGGGAGGAAGCATTCAAATACTGGATTTAGTTACATGGAGAACAGTTCTTAATATTCTCTGAAATCAGAAAAACGGAATGCTAATTCTTTAAGGAAATCAACTGAAAGCCAGGAATGGCAAATATCATTAAGGATGTTCAATTTAATTTATTGCTTGTGAATGCTAACATAATTGAACGGATGCAGATAGGCTGCAGAATTAGACATTTTTCCTCTGAATGTCTGGGGCCTGGCCCCTTGTTTTATTGCAATGAGTCATAGCACTGCATGGGCTGCATGCATCCAAAGCCGGAGGGAACAGAGGTGTGTGCCCACTTGTAGGGACAGACTGCAGCAGTAGTAAAATGTGCTCCTAGGTGTTTTGGCTGCCAGATATGTTAAGTTTTTTTTGTTCTTCTAGATCTAGGATAAGCCATGATAAAACTGCCCAACCTGAACTTTAGGTTCTAAGTAAAAAGTGAAAGCAACTTGAAGCTGGATCTTAATAGTGGATACAAACACATTTTTGAAAAAGACTCTGTGGCATAATGAAAAATGGGGGGAGGCAGGAATTGATCCTGTTACTGGTAGTTGTGGTCTGTGGAGAGAATAAATAAACAGGTAGGCGTATGTTTACTATGAAAGGTTAGGGATGATAGTTGCTCTTAAGGGTTATACTTATTTTCAGGCCTTTTCTAGACCTTCTAATATCAAGCTAGGCTTCTTGAAGTCTATCCCTATGTTTGCTTGGGAAAGTCGGCTGCAATGGAGGCTCCTGATGTGTCCATACATACTCCATCAAGACAGTACTTGAAGCTAACTCAAATAGCACAAATTCACATGAATTTTCCTGAGTTGTTTTATTTTTAACAGTTTTATTGAGATTGACATACAATGACTGCATGTGTTTAAAAGGACTCAGTTTTGATAGATTTTTGACATATTCATACACCAATGAAATTATCACTATAACCAAGATAGTCAACATACCCATAGTCTAAAAGTTGAGATTTTGTTTTTGCAATTCATCTCTTCTGCTTGCTGTATTCTCCATCCCACATATATCTGCTAATATGTTAGTTTGTTTTTTCTAAAATTTTATATAGAATGGAATCATATGCATCCCCTCAGCATAATTGTTTGAAATTCATCCATCTTGCTGTCTTATTGGGATATCAATAGTCTTTTCCTTTTCATTGCAGTGATATTAAATTATATGAGTATACCAATATTTGTTTATAATTTTTATAGTAGGTAATTTTTTCTGGTATGAATATACCAAAATTTATTTATTCATCTGGTTACAGACTTCAGTTGTTCTAGTTTGGAGCAGTAACAAAGTAATGCCTGAAGACATTCATACATAAGGCATTGCGTGGACAGTTTGTTTTTTTAATTCATAGTTAAATGTCTGAGTGGGAGAGCCTGGTATATAATATATGCAAATTTAGTTTTTATCTCTTTATTATATTATTTATTTATTTAGTTTTGGCCTCCATATGTGTGTGTGTCACATGCATGCCTAGTGCCTGCCAACCCCCAAGGACAACCTCAGATCCCCTGGCACTGGAGCTATGGATAGCTGTGAGCTAGCGCGTGAGTGCTGGGAACTGAACTTGGGTTCTCTGCAAGGACAACTGTTCTTAACCTCCGTGTCATCTCTGTAGCCTAGCATTTTGTGTTTTTAAGACTTATTTTTTTATTGATTTTTAATTATGTGTACTTGTGGGTGTGTGCAGGCTAGTGCCAATCTCCCAGGAGTCCAGAAGAGGATGTCAAATCCCTGGAGCTCCAGTTACAGGTGGCAGTCAGCTGCTTCATGTGGGTGCTAGGAACCAAACCTGGGTCCTCTAGAAGAGCAGGAAATGTCGGAACTGCCGAGCCTTCTCCTTAGCACCTTTTGTTGTGTTTTCTTTTCCTTGAATTTAGAGAATTTAAAAATTTCACTAAAGACTAATATAACTCAGGTTATGTCAGAATGAATTGTTTAACCTCCAAACAATTGAGGATTCTTCTTTACATCATTCTGTTTTTTGACTTCTAGTTTATGTTCAAGAATCATGGTCAATTTGTCTTCTTTTGTGTGTGCTATTGTTCTTCAACACAGTCTGTCTGGGTGAATATTCCATTTACACTTGAGAAGAATGTGCCACTGTTGCGTAGATCTGTCTGTCAAGATCTGTCAGCTAGATCATGCTAATTGATGGTCTTCATCTGTGCTTTCTTGTGTCTGCTTAATTACTCCATTGGTCACGAAGAAGGGAGTGTTGAAAATCTCAAGGATAATAGTGGATTTGTCTGTTTGTCCTCTCTATACTTTTAGATTCTGCTGTTAAGTGGATGCACATTAGGATTCTTGTGTCTTTGTAGAGATTTGACCCCTTTGCCTCCTTTAGTGTTCCTCCTTATGTTTATTTTCCCTGATACAAAAACTTCTCCAGCTTTCTTCCTATTAAAAATTTCAGGTCATAATCTGTTTTCAATCTTTTGTTTAAACATATTGACTTATATTTAACATTGGCTAATCCCATGACAAATATACAGTTAGGCCTTGATTTAATCTTTGTGTAGTTTGATAATCTATCTTTAAGTGTGTTTAAATGTTTCATATTTACTATAGCAAAGCTCTTAACACTCATATGACTGTTGAACTGAGCGGGGCTGATATGTAGGAGCACCTCATGCTGGAGGAGTAAGATAACTGGGAGAGGGAGGAGAGGGTGGGAGGGTAGGACCAGTAGGGGTAGAGAGAGGGGACTGTGATGGAGATGTAACTTGAGGTAATTAAAAAAAAAACCCAGCCAGTTTTAAATCAATCTTTTAAAAATGTTTCCTATTTGTTTATTTATTTCTATTTTGTCCTGTTTATGTGAAACTGGGTCTTACTACAAGCTCAGGCTGAATTTTAAAGTTTGATCCTCCCACTTTCCTTCCCCAGTGCTGGAATTATAGATACCACTGGATGATATTTCTCCTTTCTCTCTCTCCTTTTTGATTATTAAATCACTTCTGCTTCCTGTTGCATCTTGACTACTGGTTTGCTGTTTAACTCTCAACAATCCCTCTTAGTTTAGAATATTTAGGGCATATCCTCATTCAGTCAGAGTTGAAATAATGTAGCATTTTTATCAGCCATACAAGGTCTTAATAGCAATATTTTCCCAACACTCCTAACTTTGTCATTATTATTATTTTTACTTTTATATATGTCTTCAGCACACAAACTAGGGCCACTGTTCGTATGTAACAATTGCACATTAGAAGAGAACAGTTCTGTCCACATCATATGCCCTGGTTCTTCCTTTCTTTATTTGTGCAGTTCCAGCTTTCCCATGGCCAATCTGAGTTCTCTCACCTGACAAATCCTTACTGAAGAGTCAGTGGCATTGAATGGACTGGTTTTTGTTTAAATACAGAGGGCTTTTTTTCTTCCTGCCTCTTTTCTGTGTTTGTGGAGGTTTAGAATCCTGAGTGACTTATTTTTTCCACACTATGAAGGTATCACTACTCTGTCTTTTGGCTTGTGTGGTTTCTGATGTTCCTATATACTTAATGTAGCTTTGTTTTGTTTTCTCTAGCTGTTTTTCTCTTTGCCATTGCTTCTCAGTAGTTTAATATTCTGCATGGATTTGTGTTTTGGAGTCTGTCACTAATTTTATTGGATTAATAGTATTCCAGATCTCTCACTTTTAAAGCTATTTTTCTTTATTTCTGGGAGTAAAGTGACATTATTGTCTCCTTTCCTTTCCTTTCTCCAAACCCTTCTATATACCTTTCCTTGCTTTCAATGATCTTTTGTTCATTGTTGTTACATACATTTATGTATATGTATATGTGCATGTGTATGCATATATATATATGTGTGTGTATATATGTATACATAAGTACATATAAATTTAGTAATATGTATATGTTACTAAATAAAATCTGCTCAGTCTATAAAATGGTATTTGTATGTGTGTTTTCAGGGCTGACTATTTGGTAGTGGATAACCAATTGTGTTCTTTCCTGGGAAGACTATTTCTCCCATTCATCATTCCTTAGTTGTCTGTGGTTCTTTGTGTGGGGTTGAGGATTTGTGGGCTTCCTCTGTTCACTTTGGCATGTCTATTGTCATTGTCCTTTTTCAACTCATATATATTTCAACAGGTTATGCAGTCATGATGGTGAGACTTCATGAGTGTAGCTTCTGACATTACTAGGAAACACGGTCTCAAAGCAAACTCCCTGTCCTTTGGGCTCTTACTATCTTTTCACCCCCTCTTCCTCAAAGTTTCCTGAGACTTAGGTGAGAGAACTGTTTTGTAGATGTATCTCCATTGGGACTGGAGTCAAGTCTACTTATGAGTGTGTGTGTGTGGGATAGTTTGCATCTCTTTGTGCTTTTATTTCTAGCACTTACAGTTATTTTTTTCATGTTTTTAAATCTCTGCACTAAAATCTTTTGACCTTGAATATTGTCTCTTCCTCCACATTTGTTAGTGCCAGTGTCCCTGGAGTCTTCAGTTATAGGTGGCTGCCAGCTATGTCATGTGGGTGGTAGGAACCAAACTGGGATCCTCTAGAAGAGCTGCAAGCACTCACAACTGCTGAGCCTTTTCTCTAGCAACCTTTATTATATTTTCTTTTCCTTAAATTTAGAATATTTAAAGTTTTCTCTCAAGACTAATGTGACTCACAGGTTATTTAAAAGACGTTATCATCTGTATATAGTTTTCATGTTGCTTTTAATACTTGTCCAGCTTGCTCTTTGGTTTCCTTGGTTTTTCATTGTTTGTTTTTGTTTTTGAATGTTTGATGTGATATTTTATTTTATTCTTATATTCTTTATTGTGAATTCATCATAACATCTTTTTGTTAACAGCTACTTTAGCATCTATAGATCTACATTAAGATCTATAGGATCTTTAGGATCTAAGCACAGTTAACTTTCATGTAGCATCACAGATAGCATACAGAACTTACATAGTCTGTATCCCATTTTAATCTCTGGACTTAATGTTTTTCTTCTACTTGTTCTACAGTTAGTTCTGATATTACCTAATTATTGTGTTAGCTTCAAATCAGGGATTGGTACTCTAAAGTCCAGAGAATAAAGTAGCCTAACTGCTATATATGTAAATAATATTTTACTGTAATACCATACCACACTTATGCATGTATTTTTTAATGAAAACTTTCATACTATAATGTGAAGTTGAGTACTTGGCAAAAACAAAACAAACAAATGAAAAGCAAACAAACAAACAAAAAACACTGTATGGACTGCAGTAACTAAAATATTTCATGTCTGAGTACTAGAAAAAAAATTGCTAATCCCTCTTCAAAATGGTCAATTGATTTAGAAGGCTTTCCAATGGTTACAAATTAAATCGTGAGAACTAGTAAGATGGCTCTGTGGGTAAAAATGCTAGCAGCCAATCCTACCGATTGGAATTCAATCCCTGAAACCCACTTGGTGAAAAGAGAGGGCCAGCTTCCATCAGGGTGTTCTCTGACCTCAGCACATGAGTGAACACTGCCCCACACCTCAACACACAGAGCCCCTGACACACATGAATATCTAAAGTATCAATACCCCTCTAGTAACAACTTCTGGTACTTTTCATCTGTTTAAGTAGGCATATATCTCATATCAATTTTCCTTGTGACTAAGCAATCTACTTAGAATTTTGTAGGACCCAACTAATGACAGTGGACTCATTCAGCTGTTGTCTATCTAACAAATGATCTCCCTTCTAGTTTTTTTTCCACTGCATTTCTTTTTTTTATACATTTTTTTTATTTCTTCAAGTTACATCTCAGTCACAATCCCTTCCCTACTCCCCCTTCCTGTCCCACCCTTCCACCCTCTTCCCCCAAACAGCTTACCCTTTCAGTCCAACAAATGGTTCCTTCTCTTATAACAGTAAATACTATACAAAACAACAGAAATAAATAAGCCACATTTATGAGAGTTAAATGGCCCAGTATATATTCCCAATGTCCAGTTCATACATATTTGGCTGCTGACTTTAACATTCTACCGTCTAACCATCTCCATGAGTTTAAAGTTCTATATCTGACTCAGCTTTCATACTAACTTGCATCACTATTAAAAACATCTTCTTAGATCCAGAATGCCCTCTTGATTCCTAAATAACTCAAAATTTAACTATGAGACTCTAGCTGTCTATTCTTCAACCACCTCAGAGACCTGAGAGGGATAAATATATCTGATTATATAGGAAGTGCAGGGCCTGCAGCTTCCAAAACTAAGAAATGACATACCAGTGGCTGTCTGGACAGTTCCCATTTTCTCTCCATACATTCCAGCATCAATCTTCAGCCTTTTAGTCCTGTTTCTCTGACAGACATTTATTGTAGAGCAGGGCTTATGAAGGACTTACCTAACCTGTCTTGGCAGAGCTAGGCTGTCGACTTTCCTGCTACCAAATTTTGTCCTTTTTGGACAGCAGTCTGTCTACAGTTGAAGCAAGGGGTTTTGAGAGATAGGCTTGCCACTAATTCAACCATCTCACACTGGAGATTCTTCGATGCTTATCTTCTACTTGGAGTAGAATAGGGGGTGCTGTCAGGAGCTGATATGTCTCGATATCAAAAAAAACCTAATTTAAGACCACATCTTTGAATGCCGTATTCTGCAGATCTCTTGGGGTTTTTGAAGATGCCCTATCTATCTCTTGTGTTTAGATAAGCAAATGTTGCTTGTCTCTTAACAACTTGATTTCTGAGTAGCTTAGAGAATATCTGTGATAGACTGTCATAGTAGCTAACAAAGTGACATGCTTGCATGACTAGGAGTTTGTATTTCTTAACTATCCTAAACAGTTTAAGACGGTTGGTATCAAGAGGCCAGAGCTTCACATTTCATTTTTAAGTATCTCTAGGTACAATACCATTAGGAAGCATTACCTTTAATTTTTTATCAGTATACAAAGATCTATTCCAATGTGGCCAAATATACTCTTAATTTTGTATCAATATACAAAGATCAATGCCTATGTAGCCCAATACAATCTTAATATTACATCAATATACAAGGGTCAATACCATTGTGGCCAACTATAATCTTAATTTTGTATCAATATACAAAGATCAATACCGATGTAGTCCAATACAATCTTAATTTTGCACAATAAACAATGGTCAATACCACTTTAGCCAAATATAATACTAATTTTGTATCAATATACAAAGGTATAAGGGCATATTCAATAATCTGTCCCTTCTTCTTGGTCCTTCCCATACTATGTCTATGTCTCATTTTTCTCAAGTCCGTGCACTCCTACATAGGAGAGAAAGAAGGATACAGAAAAGGAAAAGAAGGAAGTCCCTGGGTCTAACCTCCAAAACCCATTTAACAAGACCATTTAACAGCTTGTAATCTCTTCCACTAAATAACAAAGTTTTCAGTTATCCTTCAAATAACCAGGAGGGGGGCGTAGAAACACCCTCCCCACCCTCTGGGCATGGGATATCACTCCCTTAAAATTACTTCCTGCTGATTTGGGTCATAGTAAACCTGTTTGGGGCCCAAACCAGAATGGAAAAATGGTTAAAAATGTTAGTACAATCCTTTTATGTTCAGTCCTTTTGTGCTCAGCTGTTTAGATGTCCTAAGGAGTTTGTAGGCAGAAGCTGATCTTCCAGGCTTTACTGAAGTCTGGCTGGGGCAGTGTGTAGAGCTGAACGGTCTTAGCGATTTTGAGTTGTTGTGGTTATAGACTTTTGATGTAAACAGCTATTGAGGGAGTCTGTAAGGCTGAATCATCTGGGCCACTCATCTTCTTTGGTGTCTGATTCAACAGAATCAGATTTCTGTTGAGGTTTCCGTTGTCCAGTTGTCCTTGGGTTCCTTGAATGGATGCTTTGAATCTCCTGGAAAGATAAGAACAGAGCCCTGCCCTAATCCTAACTCTGGGACAATTACCCTTTTTTTTGGGGGGGGGGGTTGGTAATATTTCTCCTGAAGCAAATTTGGTTTTTTGACAATATATAAAGTATTATCTTTCAATCTGGGTTAAAGAAGAAATTATTTTGTTATTTTGTAGCTAAACAAGCTTTAGTGTATATATTTTGAGATCTCAAAGGACAATTTGTTTGTATTGAGTAGGCCTTTTGTAAGTAGCTTTTAAACTTAGGTCCTTCCAAATCCTATGTGTCTGTCTCTGCATTCTAATTATTAGTATCAAAGACCTGTGGTTCCCATCTGAAGGGATTAAAGATGTGTTACACCACTCCTGGATCGAAGTTTTTCTCTATTTAGAGTTTGTTTTATATCAGGCTGACCTTGAGTTCTGAGATCTGCCTGTTTCTGTCTCTAGTGTGTTGGGGTTAAGGGTGTACTCTTCTTGAAAGATGGGATTAAGGGTGTGCACCCTCACCACCCTGTTCCATGTAACTCTAGAATTTATAAGACCACTAACTCTATAGTGCTCCTCCCGTCTCTGCTGCAGTAAAAGGCATGGGTTAACACCACATTTTTCATGTATTTTGCCTTAGCTCTAAGTTTTTCGACTCTTGGAGGTTTATAAAACCAGGTTGAACGTCTGTAACCTTTATTTTATTTACAGTGTTTTAAAATTGTTACCTGTTTTTTTAAAATTAATAAATTTATTTGTTTGTTGCTTCAGGTTACATCTCTATCATATTGTCCTCTTTCCCCGCTTCCCAGCCCCACCCTCCCATCTTCTACCCCCTAACCCTTCCCTCTTGGTCCTCTGGGGTGGAGTGTCCCTACATAATTGTCCCTTGCCACAGTTCAGGAGTCATATGATGTCGCGTCCCCCTCGACCAGCAAGGACGACGCAACTCGCAAAAGCTCTTCTCAAGCAGTTTATTCAGGTCCCTTGAAAACAGTCTTCCGAATCCCTGCTTGTGTCTCTGCTTCTCTGCTTGTGTCTCTGCTTGTGTCTCTGCTTCTCCTCCCCCAAGCCCTTATATGCCTACTCAAACCCAATCAGATCATGCCATCTGGTGATCCAAGATAGGCTCACAAAAGGAGGAAGCACATAGGCAGCTGCTACCAACTAAGGCTTGTTTACAGCTAAGCTTGAGCTTTCTGGCATCAAGCCAGGCACCATCTTAGGGTTGCAGCTCACCACAGTTTTGTGGCTCACCACAGATCCCCCTTTTTGTTTTAAAACACAACAGGCAAGGGTAGAG
>CAJQZJ010037361.1:1953621-1969508 GCA_907164525.1 Lophiomys imhausi | reverse complement strand
GCACCATCTTAGGGTTGCAGCTCACCACAGTTTTGTGGCTCGCCACAATATGAGGGCCAAGAGCCTCTTCATACACCGGGGGCCTACGAGGCAGTACCGCCAGTGAAAGGTGTCTCCTTGCTACGGGGGGAAACCTAAAAAGAGACCAACAAACCCACAAACGCACAAAAACAAAGAACTACAACAAAAAAGAAAGGAAAAAGAGAAAAAAGTCTATGTCCATGTTCCTTTTGGTATGTTGCTTGTAGTACAGATCCTGTACTATATAGCTAACATCCTACTGTAAGTGAATAGATGCCATGTGCATCCTTCTGAGTCTGGGTTAGCTCACTCAGGATGAGCTTCTCTCGTTCCATCCATTTGGTTGCAAATTGCATAATTTCATTGTTTCTGATAGCTGAGTAATATTCCATTGTATAGATGTACCACAATTTTTTAATCCATTCTTCAGTTGAGGGACATTTGGGTTGTTTCCAATTTCTAGCTATTACAAATAAGGCTGCTATGAACATAGATGAGGAGACTTCCCTATGACTCCGTGAGGAGTCCTTTGGGTGTATACCCAGAAGTGGTATGGCTGGGTCCTGAGGCAAAGTTATTCCAAGATTTCTAAGATATCGCCATACTGACCTCCATAGTGGTTGCACAAGCCTGCACTCCCACCAGCAATGGAGTATGGTTCCCCTTTCTCGACACCCTCGCCAGCATGTGCTCTCATTTGAGCTCTTTATCTTAGCCATTCTGACAGGTGTGAGATGGAATCTCAGAGTCGTCTTGAGTTGCATTTCTGTGATGATTAAGGATGCTGAGCATTTCTTCAGGTGTCTCTCTGCCATTAGGGATTCCTCCTTTGTGAATTCTCTATTTAGCTCTGTCTTCCATTTTTTGATTGGATTATTTGGTTTCTTGGCATTTAGTTTCTTGAGTTCTTTGTAGATTTTAGATAATAACCCTCTATCAGATGTGGGGTTGGTGAAGATTTTCTCCCAGTCTGTTGGTTACCATTTTGTTTGAATGACAGTGTCTTTTGCCTTACAGAAGCTTTTCAGTTTCATGAGGTCCCATTTCTTGATTGTTGATCTCAGGTCCTGAGCTGTTGGTGTTCTGTTCAGGAAGTTGTCATCTGTGCCAATGAGTTCGAGGGTTTCTCCTACTTTTCCTTCTAGTAGATTTAGTGTGACTGGACTTATGTTAAGGTCTTTGATCCATTTGGATTTAAGTTTTGTACAAGGTGATAAGTATGGGTCTAATTTCATTCTTTTGCAAGTGGACATCCAGTTGGACCAGCACCATTTGTTGAAGATGCTGTCCTTCTTCCATTGTGTGGTTTTGGCTTCTTTGTCAACGATTAGTTGGCCATAGGTGTGTGGGTCCATGTTTGGGTCTTCAATTCGATTCCATTGATCCACTGGTCTGTTTCTATACCAGTACCATGCTGTTTTTATTCCTATTGCTCTGTAGTACAGCTTGAAATCTGGGATGGTGATACCTCCAGATGCTTTTTTATTGTACAGGATTGATTTAGCTATTCTGGACTTTTTGTTGTTCCATATAAAATTGAGAATAGCTCTTTCCAGGTCTATAAAGAATTGTGTTGGTATTTTGATAGGAATTGCATTGAATCTATATATTCCTTTTGGTAGGATAGCCATTTTTATTATGTTAATCCTACCTATCCATGAGCATGGGAGATCTTTCCATCTTCTAAAGGCCTCTTCCCTTTCTTTCTTCAGGGGCTTGAAGTTCTTGTTGTATAGGTCCTTTACTTGCTTGGTTAGAGTTACCCCCAGGTATTTTATATTGTTTGTGGCTATTGTGAAGGGGGTTGTTTCCCTTATTTCTTTCTCGGTACATTTGTTTGTTGTATAAAGAAGGTCTTCTGATTTTTTTTTAGTTAATTTTGTATCTAGCCACCTTGCTGAAGTTGTTTATCAGCTATAAGAGTTCTCTGGTGGAGTTTTTGGGGTCGCTTATGTATACTAACATATCATCTTCAAATAGGGATAATTTGACTTCTTCGTTTCCAATATTTATCCCTTTGATCTCCTTTAGTTGTCTTATTGCTCTAGCAAGGACTTCAAGTACTATATTGAAGAGATATGGTGAAAGTCGACATCCTTGCCTTGTCCCTGAGTTTAGAGGAAATGCTTCAAGCTTCTCTCCATTTAATTTGATGTTGGCCACTGGCTTGCTGTATATTGCCTTTATTATTTCTAGGTATGGTCCTTGTATGCCCGTTCTCTCCAGAACTTTTAGCCTTCTCATTTTCTTTGGATGTTGTACTGATTTCGTCCATCGAATCTTCCATGCCTGAGATCCTGTCTTCCATCTCTTGCATCCTAATGTTGATACTCACATCCGTAGTTCCTGTTCTCTTCCCTTGGTTCTCCACTTCCTCTTTTAACTCTGCCTGTGTTTTCTTTATTGTTTCTATTTCTATTTTCATGTCTTGTATGGTATTGTTCGTTTTGTACATTTCCTTCTCCAGCTTGCTTATTTTTGTCTGGAAATCTTTCAGTGCTTTGTCCTTTTCCTGTTCAAGCTGAGTCATCTTGGCTTGGAGCTCTTTAATGGTGTTATTCGTTGTTTTGACTTGTAAAATTTTGGCTTCTTTGAATTCCTTCATAGATTTAAGTTCTTCTTGAAGGGACTCTATCACTTTCCATAATGCAGAATTGTCATCGTTTTCATGTGTTTCTGCTGGTGTGAGGTCATCCAAATTGGATGAGCTAGGATAGTTCTGCGTTGTTGGAGTCATATTTCCTTGATTTCTATTTTTTCTTGGACCTTTGGCCTTATGGATGTGTTTAGCTGTCTGCTCTTGTTGTTTTCTGTGCTTGGATCCACAGGGGATGCTTTGGTGTAGGAGTCGAATTGCTTGGCTATCTGTCGTTGCTTACAGGGGGATCTCAGGGTCACTGTGATTCTAATAGCCTGAAGCACTGTGAGCTGGTGCAGCCTATTCCCAGGTAGTGAGAAATGACCCAGGATTGTTTCACTGTTCCCAATTCAGACTTCTCTATTTTGCACACTGAGTTATCAGCCTGTAATGGTTCTGATGGTATGGACCTGTTTGCCCAGGCACAGATTCTGTGGACTTTGGTTGTCGTCACGGAGACTGACAGGGCCTGGCTCCATGCCAAAATGTCTGGGTTTTCCAGAATACAGCTATGGTCCCCTGGCTTCTGGCTTCCCACTAGGCTCCTCTGCCGCAGGCGTGGCCCCTCTGCCCCGTCTGCCTGTGCCGGCTTCCCACCCCGGTTCCTCAGCCGTGGGTGCGCGGAGCCTCTGCCAGCTTCCTGCCCCAGCTCCTCAGCTGCGGGTGTGCGGAGCCTCAATCCCACCTGCCTATGCAGGCTTCCTGCCCTGGCTGCTCTGCTGCGGGCTTGGCGCTTCTGCCCTGCCCGCCCGCTTCCCGCTTGGATCCTCCATGGCTCGAGCGGCTGTGGACCTCCCGCCGTGAGCCCTGTTTCTGCCTTGCTAAGACTTCAACTAGCCCGCAAAGTTTCCTAAATAGCTATAAGGTCCTCCTGAGGTGTGGGGAGCCTAGTAGGCTAGTGAGTGATCACCATGTGGGCTCTGATTCTGCCTGCTGTGTATTAGGGTTGATCTTACCAGGCGCCTCTCCAAATGGGAGTTCCCGAGTCCCAGATTTAGTGGCTTCCGTGTCTGAGAGAGATGGGGAGAGAGCCTTGCCCTGGGACTTTTAACAGTCCCTTGGGAGCTGTTTGTGTTCCCAGAGGGTATAGTCCCTCCGGTTTTTGCACAGTGTCCAATAACTCTGTGCTTTTTATGGCTCTTTTCCCCCGTGTTCAAAATGTGTCAGTGCAGGTTGACGCCATCTTGGATCTCCCTCTCCCTTCTAGTTTTAAAAGGCTGTCATTGAAATGCAGACTTCTGTGTTGAAAATCACCTTGAAGATGCTGGTGGCCCCTCTTCTCACCATCCTGTTTCCATTGAGATATATGATCCTTATTTCCTTGAGCAAGTCATGATGTGTTTGGGGTTTGGAGGTTTCTTTTCCATTTCTTATTTTCGCTGTTGAGTTTCTTGTGTCATCATCAGATCTTGTAGTTCTCATCAAATTTGGAAGAATTTGCTCTTATTTCTTCTATTGTTTCTGTCTGTGTTGAAGATTCTGAGGATATAAACCATAGAGACTTGAACTTGCCCCACAATTCATGGTGTAATTCCATTTCTTGATTTTATTGTTTTAAACCATTTTCCTCCTCTTTGCATTTTTATTTTAAGTCACTTTTGTTACTGTTCTTCCAAATTCCCTAATATTTTCTTCCACAGTGTCTGAGATAATAGCAGTTTTACCCAGCATGCTTTTCATTTCTGAAAGAACATTGTCTTTCAAAGCTATTTTCCATGTTTCTATTTAATACAATCTATCTTCCTATGTTTTGAAATGTGGAAAAAGGAAAGTTTGTTGTTGTTTTTGTTGTTTTTTTTTAAATAGGTGATTAATGTTACCAGACAGTTCACTTTAAGATAAGAGACTAAGCTTGTTGAATAACGTGTATGAGCCTTCAAAAAGTAGATTTTTTTTCTTTCTTGATTACTGGTGAATACTAGGTCAGATAGTCCAGGTGCAAGGGAATGTGGTACATCACATGAAGATCATATAGAGAGTGTCTGAGAATGACATTCAGGAGCCAGGGACTGTCTCTGGGCCACAGATGGCAAAAACCGAGGACTTCAGTCTTATAATCATGAGTCACAAAATTCTACCAATAAACAGAAGAAACCTGATCTTATGATCTCAGATCATAAACTGCCCTTAGGAGTCTCTAAAGAAGCTATTCTTAACCTGTGGGTTGAGACCCTCACTGGGCAGGCAAATGACCTTCACAGGGGTCACACATCAGATATCTTGCATATCAGATATTTACATTATGATTCATGACAGTAGCATAATTACAGTTATGAAGTAGCATGGAGAATAAGTTTATGGTTGGGAGTTACTGCAACATGAGGAACTAACCATATTGAAGGGTCCCATCATTAGGAAGGCTGAGAACCACTGCTCTAGAGTGCCTCCATGGACATTCAGTAGTCTTTATCAATGTCCTTCATTCGCAGGTTTCAATAGCTAGGTGCCCCAGGGTCTGTAGGTGAGAGCAGTAAGAAGAAGCACATAGTTATAAAAACCTCCCGATGGCTGACACCAGCGGGCTGCTCTGGGAGCTTTAGTTTATGTAACCTTGGAGAGCAGCTCTTTCTTTGTACCAGGAGGAGCCCGTGGGTCTTTGCCAACCCAGGTTCCTGCCTTCCTGGCTTACCCACAGACCTGCCATCTGAAGCTGGGCCTTTCTGTGTGTTTGGGGCAGGGAGATTTTGTCTGTTTGCTCTGCAGGTGCTTTGAAGAAAACAAAAGTCTGTACTAGCAAGCCTAAAATGTTTACCTTGAGTGACACTTCATTTAAAAACGAGGAATTATAAACGGAAAAGCTTCAGAGAAACTCGCCGAATTGTAGCCCTCTAGACCTGGAATGAACTCGGAGCGTCTGAGCCAAAGTATTCTAATATTTCCTATAGTGAATATGTGAGCGAGTCATTTGAAAATTCACTAAGAGGCAGATTTGAAGTCCATAAGTCTAGGGTATGGCCCTAAATTTCTGCATTCCCCAGAGGATCCCAAGGGATGCCTGTCTCACTGGTTTGGGGACTACATTCTCAGTAGTAATGTCCCAAAAGAAAATATTTAGAAGTATATGGACAAAGGATATTTAGAGGGGCATATGGGAAAAGGAGATACAATTGCAATAACTATCTATTCAGCACTTGAAGGTCTGATGTATGTAATAAACCATACTTAGTGATGTAGAAAAAGTCAGGAATGAGAGTGAAGCCTGCTTTTGTAGAGTTTATGAATTACAAGGAGCTTTAAGTATACAGCTTCTTAAAGCACTAGACTACATGTAGTATAGTGTTGTCCCAGGGGCTCAAAATTCCTAGGCTCAAAATTTAGTTTGTGAAAAATTAGACAAAATTATTTAACTTCTAGATTACTTGTTTTCCTCATCTGAAATGAAGCAAACAAAAAAACCCAAGAACTATGATAGCACCTACAGCCGAGTGTCAATGAGTTGACATGTGTCAAAACAGAGATCATTGTCTAGAACATAAAAAGGATTAAAAAGTTGCTCTCAACCCAAGTTGAAAATAAAAGCATCATGATGGAATTCATATATGATATAATGAAGTTCAATTCCAATTGATTGTCATTGACCATTTCTTTTTGAATCATAGCTCTACAAATGGAGGTGGGGGGTTGTTTT
This sequence comes from Lophiomys imhausi, assembly GCA_907164525.1. Lineage (NCBI taxonomy): Eukaryota > Metazoa > Chordata > Mammalia > Rodentia > Muridae > Lophiomys > Lophiomys imhausi. Next base: position 1,963,221 of record CAJQZJ010037361.1, on the reverse strand, counting down.
TTGTTCTCTAGCCAAAGCCAGACTGACATAGAGGGTAACTTTGAGGCTATTTTTGTTCTGTGTTGGGGGTGGGGACTGAACTGGAAGTTAAGAAAACTTTGAAAAAGTTGTCATCAATACTTCTTAACATCCCTGTTTTTCCTTCAGTTTATCCAAAGATCCAGGAGGGCTGTCTTGCAGTTTGAGTCTGCCACTGACAGTTGGAAGTAAGGATGCTTCTCATGCTGTGGCTCCACAGCCATAGTTTTGACATTAGAATAGTGATAGTGATATGTGGTGGTGCAGGTGGAAGAACTAAGCGCAAAATCATGGCAGTCTGTCTAATGCTTCCCAGAAGATATGCAGGGCTTAATCCTCGGCAACTAATGTAAGTGTGAATTCTACCTTATGGCAAAAGAGACTTTGCACCCATGATGAAGGCTCTCAAGATGGTAACACTATCTTGCCTTTTCCAAGTAGACTCAAAACAATCACAGGTGTTCTTGTACAAGACAAAAAGAGGAGAAACTTGACACAAGCAGTGATAATATGACCACTGGAGAAAGAGGCCACCAGCCTGGCTTTGGAGATGGGATGGAGTTGAATAATATAAAGATGAAAACATTGGGAAATTAACCCTCCCTAGATAGAACCTTCAGAGGAAGGTAACCTTCTCCTGAGCCCTCGACTTTGATCCAGTGACACTGATTTCACACTTCTCATCTCTAGAGCTACAAGAGTAAATCCATAGCTTGTAAAACCTTACTAACTTTGTGGGAGTTTGTTACAACAAACTATAGAGCTCATCAAACTGCTATTGTTCATCCTTTCCCTGACTAGAGAGCCAATCCTGGCATGGTGCATTGCTAAGAGAAAGTCACTCTAATAATCTGCTTTCCATGAAGAGGCTTGAACTATGAAGAGTTCTTTTTCCTACTACAGGAAAATGATATACAAGAAGAGGTCTTTATGGTTCTTCAAAAACATAGTAAGAAACTTGGGGGCTATCCTGCTCTGTGACGTCAGGGGACTACTGACTGAGTGACCAGATGTCCCAAATGAAAGCACTTTCTGCTTTTCACGTTGTTCCAAAACTATTTGTCTGCAGTTTGAATAGCACCAGGTCTTATAAACGCTGCAATAAGTGTCAGAATTCAAAGCTCAGATTGTTTCAACCAAAATTACTTTAGAAATGAACTCCATATGGGAGAAACAAGGAAGGGACAATGATTTGTGAAGTGAATGAAGGACAGTATGCTGAGAAAGTCTTTCAAATTTTAGTCTGGATTGAGAATCAAATGTTGTCTAATCAGTCCCCCCAGGTTGATATTGACAAGACTTCAGGAATCAGGGAGGGGAAAGAATATGCAAAAGTTAATTTTTAATATCTGTAACATATACTGGCCACTAGTTAAGTACTACAAGATTAATGTGTGAGACTTTCCATTACTAAACAAGTTTGGTAAATTAACCCATTAACTATAAAATAAAATGACCTTTTCGTCCTCCTTGTAATCTTCTTTGCAATTTCTCCCTTGGATACAGAGGCCCATCCAAGAGGCTCTGTTACTTAACAGGGTCTAACAGGAGTGTTAATGGTCCAGACCTCTCCTGTTTTGTATTATACCACAGGTGGATTTTCTTAAAGAGCAAATCTAAGTTCCTACTGCAAAGGATTGTGGTTATTCATTCATTTGCATCTTTTTGAGACTCTATCATGTTCCCCTGTTAGCTTTAAGTAACAGCCAATTAAACACAGTAGTTTAGCCAAGAGTTAATAGAATTCAAAGTCTCCATTAAAATGTGGCATATGATAGCCATTTTACTTAGCCAAGCATGGGAACCCTTTGAAAACTCTGGAATTTGATTGGAGGACTCAGAATTTCTAACTTAGATGAAGCATCTGTGACACTATTCGGGAAACCATAAAATGCTTTGTAATTGTTGGTTAGTCATCATAATAATTGCAACAGCTACATGCCACCAGGGATAATTTGGAGAATGAAGAAGTGTGTGATTGGGACTTTTCATGGACAGTGAAACATCCTTCCTAAATTGATTCTTACTCTGCAAAACAGTTTGGTCCTGGTCCCCAGAGTCTGTCTAGAAGAGACTCTGCATAGAATTAAGCTCCCCCCTCTGGTGTCCTTCTTACCCACAGGCATCCAAGTCTTGACTCCCTATTCAGCTATGTGTCGCCAATCTCAGGATTTACTTTTTTTCCTTTCTGCACTTTTCCCTCCTTTGCTTCCTTCTGCCAGTTCCCTCTTTCTTCACTCTCTGATCTCTTCCCCTTTATTTCTCATTTTTAAATACCACAGTTTTATCTCTCTTAACTGATACAGTATATGAAGAGAAAATGCACTCAATTGAGTATCATCAGAAGGTACTATGAAGTTCATGAACAAAGGCCAGGGCAAGAAACTTGAATCTAATTGTGGAAGGTTTTAACTGCCAAGAGACGGTATTGCAATTTGATCTGGAAATTAGGGTTTCCATTCAGAAGAGACTTTAAATGAAATGTTATAAGATTAGTGTGCATTTATGGTAGATTATGATTGACAGTAGTGCAGAGGGCCAATTAATCTTATATGGGATGTGGGCCTGTTGAATGGAACTGTCAGTATGGTGTGTGCAGGTATGATGGTTAATCTTTATCATCAGCTTGACTTGATTTGGAATAGCCGAGGAGACACACTTCTGGGTGTGTCTTTGGGGGCTTTTCCAAAGGGATTAAACTGAGGAAGGAAGACACTCCTTGAATGTAGCTGCATCCCATGGGCTAGACTTCCACATTAAATTGAAAGGGAAAATGAAGAAAGCAAGCCAAAATGTAACTAGTTGTCTTATGCTCCCGCCTTCCCTCCACAGTTGAGAGGATTTCCTCAAACTGTGCCCCAAAATAAACCTTCCCTTCTTTTTGTAAGTTGCTTTTGTCGGGTGACTTATCACAGCAACAAGAAAACTGAATAACACAGGAGACTGGGGTTAGGTATATTATTGAGGAAGGCACTGTGGTACCTCAAGCACACAGCAATAAAAATTCTGAGCTGGAACAGTTCAAGTGAGAACAGAGCAAAGTAATTGCTAGGTCGCTCATTGATGGAGCTGAGGCAAGGATATCTGCTGGGGGTTAAAGCAAGAGAACACACATGGACAAATGATCTATTAGAATTGAGTAGAATTTTCTCTCTTCAGACCCTCACCTGTGCACCTGGACTGGAATGTGGAAACTGCATTTCATTTTACTATAGGATTCTTTCTAGTTCAGGTTTTATTGAGAAGAGGTGTACTATAGAAAAGAAAGAGAGGGCATTTTCTGGTCATGCTAGAAAATGTGAGTGGGCATATGGACATCATCAGACAGCACTGGGGGGCTCTTCAAAGCCTTCCAGATGACTCCCTGAGAACCATCTACTCTTACGCCAATCAGTCAAGGTCACAAATAGCATCTCCTGTGAAGCCTGCATCTTTAGAATGTTTGTGTGTTATCACCAGTACCTTCCCTCTTCACACTCCCTGTCTTTGCAATGATTTTTATAAATTGCTAAGTTACCTTATGAAATCTCATTTGTTTTAAATCCTACAGCAGTTCTCTTTTCCTGTCTTGTTTGCTATATAGAAAAACACAAGTGAAAGAACCTTGCAAGTTGAGATCATGTGATCATGTGGTTCAGAGGGAAGTAGCTCTGTTCACCCCAGCCACCCTTAGACTGTTCTCCTAACATCACACAGCCCTTTGTTTAAGAATACAAAAGAATGGGTCATGGATTTACAAATATTTCTACTATAAGTGATTTAAATATAAACCTCTATAGAGTCAATGCTGACATTTGACACTTAACATCCAGTTACCAAAAACTTGAGTATTCAAATGATCCTGTTCTCCTAAAATACCAACACAAAGCTGAAGTCTTACTAGGGGTAGAGTGCTGTTTCATAATATGAGGGAACAAAAGGTTACTAAACTTGAAACTTCATGTATAGTCATGTATCAGATGTTACTGATAGGCGGATTAATTTTTTTCCCCAGTAACCCATGGGCTGATAGAAAGATATTCAAATGGACTTGCATTTGAGTGCCAAAATTTTCCTTGAAAAATGCCTTTAAGACTTTTTTTTCTTCTTTAGATAAGTAAAGCCAAGTTCTTGATGCTGGAGGAAAAAAAAATTAAACGTTATGACCTCACTTTTCATCAATATGCATATTGTGTTCTGCTTTTTAGAATCCTTCTGGTCAATATAGGTATAGAAAGCCCCTTGTAAACCAGCCAACTACATTGGTATCTTTTCTCCTCAATGAATGTTTCCTAGTGTTAGTTGTCTGGTGTCAATTTTCTAGGCTAGACAGCATAGTTGGAAACACAGAGTCCTCTGGCTTTAGTTCAGTCCTTAATATCTGGGTGGGGGAAGGGAGAACTGTTCGCCTTCCTCAGGTCAATGGATTGCTGCCTTTTATGCACTGGGCATCTGAGTTACTGGATAACTCTCGGGCATGTCAACTGTGTTCTCAAAGCACGTAGGCAATTTGGGTGCTCAAGAAACATATTTGACACTGAATTGGACCTTGATAAGCCAGATTTCATATTTTTCCAAACTCTAGGGATGGGTAAACTTGGCTTTCTGCTTAGTTCACTGAATAGCTCAAAATTGTTTTTCAAATGTCCCTGTGATTGGCCAAAACCAAATATACTTTGCCAAACATTTTACTTAATTCAATAACAACAACAAAAAAATCCCATCTGTATTTTAATGAAAATTTAATCCATATGCTTGATTCACTTTTTGCATTTAATCCATCAAAATATTTTGTAAGAGTTATCTGGAATCCAAGAGGCCTTCTATGTCATTTTTGTAAAAATGTGTTGGCATAAGGCTCTCTCCACCAGCATATTTCTCCTCCTAATTTTGTTTTCCCAGCCCCCTGCTGACTTAGAATTTATGTGTCCTTTCTGTGATTCCCTTTTCATACCATTTACACTCTTGTGGGGTCTTTAATCAAAGTGACTCATAAAAGATATTCTCCATTTTGTTTTTCTGTAGTGTGTAAAACAGGAAAGATGTAAAAGATTAGGGTGACAAGGCATCTTAGCTTTTCTTCTAGGGAAGAGCCTAGAAGCCATGACTTTGGTCTTCCAGGTCCATTGAACTGTTGAATGGAGAGCCATAGTTATGTATTTAGACAGATGCATTTCATGCTGAAAGGAATAGAGAGGTGGGTAAAAGTTTCCCATATATAGAGGTAGAATCATTAGGAATGAATGAATGAATGATTGAACAAATGAATGAATGAATGAATGAATAAATAAATAAATAAATAAATAAATAGCAACCTTTTGAAAACAGCTGACTAATGTTAACTTATATAACATTTGAGATGGATTTAAAGTAGAAAGACTCTTCCTTACTAGGCTCATTGGGAAAGAGACTGCAAGTACAGTGAATTGATACTTTACTCTGCAGACTAGTTTTGCTTTGCTGGACAACCGGCTATCCAGCAGTGGCCAAAGAGAAGAGGGCAGGAGGAAGAGAGGGCCAGAAATGGAGGTTGGTGGCTTTGGCTGTGCTCTCCAGTGAGGTCATTGCTCTTCAGTGCTGCCCTGCTGGGCCTGTCGTCCTGCCAGGTCCCAAAGAGCTTCAGATACAATTGATCCCATTATAGATCAGGACAGACTCAGACTTGGCTCAGATGGATGGCCCACTCTCTTCCAGTGATTAGAACATGACATACTTTTCTCCTCACCCCCAGTGCTATCTCAGTCTTCTGATCGAAGGTTCTTTTTTCTTTGGATTAATCTAGGGTTAATCTAAGTTTACTTGCTTGATGCAAGTCTGAGCTGGCAAGGTGGACATAATCTTCAAAATAACTCTGGAAACACTGCTGCTCCCACCATCCATGTGTGTGCTAATTTGTTTAACTTCTGTCTACATTGGACCCAGACCAACTCTGAGAAACTGGGCACAAGGCTTAGTAGGATTAAATCAAAGATTAGTTCTGCATCAGATCTCAGATGTAACTCTTACTTTCATGCCGACTTGCTAGGAGGCTTCTCAGTGCTTTGTTTTTTTCTCAGAGACAGAGTAGAATGGAGGAATGTGGAAATACAAAAGGAACTTCAGGAGGCTGTTAAGGTGTCCAATAATGACTGCACTTAAACTGTGCCTTCAATGAGAACTTTTCTCAGACACTCGAGAAGGACTACCAATTCCTCGGCAGTGCATTCTGTCCCTCCATAATGTAAGGTGATAGCCTTAAGGAGTGGTGGTGGGCAGATGGTGGAGGTCTTTGCTTCCCTCCCAAACTTAAGAGGCAAAAAGTAAAGCCTGAAGATAGGGCTCTTCTTACACTCTTATCGAGGCCCAATAATAAGCTCCAGTTTGACTATATGTCCTTGATGTCTCTCATTGTTACCTTATTATCTCCATCAGTATGAGGAAGATGACCCTTGAGGTTCTTACATCTTTGTATCATTTTATTGTGTGACTTAATTCCTTTGAAAAGTCAGTCATAAGGCCCAAAAGGAAAATGCAATCTAGACACAATGATCATTTCACACCTAAATCTTCCTCATCCAACCAGCAATGTATTGGAGCCAGGATGGAGATGTTTCTGTTCTTTTGGCTTATACCAAAGTCTCCATTCCCATAGCTAGTAAATTTGCTACTACCAAAGACGAACACTGAGAGCTGGGAAACCACAGATGGATCCGGAGACCCTGTGCATCCTCAGGTAAAGAAGTCATTGCAATAAGCAGGCAGACACTTCTGTTTCCCTCATAATGGACTTTCATCATCAAGGGGACTACTCTACTCTTTTCCATTGTACCTACTTTTTTTTTCCTTTTTAAAAAACATTTCAATATAGATAATAAACTTCAAATAGACTCTACTTTCCAAGGGAAAAGATATAATAACCAGAAAAGACATGTTTTTTAAGAAAAAAAATCCCCAATGTTTCAAGATTATTGATCTTAATCTTCTAGTGATATTACTGTTACTTGGCAGCACTTATTTGGGGAAAGGCATGGGTCCCACTTGGGCCTGAGAAATGCTGAGCAAGTCTTTTACAAAGCAATTTTAAAGTCATGGAAAGAAAGTAGGGGCACTGTATAATTTGAAGCACAAGAAGGAGCCATGGTAAGATCTGTTAAGAATTTTGAAAGCCAGTATCTGGAAATCACTTAAGGAATAAAGTATTCATGTCAAATAAATGAATTATTACTGGGTTTTAAAAATAAAGCATTTTAAATTTAGTAAAATTAACAATAGCTTTATGTCAACATCACATTGCTTAGGGGTATAAGAGATTATGCACCCAGGTGGCTTATCTTCAAATTTTTATTCATTAAAAATTATAGTATTGAAGGTGCATTTTTAAACTATTTATTTATTATTATATTAATAACTCTACCTCCCTTCCAACCTATTGACCTGAGGTACAGGAGAAAAAAGTTAGAAGAGACAGAGAGTATAGACCTCTTTTGAGGAAGGTCTTTGGGGCAATTCGTCAGGATTCTAGCAGTCCATCCAAACAGCATACACAGGAACAGGTACCAGCAGTAACTGGAACACAGACAACTAGGAAGCCAGCAGCATTTCCAGGGAGGCCCAGCAGGACAGCCAGAGCAGCAGCAGCTTCCACACCCCTCATGGGGCTGTGATATCAGCCCAACCTGGGTAGCAATCTTCACCAGGGAAGGCAGCAGTAAATCTCGGAAGAAGCAAGTCTTGAAGCGTTGTCTGGAGTCTTTTCAAATGAAGCATCAATGAGAGGCATCACTTTTTACTTCTCTGTCTTTTAGGTTCCCTTTATACCCTCCTAAGAGTCTGCACAAGAATGTTTTCCAATTGACCAACCTCATACCCTCTGTACAAGGTACTTCCTGCTGACCAAGATCACATGCTCTCCAAGGAGTCTGTCCATCAAAGGATGTTTTCCAGCAAAAAAGCATATTTCCTACACATTGCAGTTTCTGGCTGGCAAAACATCACATGCTCTTCCATCAGGATGTTTTTCAGTGGTGGACAAAATACCCCATGTCCAGTACTTGAGACCAAAACAAAAAACACATTCATTAACACAACCATGCTTATAAAGAAATCAAAACTTGTGCCACATGGTATCCAATTAAAGCCTCTTAGAAATAGTAGCAAAATCATTCTTGGTATTTAGATTGAAAAACTAAGAAATAATTTCTCACTGAAAGTGATTTCACATTTTCCATCATATGTTGTGTCAATAAATCCATTGCATTAAAGTTGGGCACTTTAATATTGAATGACTCAATTTGGGAGGTGCCAATAAATAGAGTCTGAGTTTCCTCTTTGATATTATCAGTTATTATAAGGCATTTCTCTATATTCTGCAGCAAAATTCAGATATATTTTTTGAAAAAAATTCTCAGTGATATCCACAGAGATTTTGTCTTTGCTGGATAAAGAAAAATATCATATGCTGGAGAGCGATTGAGCCATTTGAGTCAGAGAGATTTTCAAACTTTATGTACAGCATTAAAAACTGAAAATCTGACCATATAGTCATGAGTTCAACCTGCTAAGATGCTGTATATGTTGCTGATGGACACTAGTCAAGATAAGTGTCATACAGAAATGCTTCTATTTCACCTTTTATCTAAAAAGTTACTATGATCATTGGCTTTAAGGCAATAGAACACCTCAGGTGGAAAAACAGAACAGTGAGCTTCCTGCCCATCTCATACTTCGGTAAGTGGCTTGTGTAAACTAACAGTCTTCATTGGTTCCATCAATACTGTAACCAGAATCTGAGTGCGATGGCTGAACACAGTCTGCTCTCCATAGAGAAGGCAGTGTGGGGACTTTCTTCAATGACTCATCTTTACTCACAGGCTAGATCCAGCCTCTGCTGTCAATCAGTTGTTATGTAGTGACTGTTAGCCAAGTACCCTTTCATCAACTCCCTTCAAACGATTGGTAATGAGGGGGAAAAATAAGCAAATGAAGATTTTTCTCTTTCAGTGTGGATTTTTCAATGATAAAATTTTAAAATATTCATGTAAAATATTAAAATAAAAACTATTCCTTACTTTTTCAGAAGTAACTCTATACCATACCAAGAAAAGTTCCCTGTGTGATAACACACACACACACACACACACACACACACACACACACACGCACGCACACTGTTTTTCCACCCTCTGTGTTTTTGCCATCCATTTCTACAATGAGATCTATTTTAAAATAATTTATTTTTTATTTCTTCAAGTAACATCTCAATCACAATCCCCTCCCTACTTCCCCTCCAGTCCCACCCTTCCACCCTCCTCCCCCTCAACCCCCCCTCCTCTTCCCTTTTTTTTTTTTTTTTTTTAGTTCAAAGTATTTCTTTTTCCCCCCAACAGCTGTCCCTTTCAGGCCAACAAATGGTTCTTTTTCTTATAACTATAAATACAATACAAAACAACAGAAATAAATAGGCCACAATTATAAGAGTTATATGGCTTAGCATACATTTCCAATGTCCAGTCCATATGTATTTGGCACCTGACTTTAACATTCTACTATCTAACCATCTCCATGAGTTTAAAGTTCCATATCTAACTCAGCTTTCATACTAACTTGCCTCATAATTTTAAAAAT
>CAJQZJ010037361.1:1902626-1937523 GCA_907164525.1 Lophiomys imhausi | reverse complement strand
ACACACACACACACACACACACACACACACACACACACACACACACAAACACACACACAGCGTTTATTTTTTGAAACAGTTTCTCATATTGCCTATGCTGGCCTTGAACTTGCTATGCAGCTGAAGCTAGTCCTGAAGTCCTGATCCTACTGCCTTTACCTCCTAAGTACTTGAATTGTTGATGAGTATCACCACGCATGGCTTTAAATTCTGCTTTTAAATCAGAACTTATGATGTTTCAAAATATAATAAAATAATTTTTCCTCAAACAAAATCTTCATTTGAATGGAGTTGGCTTAATAGAGGAAAGTGAATTGGTTGTTGTTAAAGCTGGTGTCTGTATGGAAGGGCCCTTCTCTCTGTACTTGGGCCAGGAAGATTCTTCTTAGCTTCATGTGTGGTGTCTTAAGATCTCATGAAATGCAATTTTCAAATTCCTATCAACCAACCCTCCCAGCCTAGACCTTGCCTTTATACCTGATCCCTGTGTGTCCATCTGTTTCAGCTGTTTGTTTGAACAAAATGATTTTATTATTTAGATGGACAGTGATAATAGGAAGAGGAAGAAACACTTTTAGTTTGCTGCCATTTCCTTAAGAACAATCTAGAAATCCAGCACTGTGGTGACATCAGGGTTGGTTCCTTCTTATTCTATGCCTCTACCTAGTGTCTGGTGGCTTCCTTGCAGTCTTTGGTGTTCCTTGGCTGTTCCTTCTGCAGAAGGTCCACTTTGATATTTGTTTTGCTTCCCATGGTCACTTACCTTATGTGTCTGTCTTGTAAATCTTTCGCCAGTGTCTTCCTTTCTCTAAAATCTCCTTTTGTAAGGACAGAAGGCACATTGGACTATAACTTAGTTTGAAGTTGATTAGATCTCTATGAATCCAACCTGGAAGCAAGGGCATGTTCTAATCTACTTGGAACTGGTGCATCACTATATAAATTTGGAGTGGGACACCAACCAACCCATTACTGATGGATATCTTTTCTGATGAAGGAAATAAGTAAATCATGGTTTTCTTCACTGGCCAGTCATAAGGACTTTGAGAAACCTAATAAAGGGATAATAAGGTCAAATCAGGTAATAGGACTTAATACCAACAGAAGCATTTATAAAATGGTACTTAACTTTTGTACTTAACTGAGGTCAGGTGTGGTGGCGCATGTCTATAATCCTAGCACTTGGGAACTTGAGGCAGGAGGATCACAGTCTAAGACTGTCTGCAGACACCAAAGACTGGGGATGTGGTTCAGTGGCAGAGGGCTTGTGTAAAGCATGCCTCTGCAGTTAATTCTCTGTATTACAGAAGCCAACAAACCAAATGCATAAAACATTAAAATGGGCAGTTGACTATTCCCAGACCACATCCTTTACTAGCCAAGTGACCTGGTGTGGGTTAGGCTTTCTTTGTGCCCAACTTTCCATTTGGAAAATGAAACTGTAAGAGCACACACCTCTCAAAGTTGTTGAGGGTATTCAGTGGGTTAGTTAATGCTGTATCTAGGGTCAGGCTCAAGGCAAATATAAGTTTAGGAAAGCCTTTACTCTAGTTCATTTTCAAGATGATCATTTATCAGCAGAATGTCATCATAGGCTGCCACTCAGAGCAAAGGTGTGCTCTTACCTAGGCTGCTTGCCTACCTTAGTCTTTGCATAATGCTATGGCCAACTGACAACATGGGTGGCTTGTCTTAGTCACATTCTTAAAGCAAATGGTGATCTAGGAGTGGATATTTGCTGCCTCCCCTCGGTATCAACATGCTATGGGCACTTATCCTTGTGTGGAAAGACCCTGCAGTGTCTTTTCTATCCCAAGTTGACTGTCTCTCTGCCTCCTTGCTGAGTGAGGCCAGACAGAGATCTGAGTTCAACAGAGAACATAGTAGCTAAGGATTTGCTCCACAATAGTCTGTTCTCAGAGTGAGAAAGGAGCTGGTATAGCTCTGGAGAGCAGTCTTGCTAGATGGGCGAGTTGTGCTTCAGAACAACCCAAGAGTGACAAGGTACCACGTGACTGAGGTTCTCATGCATGCCTACGCTTAGTGATGAGCAGATCATTTGGGCTTTTAGAATGGGAACTGTCATGCTCAACAGTTTTCTTCTCAGAAAGTTTGGGGAGATTTAAAATATCTTTACCATCTACACAGCAACTCTTGGTAGCTATTCTTTGAGCATATGTATCATTTTTAATATTTCTTAGAGCAGGGATATGTTTTTTCTGCTTAACTTCTTTCCAACTACAATTTTAATGACCACGTAAAAATCTCTCAATTGATGCATTGTGGTTACTTAACCATACCCTCATTGAACTTCTAGATAGGTTTTTAAAAAGTGTTAAGTTATAAATCTGTGATGAACAGCTAATAGTTTTTCCCTTCTATATTTTAGATTACTTCCTAAGGAGGGGATCCATGGTGAAATTACTGGATCAAAAAGTCACTATGTTTTCCTGATACTTAATTTCTACTGCCACACTACTTTCCTAAAGATCACAATCATAGTCATGGCAAAAACAGAACCAAATGCACTCATTAATCTCTATTCCAGCCCTGGGTATTATATTTTTTGTTCTGATAATTTGCAGTTTTCAGGCTAGCTCAGTCGGTAGAGCATGAGACTCTTAATCTCAGGGTCGTGGGTTCGGGCCCCACATTGGGCGCCACCTGAAAAACTGCAAATTAATCAATTAATGTAGTTATTAGTAAGTATAAACTGTAATATTAGGCTGGCAGAGTGGCTGATGGAGTAGCCGGCAGCTTGGCAGAGGAGCAGGCAGCCTGGCCTGAGTGCCTTCACTGGTTGCCTAACTTATCCTGGAGAAAAGAGCCCCGGGACCAATGGTGGCCTACACCACCTATAACCTAAACTCTGTTAATTAATATAAGTTGTTATATTAGGCCAGTAGAATTACCGGCGGCTGTAGAGAGCTGCGATGTGCCGCGCCCTAAAGATGGCGCTGGTCTCCGCCTTCCACCAGCCCGACGGTGAGCGCTCTTTATGATAATAAGTTCATATTTGGCAAAGACCGCTGATCTGGCTTGCTTCCGCATACGTAGGCCTCTAAGATAGCACCACTTGGCTTTACTTGACTGGCTGTTCATTTTAGTATTTAGCCTGTGGGTTGAGTCTGCCCGGGCATTCGGAATTCGGAATTCGGAAGACTGTTTTCAAGGAACCTGAATAAACTGCTGGAGAAGAGCTTTTGCGAGTTGCGTCATTCTTGCTGGTCGAGAGGGACGCAACAAGTGGTGGCCCGTACGGGGACCCAGAAAAGACTCAGAACTCCTGCAGTCAGGTGCAGCGCTGGTAAGTTCCTGGGATAAATCAGGACAATAAAGTTTCACGGAGATAGCGAACACAAAGTAAAGATTCGCAGATAATAGCGAACATACGGTAAAGATTCGCAGAGATAGTGAACACAAAGTAAAGATTCGCAGATAATAGCGAACATACGGTAAAGATTCACAGAGATAGCGAACAAAAGGTAAAGTTTCGCGGGAAGCAGCGAACCAAAAGTAAAATTTTTAAACATGGGATTGTCTGAGTCACACCCAATTTTTCTGGCTCTTCAGGAGCTACTTTTAGCTAGGAATTTGAAGATTAAGAAGTCTACCTTAGAAAGATTTTTAAATGAATGTGATTCTGTGGCTCCGTGGTTTGCAGTGTCCGGGAATCTTACAGTATCTTGCTGGGACAAATTAGGCAGGGACTTGGATTTTGCTTGGGAGCAAGGGACTCTGAAGCATGGAGTAAGACCGATTTGGAAAATGGTGAGGAGTTGTTTAGAAGATCAGAGGTGTTGTAATGCAATCAAAGAGGGAGAATCAGCCTTGGAACTGCTGCAAGGGGAAAGATTTGAGCAAGTAGACAGTGAAAAGGAAAGTAACAAAGGCGAAAGATTTGAGCAGGCAGACAGTGAAAAGGGAGGCAAAAAGAAAGTTCCTCTCTATCCCGATCTTAGAGATTTTAGAGATTTTAGAGATTTTGAGGACTCAGAGAGCACGGATTCTGAAGGAGAGCTACATGCTCTAATAGAACAGTTGGAGAGGACTGTTATTAGAAAAAAGGAAAAGAAAAAGGTAAAAGAGAAGGACACGCCGGCGGCAGTCGGAGTGGGTGGAGCCGTTGCTACAGCGCCTTCAGTCACGCTGGCGGCGGCTGGTAAAGCCGTTGCCATGGCGCCTTCAACTCCTCCCCCATATCCAGAAGCCACTCAGATAGATCAGCCTGTTCAGTCCCTGAAAGTAGGGAGATCTTTCTGCCCGGGGATGTGGACACAAGTAAGAACAGAATAGAACATTATCCCACTGCACTTGCTGCTTTAGCCTTGAATGGTATCCAACAATGCCTGCAGTCTTTTGGAGTTGCTCCTGCCAGTATAATAATGCCTTATTCCAGTTATCAAATTAAGATTTTGTGTGGCACTGTAGATGACTGGGCAATATTGCAATGTAGCTTTGAAGGAGTGATTGATAACCATTATCCTAAACATCCATTGCTATCATTTTTTAAGGAGCACCCAGTGATATTCCCTAAGGTTACTTCAGCAGTACCACTTCAAGGGTCACCAAATGTGTTTACTGATGGTTCAAAGACAGGCTGTGGAGCCTATTTGATAGAAAGACAAGAGCCCGTGTTATGTCAATTTCAACCGGGCTCCCCCCAAATAGTAGAGGTGAAAATAGTAATTGAGGTGTTTAAAAGATGTCAATTTGCATTCAATTTGATTTCACATTCAGTCTATGTGGTCAACGCAGTGAAAGTATTAGAATTAGCAGGTCCTATTAAGAATAGTAGTACTGTATGTGCCTTATTACAAGAATTACAAGTTTTAATCTGGCAGAGAAAAAGGTGTTTTTATATTCAACATATCAGAGCACATACAGGATTACCTGGATCATTAAGTGAGGGTAATAATAAAGTTGATCAATGGACCAGGATGACATGTATTTTTTGGAGCTCATTCCTGGATCAAGCCAGACAGTTTCACCAATTATTTCATATAAATGCAAAAACTCTACAGCAGAAATTCCATTTGTCTAGAACAGATGCTAGACAAGTAGTTTTGGACTGTCCTCAGTGTGTGATTCATCATCATCCTCCCAGTGTAGGAGTGAACCCTAGAGGGCTGTTGCCACTCAAAATCTGGCAAATGGACGTTACCCACATTTCAGAGTTTGGAACCTTAAAATATATTCATGTATCTGTGGATACCTGCTCAGGTATCATACATGCTACACCTATGAGTGGAGAAAAGACTCGCAATGTCATAGGACATTGCTTAGAAGCCTGGGCTGCATGGGGAAAACCACAGCAGCTGAAAACGGACAATGGACCAGCCTATACAGCACAGTCCTTTGTCTCCTTCTGCAACCAGATGGAGGTACAGCTTAATCACGGATTACCATACAATCCTCAAGGACAAGGAATTGTGGAGCGTGCTCATCGCACCTTGAAAGAATGCTTGCAAAAACAAAAAGGGGGAATAGGCCAAGGCCGTACCCCCAAGGAGAGAATATCTTTAGCCTTATTTACTTTAATTTTTTTCAATTTGGATGCTCAAGGCCGCTCAGCAGCGGACAGACATCAGGATTCCCATGGTTCACCTAAAAGCATGGTGAAGTGGAAGGGCATTCTGACAGGCTCTTGGCGGGGGCCTGACCCCGTGCTAACATGGGCGAGAGGGTCTGTTTGTGTTTTTCCTCAGGATCAACAAGATCCAGTGTGGGTGCCTGAACGCCTTGTGAGGAAGATTCGTCATGAAGACCTTCCTAAGGATCCTGGTGATAGTAGTAGTAAGTATGTCAGGAATGACCGAGCCGAGATGGGGGATCCTGTCGATATTCCCAAAGCCGATGCCGGTCAGACATGATGCAACTGTGTTTCCACGCTTATTTAGCAGTAATAGAAGCTTAGGCTTACCCTACCTTCCCTTTGATGATCAGAGAAGCCCTATAGAGGGTAATAGAAATGTCAGCTTGAAGGGTAGTTTGTGCTTTTTAATGAGCTTCAATAGCTCAGATTATACAAAATGCATTAAATTGTCTCAGCAGTCAGCAGATTTTTTACCACAACTGAGGTTTGGGGGTAGGAGTGGTGGTTTGTTTTCAGGCAATGGTTCTCGCCTTGAAGGATGGTGGCCCACACGAGTCTCTGACCAGGACCCCCCCAGACAGCCACGCTGGGCACCTTTTTGTAGAGGATCCACAGGAGAGGAAGGACCTTTTCCCTGGACTGGATGTCAGGAGCGCAGAGCAGTTTGGGTTCAACAAGATTATTTTTCCTTTAGCCCCATGATTAGTAATATAGTGAATAAGTCTTGTACAGGAATGCTTGATATATCTACTAGGGATCCTCAGCAGACTGCCACCAATCCTTTTGATTTGTGGCTTTTGTGTGGAGTAAATGGAAGTTGCATGGACTTGGGACCTGTCATTATGCTTGGGGGAGGAATTTATCAAAGAGGTAATTTTTCCCTAAGGTCCGCTACCAAATTGGATTTTTTCTAGCGGTAGTGGCTCTGGTACTTGGAATTCTTTGTTTCATTCTTACCGCAACAAGACTTTTTTAGCTTCACCAGTATGTCTCTGGCCTCCTTTTCTGTGGATTGTAAGTAATGGGAGTGCATCCTTGGGTGAAGAAAAGTTAGTATGCACTCTGGGTACATGTTTTTATGCCCTATGCTGGAATGCCACAGCCTTTCCTGTGGCTGTGGTGACTAGAATGCCTCGATATGTACCAGTTCCTGTAGAGGCCCCTAATACCATGATGCTATTCAGGTTTAAAAGAGATTTTGGCATCACTGAAGCTATTGTTACTGCTATCACTGTTGCTGCTGTGGGAGCTACTGTCTCAGCTATTGCCTTGTCTAGTTCTATACAGACTGCCAATGCCCTGAATAACATCTCAGCCACTGTGGCACAGGCATTGGATACTCAGACCTCTATGAATTCTCATCTCAAAGGAGGTCTTATGATAGTTAATCAACACATAGATTTAATACAAGAACAGATTGATTCTCTTTGGCAATTAGCACAATTGGGGTGTGAGTGGAAATTGCAAGGTTTGTGTGTTACTTCCGTACAGTATCAAAATTATACAAAAGCTGCTAATTTGTCTAGACAATTGTCAAAGTTCCTCTTACAGGATTGGTCGGCTGAATTTGAAAATTTGATGAGAGAGCTGAGAGCGACAATCGTCCACATCAACTCCAGTCGGGTGGATCTGAGCCTAGCTACTGGCTTGACTTCCTGGATACGGACGGCTATGGATCATCTTAAGGAGTGGGCGGGCGTAGGCTCTTTGGCGATACTAATGATACTAGCCTCTCTGGTTTGCCTATGGTGCATCTATAAAATGAGAGCTACACAAAAGCGTAATGTAGCCATGATTATACAAGCCCTTGTTGCCATTGAGGCGGGCCAGTCCCCTCAGGCATGGCTTGCTGCCGTGAAGTAAATCTTCACTGAGCATAGTCCCTGCCCACTGAGGTATTCGTTCCACGGATATTAGGGTCTGGCAAGTCAGTGACGGAGTTGACGGGTAAGTCTCGGCCACCTAAGACAGGGCAGTCCCGAGTGGGGAGGCTGACCCAGAGACGGGTAAGAGTTTGAGCACCACCCTCCTACAGGCTCAGGCCCACTGTGAGATCCCCAGATAGAGGGATTACGAAGCCTTTCCAGGGACTTCTAACAACTTTAGAAAAAATAAAAAAGGGGGAACTGTAGAGAGCTGCGATGTGCTGCGCCCTAAAGATGGCGCTGGTCTCCGCCTTCCACCAGCCCGACGGTGAGCGCTCTCTATGATAATAAGTTCATATTTGGCAAAGACCGCTGATCTGGCTTGCTTCCGCATACGTAGGCCTCTAAGATAGCACCACTTGGCTTTACTTGACTGGCTGTTCATTTTAGTATTTAGCCTGTGGGTTGGGTCTGCCCGGGCATTTGGAATTCAGAATTCGGAAGACTGTTTTCAAGGGACCTGAATAAACTGCTGGAGAAGAGCTTTTGCGAGTTGCGTCATTCTTGCTGGTCGAGAGGGACGCGACAGGCGCTTGGCGGGAGATTCTCCTGGGCTCAAGGGGAGTCTGGGAATCCAACAGTCTGGGACTGCCTGGACTGAGGGTCTATAAGCCGCCGCAGTCTTTTCCCCAATAATTAAACACACCAAGACCTTTTAATATTTTAACGCTTAGCCCTTAGCTGGGCAGACTCTCAATTAGCTACTCTAAGTTAACACCAAACCAACATGTGCCTGTGAGTACCTTCCAGACTTCTCCAGACGTCTTTCTCCTTCTGTGTCTCCCGGCGGAAAAAGGAAAGAGCCTCTGTGTGTGCAGAATTCCTGCTGATCTGAGAAAGTCCCGCCTTCCTATACTCTTTCTGCCCAGCTAATTGGCCATAAGCAACTTTTATTAACCAATCAAGAGAATGCCTCAAAAGGGGCAGTAACCAGATCTCAGCATTAAATTCAATGTGTCAGAAACAATATTAGACCTTCTCTCAACAGAAGCATCTCTCAGTCCAACATGGAGATTGCTAACATGGCTTGCGTAGCTGGCCAGCTTGCTCCTGGGCTCTCTTAGGTCTGCTTTATAATCCTAGAACAGCAGGAGGGCACTACAGTCATCTATGGCTCTGTGGGTACACGGCATCCAAATTCACAACTTGGCAGTAAATGCTCCCCACTCCTGTAGCTTCTTTTAAAATTTTACTTTTTGGCAACTGACTTTAACATTCTACTATGCATCCATCTACATGAGTTTAAAGTTCTATATCCAACTCAGCTTCCATCCTAACTTGTACCACCAACTTAAAAACATCTTCTTAGATCCAGGACACCCTCTTAATTCCTAAACAACTGAAAATTTAACTATGAGACTCTAACTATCTAGTCTTTAACCACATCAGAGACCTGAGAAGGATAAATATATCTATTATACAGGAAGTGCAGGACCAGCAGCTTCCAAAACTAAGAAATGACAGATAACTGGCTGCCTGGACAGTCCCCAATTTCTTTCCATACATTAGAGCATCTATCTTCAGCCTTTTGGCCCATTTCTCTGACAGACATTAATTTTATAGCAGGAATTGTGAAGGACTGGACATTGGGAATGTATGTTATGCCTTATAATTTTCGTAATTGTGGCCTAATTATTCTTATTGTTTTGTATTATATTTGTTGTTATAAGAGAAAGAGCCATTTGTTGGACTGAAAGAGGGAGCTGTTGAGGGGAAAAAGATATACCTTAAACTTAAAGAAAAAAGGAAGCGATGGGGGTGTGTGTGTGGGGGGAAGAGGGTGGGAGGGTGGGACTGGAGAGGGAAGAAGGGAGGGGATTGTGATTGAGTTGTAATTTGAAGAAATAAAAAATTTTTTTAAATCTACTTTTTATTCATTTGCTGGCATTTGGGATTTAGTCATAAACCTGTTGGCCTTTTCACTTTTACAATGTTTTCTAATGTTGTGAGTTTACAAAATAGCCTCTCTAGATGTCATCTAATTCTGTTTTTGCATGATTTGATCCTTTAGGCAGTTTTAGGCAAATTTTAATCTATCTGGAAATTATTCTTGTGTATGTTATACAAAGGATCCTTCAAATGATTCTTCTAAGTTTAGAATTTCCTTTTAGAAAAAGTAACTTGAGATAAAGAACTAATTAAGTACATTGTAGAGAGTATGTGGGGTGATGTAGCTGGCAGAAGCAGATCTGGGGGAGGAAGGGAGTTTGGGAAGACAGCTGGTAAACCAAAGGATCAAACTTGGTTAAAGATAGGTGTGTAGGTGGTTACTTCCAGCCCAGTTGATTTTCAAGGTGATAATATACTTTGGATGTTTATTGAAGATGGTCCTTAGAAGATCACCGGAATTATTAGTGTTTGCTGACTTATTTCTTTGTGTATCAGTGGTGTGTTCTAAAATGATAAACAGGAGGCTTAGGAAACTCAGGCTTATCTATTCCTCCATTAATTTAATATCATGTTCTAAACGCCACACAGTGTTAAAGATCCAATGAGCAGAAGTCCTCTCACTCAACAGAGTCAAAGCCATATAGCCCTGCCTACGACTCCAACCACACCACCTACATGCCTCCTAAACACACCATAAAGTAATAAAACTGGATGCTTTGCTGTTGCTTGGACATGTCAACACACTGGCCTTGGCCCTGGATTCTCCAGCCTTGAATTATTGCTTGACTCTGCTGAGAGATAGCAGGCTGTGGTAGTAGCTGGTAAGATTAATTCAGTGAGCTTGGCTAGATACAAGGCAACACTTGACCATGCCTAAGGTTCCTGAGGATGCAGCAAACCCTTTTTATGTGATGGGGTTGAAACTGTTGAACTGAAGGTCAATATGCAACGTAATGATGAGGTCATCCGGACAATGTAGTCTCAGGCTGAGGAGACCCTCACAGGATGGTGGATATTGTCAGTAACCCTGAACAGCAGAAGAAATATGAGTTGAAATGAACCACAGAGAAAGAATGGAGCTAGTCAGTGAATGAGTTTCCATCTAGACGACAAGATGACCTCAAGGAGACAACGGACACTATGAGGTGTAGCTGATGCAAAGGAAAGTGCAGGAGATTTGAGGTAGACTGGAAGCCTAACGAAGAGTGCCTGAAACTGTGCAGAGTGTAATAAGCTACATCCTGCTGAGGAAGGAGACTTGGGCAGATTCAAGCATGTTGGACCTCAAGATCAGTTACTTTGCACTGGCGGGTGGAAAGATTATGACATCACAGAGTGGGCTGGATTCCAGCATATGCAAATATCCTGGATACCCACAGAATTCCATATCACATTTCAGTTGGCTCTTGGGTACCAGGTATCAGTGGATGGCAAAGGGCTACCCCAGGGTCCCCTCCTGCAGACCTGCAGTGTTTCTTGAGCTGAATCTTTCAAGTACCCCCAGCCAGACATCCAGTGGGAAGTTCTTTGCAACTATTCATTGTGGCTTCAGGGCCACCGTGACTCCCAGGCACAACAGCACAGTACTCTGGGGAGAAGCTAGACGGAAATGGCAGAAGAAGGTGGGATGGCCTTTGTAGTCTTGACACCCTTCTCCTCAAGTCAGTGTCAGTAATCAAAGGTTGTCTACAGCAGAAGAGAAAATTTGATATTTTTAAGTACTTCTAAGAGGGAGGATTTAAAATTGTACATTTAGTACTCATAGGAAATCCCTGAACTACTGTCTCTCACTCTCAGAACCCAGAAAGTTGCCTTGTCTTCTGACAATACCAAAGAAACAGGAGGTGGCTAGAGCAAAGTATGTAGGAAGGCCTGGGCCTAGTCTAGTGAGTGCATTCCTGAGGTGTGGGAACTGGCTTTCCCTGGCATCGGTATGCCTTTATCTTATCATTTGCACTCGAGCAGATGGCATTTAACCTTTAACTCAAGCATATCTT
Organism: Lophiomys imhausi; assembly: GCA_907164525.1. NCBI lineage: Eukaryota > Metazoa > Chordata > Mammalia > Rodentia > Muridae > Lophiomys > Lophiomys imhausi. The sequence goes on along the minus strand of CAJQZJ010037361.1, from coordinate 1,926,115 downwards.
AGTACTTAACACACTCTGTGGGTCTCCCCTCCTCACCTTGGCATTCTAGCTAAAAGAGACTAAGAGTATGGGGCCCTGATTTTGGACATACAGAATGGGTAACTTGCCTAACTTCAGGCGTGGTATTGGCCCTCTATTTGAAGTGCCGCCTTCTCATTTTGTGCCCTTCTTGAGGGAGGCTCTGAATGCCCATCCCGCTCAAAACTCCTCCATTCTAAATCACATATGATATCTCCCTTCCAGTTTTTGCCACCTCACGGAACTGTGTTCTTTGTGATTTAATCTAGCCGGGGTTTAGCTGATTGTCATTCCTTCCTCTCATTCTCCTTTATGAAAATATAAACTCCTAAGAGCTTTGAAAACTGCTTCTCTCACTTTCCCTTCTCTTACAGCGCCACACATGAAACATGGTACAAAGTAACACATTTTGGTCACTGGAACATGGCAGGAAGAGATGAATGTGATCTCACAAGAGCTTGGGCTATCCACGCTGAGATTCTGCCAGTCTAGGAGATCCCAGTGTGTTAGTACACAGATGACTGCTGACTGAAGTAAAAGAGGTAACAACAGGATAAATGGTTTGTGTGTTAGGCAGGGCATATCTTAGAATGGTTGCTGAAGTATATTCTGGAGCTGCATATGGCCAGTATTTTCAGTAAAGAACAAACCAGTAACTATTCTTGGTGACAGCAGCCATATTGTACATAGGCAAAGAAGGGTAGCTGAGTTCCCTTGACCTATTCATAAAAATAGATAGCAAAGGGGATTTGGCCCATTAATGTGGTTTGTCAATACTTTGCCTATCTTATCCTGACCACAGGTCTCCAAAGTACTGCACTAAAAGCTCATTAAAATGACATTTATTTATTTACTTGTTGTGAGGCCTAAATTATATCCCTCATTAAGATTATGAAGAAAATGAGGAAATTACTATCATTTCTGTAATTTACTGCTTACTGTTCTAGAGGTACAAATGGATCCAGTTGAGTAAAAGAAAGAAATGCAAAGAACTCAACTGGAAAAATGTCAAAAGCAACAGACATTCAGAATGATCATTATGTACAAAATTAGCACAAGTCTAAATGTTGAATAATCTTTTAGAAAACAGCAGAAAAGTACAATTTAGAACACAACTAATAATATTTAGTTATAGGAGGAATACTTATGCTCAATGGAAAAATATTTGAGAATCTAGAGATATAATAGAAAGCGTGAGTAAAATAGAAAAAAAAAAGCATTTTGTATGTATAAGGAAGGCTTGTCATGGGAAAAATAAAAAATAATCTATGAATTCTATTCAGACCCCCCAAGAAAAGGAACGGTATTTAACCTCAATCATTTTAGATATAAATGTATCTATTTAGTTCCAAATTAAAAAATATACTAGATAAAGAACCATAGGCAACTAAAGAATGCTGAGTGAGAAATAATCTTTCTCAATATCAGCTCCCTATCTAGTGATTGGTTATTCAATGCCACATAGTCCACCCTCATATCATACACATACAAGTAACATCATATAGACTGAGAAGGTTCGATCTGTATACTTAGGAACATATAAACATTTAAACAAAACAAATAATTAAGGAAAAAGTGGCCATGATTTTGAGAATTGGAGGGGCGATTATTTGGGAGGTTGAAGGAAGGAAAGGAAAGGAGGAAAATGGTGTTGTTATGTTTTAATTTCAAAAAATTTAAAAAAAATTTAAAAATATCTGTCAACTATTAAAGTATTCTTTACATCTGTGACCAGTTCATATGGCCCTTCTGTATCCATAACACTTAGGCATTTTAATGTGTCCTTCAAATTTATCTTTATTTAATTAAAAATAGATATGTGTTCAACATTAGTATATTTATTATCCCAAAGTTATCACCTATTTCCTATTTCATTCTTTTTTTTAATTTAAGCACATATTCTTTGTAGTAAATGATGTGTTTTATTGGCATTTTCGTACATTCCTATTATGGTCTTTAGTCCCATTAATCCATCATCACCCTCTCTTGTCTCTCTTTCCTTCCCTACTTGTCTCTTCTCTCTCTCTCTCAAATAGTTAGCTTCCATTTTCATATATTACTTTTGAAAATCTGGGTTCCATGTAAGATTGGAATATTGGAATGTAGATGTGATATTTGTCTGAGTCCAGTTTCTCTTGCTTCGCACAGTGTCTTCCAGTTCCATCCACTGTCCTGCAGATAATACAATTCATTTCTCTTTGAATAGGAAATATGTATGTATACAAGACACTCTTTAGTCATTCTCTTTTTTGATGGACTTTAGGCTGATTCCATCAATGTTATTATGAATTCTGCCACAATAAATGTAAGTATCTCTATTGTTTACTTATTTTGATTCTTTTAAAGGATCTATAATTATTCTGCTTTAGGGACTTTCTTTGTATCCCATCCTTCCTTCCTTCCTTCCTTCCTTCCTTCCTTCCTTCCTTCCTTCCATTTCTTTCATGTGCATGAATGAATGTTTACATGCATATGGATACATGTGCTTTTATAGGCCCAAAGTTATGTCAGATGTCTTCTTCCATAGCTCCATACTTTATTTATTAAGACAGAATCTCTTCTTGAATCCAGAGATCACCAGCTAAGGATGGTCTAGTTAACTAGCTTACCTGGGAGGTGTTGATGGGGGGGCGGGGTAACCTGTCTTTGTTTCCTCTGCGTTGGGATGGCAGGAAGCTGCCTCACCAACCTTACTTTGATGTAGGTTCTGGGGATCCAACCAGCAGGTCCTCACAGTGGCCTAGCAATCACTTTCTTCCTCTCCCCCTCTCTCTCTACACCCTCCTGTTCTTCCCTCCCTCCCCTTCCTTCCTTCCTTCCTTCCTTCCTTCCTTCCTTCCTTCCTTCCTTCCTTCCTTTCTTCCTTCCTTCCTTCTTTCTTTGTGTTTGTGTTTGCATGTACATGTGTGTGAACATGCTTATGGAGGTCCAAAGTTGATATAAGGCATCTTCCCCCATAGCTTTTCACTGAGCCTTCTCTCCAGCTCAATTCTCAGTTTTCTTTTGAGTAACCCCCACACTAATTTGTGCATTATCTCTACTTATTTACATTTCTACCAATAGTGATTATAGGGGTTCCTTCCCTACTGTATACCCTTGTTAGTAATTGCCGTTGTTTTCTTGCCAGTATCACTGGAGTGAAAAGTCATGTCAACACAGTCTTGCTTGCATTTCCCTAATGACTAAAGATGTTGATCATTTTAAAATATATTTATTACTAATTTGTCCTTCTTTGAACTACCTGTTTTATTCATTTGCCAATGGATTGATTAGATTGGTTTTACTTATATGAATTTTCTACTAGATGAATAGTTGGCCAAAACTCTCATTTTGTAAATTGTCTCTTCACCCTGCTGTTTTATTTGCTGGTCAGGGACTCTAAAATTTTATGTATATATAAAGTCTTGCAATTATTTTCATTATTATTGAAGTCCTTTTCAGAAAGTCCTTGTTTACACCTAATGCTTGATATCTTGCCTTGTGTTTTTGTTTTCCTCTAGTAGTTTAAGAATTTCAAGTTTGGCCTTGAAGTCCTTGATCCATTTTACATTGATTTTTTTTTTTTGAGGCTAATGAGAGAGCCCAGGAGATAAAGACACTTGCTTCCTAACCTCATGGCTTCAATTCAGTTCTCAGGATTCGGAGGAGTCTGACCTTATTGGAGTAGATGTAGCCTTCTTGAAGGACGTGTGACACCAGGGGATTTGAGATTTCAAATGCTCATGTCATGCCCAGTGTCTCTTTCTTCTGCTGACTGTGGATGCAGATACAGAACTCACAGCTATCATTCCAGCACCATGTCTGCATGTGTCCTGTCATACTACTACCTGCCATACTGATAATGGAGTAAACCTAGTTGCTGTGGTTATGACACCTCTTCAAAGCAATAGAATACTAAGATAACACCTTTGTCAAAAATCAGGTGGCTATAGAGGTATGGGATTACTTCTAGATTCTCTATTCTGTTCTACTAATCCATATGGTTGTCTTTTTGCTAATGTCATGGTTTTTGTTTTGTTTCTATGGCTCTGTAGTAAAATTTGAAACCGGACCTTGTGATGTTCCTAACATTGCTTTTTTTGCTGAGGATAGTCTTGGCTATTTGTGATCCTCTGCACCTCCACATGAATATTGAGACTGGGTTTTGTTGTGTAAAGAATGCCACTGGAATTTTGATGGCTGGTGCAATGAATCTGTAGGTCACTTTTGGTAGTATAGACATTTTCAATCCATGGTAGTATAGACAGGTTTATATTTAAGCCGGGGGAGGGGGAGTGCAGGGGGATAGTGGGAAGTTGTTAGATCTTGAGGGCAATGCCATTGGGAAGAGTTTACTGGAGTTCTCACAAGTGTGTTCTCCTACTCAGAGGAAGCACCAAAAAAAAAAAAATGCTTGTTATGAAGCAAGGCTACCCCATGTACTTAATCCCTTCTAAAAATGGCCATTTATTTCTTTTTTTCTGTTTTTCCGCCATGTTGTAATGCAGTAGGAGGGCTGGTCAGATGATGGACATATGGTGCCATCTGACCATTGATTTTTGCCCTCTCAACCTGTAACCTAAAGGAACTTCTTCCCTTCCACTATAAGGCATTCAGTAGCAAATACTCTGTTATGGAATAGAAAATAGAATAATACCACAAGAGACAAGAAGTTGTTTATGGAAGATTAAATATGCAAAAAAATCAAGGAAATGGAACCTAGATAAGAGGATTGACCTAGATTTTATGTGTATGTGTATATGCCTGTGTATGCGTATGACCATAAAACAATATTCATTTATTCGATTTTAATTATAATTAGTTAGGTTTTTGAGATAGTTTTGTGTCACACAGACTGCTTTCCAGCTCTCTCTGTGGCTTAGGATGACCTTGAACTTCCTACTTTCCTCTGTCTACCTTCTGAGTGCTAGGATTATTGGCAGGCACCACCATGCATGGTTTTGTTGCCTGGTGATGTTGGCTGTAATCCAGCTATTCTGAAAGCAGAGGCAGGAACATTGAGAGTTTAAGGTTAGTCTTGGCATGTTACAGAGATCATGTCAAAATAAAAAGTGGAAAGAAGGCTGGGATACAGGTCAGCGGTAAAGCACTAGCCTAACCATGTAAGGCCTTGTGTCCAATCGCAGGAAATACGTAAAAAAGAAAAGAAAGCCAAGAAATACCCCTTTATCACACACTGGAGATGTACTTACTCTTTCATACCCATGGAACATCTATAAGAGCTGGCCAAATGCATCGTAAAAAAATATAAATAAGCCGGGCGGTGGTGGCGCACGCCTTTAATCCCAGCACTTGGGAGGCAGAGGCAGGCGGATCTCTGTGAGTTTGAGGCCAGCCTGGTCTACAAAGTGAGTCCAGGACAGCCAAGGATATACAGAGAAACCCTGCCTCGAAAAAACCAAAAAAAAAAAAAAAAAAGAAATAATTTTTAACAAATGCATTCTCAGTGTAGCAGAAATTAGAAACAAAACAAAATACCACATGGAAAAAATTTAAACCTCTTTAAAGGAAATACGTAGTTGAAGAAGGCATCAGAACCACTACCTGGAAAATGACAGTGATAATGAAAGAAAGCATCAGACATTCCTAAGGATACACACATTCTTATCAGAGGAAAAATTATGATAAATTATAAAATTGGATGATTGGAAAGGTCTCATCTGGAAAGTTGAAATGGTAAAGATAAAACCAAACCAAGATATCAGAACTCAAAAATGTAAACAAATATTAATAAATAACACAAAAATATATAAGATCGACATAGTAAATTCATTAGCTGCCTTCTGTGGGAAAATATTAAAAGATAATTCCACTAACCTGAATAAGACCAAAAGGAAGGGAGTAAAATGGGAAATAAGAATCAAAATATAAATAAATAGCTACATGTACAGAATTAAAATAGTTACAAGGCATTTGGTTGTCACATTTATAAAAATAAAATTTAAACGCCAGATAAAATGCAAAATTTGGTAGAAAATTATGTCACTTTCCTAATTATCATACAAGAATTAATGGAAGAAAAATGCAAGATATATATCCTCTCAAGAAGCAATAGGCCAATGAATTGATGTGGAATTATCAGACCTACAGTGATAGAGAATGCAGTGGAATGTAACACAGTTTTGACTATACAGAAACAAAACCAAACTTTAACACAGTCTATACTACAAATGTACTGATTTCAAAATCTAACAGAAACTGAACAAAAACCCTCTGTCAGTTTCCCTTTTGAATGCTGATGGATTATCCAAATAAAATAGCAAACACAATCCAGTAGCAAACTGAAAATTTGATGCAGCATGGTAGAACTTGTCCTAGAAATGGGAAATGATTTAATATTACAAAATTGTGTTATGAAAGTTTACTACATTCATAGGTAAAATAAAGACATTACCATCTTTAGGAGGCTTAGAGGCATTTAATAACATTTGATTTTCATTCTTGAGTTTTGAAATCTCTCAGCAGATAGATGTTAGGCAAATATGTACACACAAGGTCAGTATGATTCTTAACAGAAAATGGAAACATTTCTATTAAAATGAACAGGGGGCAGACTTCCTCTATCATGCTCTTGTTAGGAAATTCTAAGTGAGTCCAGCCAGTATAATTAGATTAAGATAACAGGAAAAAGAATGCAAGATTTACATGAAAAAAGTATGAATGTCAGTAAAAGATTTGGAGACCAGAAAAAAAAAAACCTAAATAAAAGGCATACTATAATTGGTTTTAGATAAAGACAATTAAAATCAGAAATATTGATCTCCTGTAGTCAATACATTTTATATTACCTCAATAAAAATATAAATGGTATACCACCATGGAATCATTCAAGCTGGTTCCAAAATTCAAATGAATGTTGGTTAAGTACTTCACCAAGAAACAAAGACAACTAGGAAATTTATAATAGATAGAGAAATCAGCCTCTTGGGGTATTAACTCTTGTGATAAAGGTGTAATAATGGAAACAACCCCATGCTTTTACATGAAGAGCCAACAGGAACGGGCTACTAGAAAGTCTGGAAATGGATCTGAATCAGCACGGGACTGGAATGGAATTGGATCTACGAATGTGTGATAGCATTTCAGATCTTTAGAGGAAGGTGGATTATTCAGTAAATAATGCTGAAATAATTAATTCAAATCCCCAGTGCCATGTAAAGGCAGCTAATATAGTCTCAGTGCCCAGGAGGCAGAGAGAGATGGGGAACCCTGGAGCCAGCTGGCTACTTTGACTAGCTGAACAAGCTCTTGGTACAAGTGAGAGGCCCTGCCTCAATGCATAAAGCAGAGGAGGATTAGGGAAGACACCCAACATCTATCTCCAGTCTCCATATGCATGAGCACACATGTATACTTGCCCATGCACACACACACACACACACACACACACACACACACACACACACACACTTACATACACATACACACAGAAAACGTACAAATGACAAACTTAAAGAAGTATTTATAATTAATTGCTGAAGTAAAAATGGTTTGTGTAATAGAAAAAACTGCAAATAAATATGTATTTTGGAATGTAATAGAAAAACCAGTCAAAAGTTTTAAACATGGGTCACAGAAATGAAAATACAAATTGTCTTGGGAACTATGGGCAAATCCCCAAATCTTACAGTTAGAGAAATGTAAATTCAAGTAAACAAGACCTTATTTTCCATCTGTTGTATTGTCAAAGACAAAAAAAAAAAAAAAAGGCAAATAATCGCTGGGGGTAGCATCAGTCTGTACGGTCCTCATGAGAGGAAGTTTGCTCTATTCATCCTAGTTTTAGAAAAGTAGTCTGTTGGGAGGTAGTTGCATGAGTTCGCACACTTACATGGCCATTCACTGTGGGGCTGGAGAATGACGAGAGTGAGAGGAGCACCAATGTGAATTGACAGGGCACTCAGAACAAATCGTGATGTGTCTTGTCTACACCACCCAGTTATGAGAAGGTGTTCGTCATAGATTGATAGATGATGGTCTTTAAAATATATTGATTGATTAGAAAGCCAAGATGTATAGGAAAGCGGTTAGTATGATGACATTTTTTAAAAGGAAAACACACTCCATGTAAGAATGTATTTACATATTTACGTATGCGCAAAGTGTTTGTGGATGAATATAAAATGTTTCATAACATCAGTTGTGCCCATGGTGGGAAATGGGTGCTAGAGGCAGAGGGATAACTTTGGTTTACATATTTTGTGGTGTCCTTCTTATTGATAACATACAGTTCACTCATGTATTTTCCCTGTTGCATTCCCCCACGAAATTATCCCCACTGTCAAGATTCAGAAAATGCTGCTTACCACCAAAAAATTTCTCTGGCTCCTTTGCAGGGTACTCCTTCCTTCACTCCAGTCCTCGGACAACCACTGGTTCATTTTTCTTGTTCGAAAATTGGTAGAATCTTCATTGCAATCACAACTGAACCTATGAATTAATCTGGGCAGAAGTGGCATTTTAACAGTGTTATGTTCTCCAAACTTTGAACATGAAAGACAGTTCTGCTTATTCAAGTCTACATCCATTTATTTAACACTGCTCTAATTTTCAGTAAAATTTTGTTATTTTTACTCTCTAAGTACTTCGGGCTGTTTCATTGCTGTCACAGACAGGTTTCTTACAAATAACATTTTATAATTAGTTTTTGTTAGCAAGTAGGAATGTAGTTTATTATTGTGCAAATTATCACCTCACAGGTAAGGTGGCTTACATGACTTCTCATGGTCTCTCTGGGTTCGAATACAGGAGTAACTACCAAGGTGGTTCTGCTGTGAGGTTTTCCATCAAAGAGTTAAGAGGGGCTCCAGTCATTTGGTGGCTCTCCTGGGGCAGCACAGGCTACTTCCACAATGGCACATTCATGCTGGCCTGCCAGTTGGTGCTCTATGTATGACACAGTAGCTGGGTTCCTACAGAGCAAGCAAGAGCTGTGGTGTTTCTATTTGGTTTACCTTCACAAAAGCTACATGCTATTATCTCTGTTACATCAAGGAGTTGAACAGGCTAGCACTATTTAGTGGGGGTGGATAAGCATACAAGAGGATGGAAACTGCAGGTGAGGATCATTGGGAGCCATCTTGGAGGATGGCTACTGTATTAATGTGCTATAGTTTTAGTTTATACAGCTTGGGTTTTCATCCTTCCTGAAAGTGTAATATTATCTAAGTGGATTTTGGGATGCCTCCCACCATCTCTTTTTACATGCCTTCTGCTTCCACACATCTTCCTCAATCTGAGGCTTCAGTTACAGGTATGTTTAAACACTTGTCTGTCATGTTCGTGTGCTCCTGTCCTTTTTTTGAATAAATCGCTCTCACTTACCTGTGTTTAATTTGGGATAGCGTATTATGTCTTCTGGTTTACTGATCTTTTATTCTGCAATGTCTAAACTGTTGTTAAGTCCATTAAATATCCTTTGACTTCAGATATGTAATTTTGGTTTTCTGAGATGTTTATGTGGCTTTAGAATATATTTTCACTTCATTTATGCCCTGTTTTCTTATAGATTTATAAGCTTAGACATTAGCCTTTGAAATTCTGCTAATTCCACATCTGAGCCACTTCTGCACCCCTGTGGGCTATTTCTGTTTTAATTGACTGGACGTTCTTGTGATTAGGGGTCAGGTGTTACCCCTTGGCATATGTAGCGGGATTTTTTTTTAGCCATTAGACACTGAGTGTGTTATATGTTGAATGTTTGGATCTTGGTGTTTTTCCTTGCCATGCTGAAGTTTATTTGGGCAAGATACTTTGCTTGCCCATCAGTTTGCTCTTTGATGGGGCAGCTAAACAGTAGGCTTATCGTGGGGCTGTTTGACTCACACCACCAATGGTGAGCTTTTCTGAAGTCTCTGTTGAAATGAGGTCCTCCTCCGAGTGAGCACAAGAGTGTCTTGTTGTTTGAGCTCTGTGTGTCTTTGGAGAGAGAGCCCCTGAAACTGCTCTTTGCCTGGATTTGTGGAGTTCACCTAAACATCTGTAATTTGGGTTTCACCTAGAGACTCCTATGAAGACTGCTGGGTTCTTCCAGTGGATAGCTCCTCACTCTTTGGATCATTGCCCTCCAAATTTGTTGCTGCCTCAGCCTTTCTGGGCTCCTATGCCTCCTTAATTTGGGGAGCCTACCAAGCCCGTCATGGGTGCCCCTTCCTGCCCTAAGGTTAGGAAATTGCTTCCAGAGATCGAGTATCTTCTACTTCTTATTGTCCAGTGCTGGCAAGCTGCCGTTTTATATGTTCTGTCCAGTAGTTTGTGAGTTACAGGAGTAGGGGTGCAAATGTCAGTCAATTACTGCTCCTTCATGGGAGGAAGCAGGAGGTTGCTCGGCTTATGGTTTGAAAATGAAGTCAATGAGAACTATTAAAAGGAAAAGAAAACAACTTGAAATAAAAATAACAGTGGCACTGAGTTTACCAGGAGTTATGGAAGTAGGGCATACTTAAAAACTACTGTTTAAAATTAGAACAATCTTTCAGAAGGTGGTTTTGGAAAAAATAAAAATAAAACCAAAATGATTTATATGCTTAGACATGTTCAGCTTAAGCTATTCTACTGAAAATGCAGACATTTATATAGAGGAAATAATCAGACATATGTAAAATAATCATTAAAAAATTAGTTATAATATGAAAACATTAACCTGAAATAAATTTAACCTAAATATCCAGCAATATAGGGTTAATGGAATATATTTGTTTATATATCCACATAATGTCTTATTACATAACTACAAAAATAGCCTTGCATATATATAATTTAATGGCATGGGGAAATGTTCCAACAACTCTGTTACATTAAAAATGTTCATAAAATAGTGCATCTTAATCAGTTTAATAGAGGGACTATGATGTAAGTTTGACATAGATAATATGAAAAAAACTCAGTCTCTGTGTGGTGTGACTATGTAAATATTTTCCTTTTTGTGCTTTCCTGAGTTTTCCAAATTTTCTATAGTATTGCTTTTTCATTTAAAATAGTATTTATTTGAAAATTCATCGTTAGATTTACCCACAGACTCATGATCATTGGAATTGAAATAAATGGTGTTAAGAACCAAGGCAGTGTAGCAGATAAACATTTAAGGTAATAAATTTGGATTTCAATTCTGTTTGACATTTTTCTAGGTGAATTATCTGCATACGTTTTTTAAACTGTCTGGGACTTCTGTTGTCTCACATACAAAACAGCTATGAAAAGTTCCTGCATATGATTCCTATAAGGATTAAATTCACATAAGTGCCTGCAATGGTAAAATTTTATGAATGTGAGCTAATGTTTGTGTTACTACTGCTGCCACTAAAGCAAAAAGAACAGAAGTGAAAACTTAGCTAATTTCATGAAAAGTCAGCATCTTTTTTTTAAACAAAGGAAAATGATAGAATTAAATAAAATCAGGAAATGAAGAACTATTTTCGAGAGTATTGAGAACCACACTTACCTTGTAAGACCCTCAAGAAAAACAGAAATTTAGCTTGCAAAGAGGTCTCTTGACTATGAGATACAGTTGTGAATGAAAATATATAGTGGACAAGAAGGAAAATATGAACAAGCTGCTCAATGACTGCTGTGAACTGGATATTTGTGTTCATGTGTTTAAATTCTCATTTTAATTATTGTTAAGAGCTGATGACACTAGTTAGCTGATGGGGGGGGGGGGTAGCACCTTCTTGAGCAGGATTACTGCTCCTGTAATGGGTGCTCCAAACCCCCTTCCTTCTTTTTTTTTTTTTAATACTTCATTTTTTTTTTACTTCAAGTTACATCTCAGTCACAAACCCCTCCCTATTCCCCCTTCCTATCCCGCCCTTCCACCCTCTTCCCCCCAGAAGTTTCCCCTTTCAGTCCAACAGATGGTTCCTTCTCTTATAACAGTAAGTATTATACAAAACAACAGATATAAGTATGCCACATTTATGAGAGTTAAATGGCCCAGTATACCTTCCCAATGTCCAGTTTATACATATTTGGCCCCCTTCCTTCTTTTACACAAGAAAAATTTCTGAAAGTAAACTCATGGCTGTCCAGGACACATGAGCTCATACTGTACATACTGTATCTGCCAGCAGGTTGCTACAATGAGATAGACGCTCCTGATGCTTATAAACATTTCTGATTATGGTATTTTGTTACAGCTATCCTACTGGACTAATGACCTTGTGGTATTGTTTATCTACCTTCCAAATATTTCAAAAACTTCAGAAAGTTTTAATGAAATATATCAAATAAGTACCTTGAAAGAATACAAAAACCTGAACATTATTTTCTGTTTTTTCACTGATATCCCTCCAGGCCAAGTCACCATCATCTTCGCCCCTTCTCTATTTCTAAATTTGTCTTTAAACCGTCACTCGTATACAATGCCAAGGTAGCTATCGGTGGAAACATCATTTGAGGCCAAGAGAGCCACCTGTGTCAGCAGAGAATGCAGAGTTTCAGGAAGTGGTTGGAAAACTAAGTTTGACATTGCTAAAACTCTGTGGGGCCAGAGGAGAAGAGAGGAGAGGTAAAGTGAGGGACACACCTTGAAATTTCCTACAGGATTATTGGATAGATATGCATCTTTTAAGTGTTAAAAAATTGGACCAATTTAAGCAGAGGGATGGTTATATTTAATAAATATTTTAGGAAGACAATTCTACAATGACAGAAAGAGATTCAAGGAAAGGGAAATAGAGAAATGAGGCCAGAGTTAACATATACAGGAACTCTTGGTCCAGGGATGTAAATATACCTTTGTCACTAACACACTTAGTTTGAACAAAAGATACCTGAGCGCATCATCTTCAGTATTTGACTCTATAGCAACACAGAGATATTGTATAAATAAAGACCTTGTATAGAAACAAACAAGCAAACAAGACTCAATAAGAAAAGGCTTTAAGCTTTGAAGATTAGATACACATGTGGTTCTGATCCAGCGCTTTCCCTTAGACCCATCTCATCAATTTGCATCTTAATGAGAGGGTCTCATGGCACCTCACAGGTGGAAGATCTTGTGCTAGAATCACTAGGTTGGGAAACATATTATGTGGACATGGCGGGCAAAAGATGGATATGAAATTACATAAGAAGATGACATTGAAAATGCTACTCAGCCATCGGAAACAATGAAATCCTGCAATTTGCAGCCAAATGGATGGAACAAGAGAAGCTCATCCTGAGTGAGCTAATCCAGACCCAGAAGGATGCACATGGCATCTATTCACTTATAGTCGGATTTTAGCCATATGGTACAGGATAACTATCCTACAGCCAATGCACCAAAGGGAACAGGAACATAGACTTTGTTACCTGTCACTGAGACACTTTGCCCTAGTGGTGCTGCCTTGTAGGCCCCCAGTGTATGAGGAGGCTCTTGGTCCTCACATGACTGCTGAACTGGGGCGGGGGACTGATATGTAGGGACACTCCACTCCGGAGGAGTGGGATGGAAGGGATGGGGATAGAGGGTGGGAGGACGGGACTGGGAGGGGTGGAAAGAGGGTACTGTGATGGAGATGTAACCTGAAGTAATAAATAAACATTAAAAAAAAGAAACTAGATGCTTCTATATCAATAAACAATTTTAAAAACTTAAAAAAGAAAAGGCTTGAACCAATTCACTTGGGGCTTGAAGAAGAAAGAAAAGTGAAATCCGACATTCAGGCTCCTAGTTTGATGATTGTTCCTGACCAGCAGAGGGAGGAAGCCACGAAAAAAAAACAAAAAACAAAAAAAACAAAAAACTGGGGGGGGGGGGGGGAGGGGAGGGCATAGAAAGGGATAGTTTCTGCCTCAGATATAAATTACGTTTTTGTTTGTTTGCTTTTTGTATGTTTTTGTAGCATCCAACCGAAGATGTTTAGTTGAAAACATCTGTTGCTTTGGGACTATGGAATAAGGCACCCAGAGGGAAAGTTCACATTAAGGGGTGTTCTTAGTAATAAAAGTGGGGTCAAAGTTTTTCTGGGCCCAAAAGGTTGTTGTAACCTGTAACCTAGTAATGTTTGCTTACTTTAAAAAAAATAACTTTTCTTAAAACAGGGTCTTACTAAGTGTCCCAGGCTAGCCTCAAACATGTGGAACCTCCTGTCTTAGCCTCTGGAGTGCTAAGATTGCTGGTGTGTGCTACTTTGTCCTGTTTAGCCTGTGACTTTGAACCCTGTACCTGGGAATTCTCTTAGCTCCAGAACCAGGACTGAAAGGCATGATCTTCTGATTCTTAAACTCTAGCCTTCTGTCCTAGACAATGTAAACAATCACCAAATTGAACTCTCCCGCTGAAGGGAGAAGAACAGCTTAAAAGCTAGAGGGACTTGCCGGGCGTTGGTGGCGCACGCCTTTAATCCCAGCACTTGGGAGGCAGAGGTAGGCGGATCTCTGTGAGTTCGAGGCCAGCCTGGTCTACAAAGTGAGTCTAGGACAGCCAGAGCTGTTATACAGAGAAACCCTGTCTCGAAAAAAACCAAAAAAAAAAAAAAAAAAAAAAAGCTAGAGGGACTCACTTACAAAGGAACAAAGGATGCAGGGGTGGGTGGCATGAGTCAAGGTGAGGCTCCCCAAGTTCCAGGACTTAGAGAGGCATGGAATGTTGATAGCAAGACTTGCAAGTTGATTTTGGCAGCCTTAAGTGTCAGGAGGTTCCATAAGAAGCCCGAGTTAAGGACACAAGGAATTATCTAGAAGGCAATCCTCTTTTGTACAAGATAGAATATTTATCAGGCTTTGGAAGCTGGGTGTGTGAAGAGGGGAGGAATGGGGAAGGGTTTAACACATAGGTCAAATGTCATTCAGCTTGAGAGGAGAGGCTCTCTGTGGAGGAGTATTTACTGTCAACAAGTTCTCCCTGTAGAAGGAGAAATGGCTTGAGTGGCAGATTCTCAGGCCCATGGAATGCACACTGCCAGCATGAATGGTATGTGACAAACAGGCACATTGGGGCTGTGGTATGCCACAAAGCCACAGTGTCCTTGCTAGTTTGTGGTATGCCATGGGCTGTGAGCAGGTGGACAAGAGACACACTTGCCTGCACCCCTTGCCAGAAGTTTGCTACATACCATGTTCCTTGGGATAGTTTTTGGATGTACAGAGACCTTTGGTCCTTTTCATGGCAGAATTTGTAAATTGTTTGGAGATGTTTGTTAAGGACTGTCATTCAACTGAAGAACATTTAAGTGTATTATCAGGCCACACAAAGCTGCTGTTGGGACCTACTCTCACGACTCCTTGTTGACATGAAGATTATAATTGATATGAACTAATAGGATGAGGACCCATAGTCTGTGCCTCTTAAGATTTGTACAACTTTGTTCTACATGATCCCACTTATGCAAGAAGACTAGAGTCAGGAAGCTGTGGAGAAGAGAGCAGAAATATCCTCGGAAGAGTGGCTCTGGGACCTTAGAAAACCACATGGACTTGTAATCTTAGCACTTGGGAGGGAGAGGTAGGTGGACTTATGTGAGTTCAAGGCCAGTCAGAGCTGCATAGTGAGATTCTGTCTCAAAATCAATCAATCAATCATTTAGTCAATCAGCCAATCAGTCTGTCACATCAAGGGTTGACAAGGCGGCTTAGCAGACACAGGTACTTTCCACTGTAATTGATAACCTGAGTTCAATCCCTGGAACCCACATGGTTAAAGGAGAAAACCAACTCCCACAAACAACAAACCAATGTACTAATTTTTAAAACCTCCAGGCCTCACATGGTTAAAAAGGTAAAAAACTTTTTAAAAAATCCCCGAGGCCCACACGGTAGAAGAGAACCAACTCTACAAAATCTACAAATAAACAAACAAACAAATGTAATGTGTTACATCACATCAAATACTCAACCACTTGTAACTAGCCCCGTTATGTAGATGCTTCTAGAATTAGGTTTGATGGTGATATCCAGATGTTAAGACTCAATCCACTCTCTGGAAGGACAGTAAGGTTTCTTCCAGCATGCTCTTTTCCTGGTCCTATCCTGTCTGAGCTTGCATTCTCTGTTCTGCCCATAGAATTCTGATGCATTCCTAGCAACACAGGATTGGAGACAGAGTTGTATCTGGGGCCTGTAAAGGCCAAGGGGCTACTGCTGGCATGGAGCCTGGTAGCTGCTGGCTTGGGTCTTCATGCAAGGCCCTGAGTCATGAGTAGTGGTGGGAACATACTGCACCCTGGGGCTTGGCATGGCAGCTAGGGGGATTAGTAGATTATGATAAGAACAAGATACAAAGGAATTGCAGCTGATACTGATAAGCATCTTGGAAGGCACTCAGAGGAGAGAAAACATGAGAGCCTTCTGCAGAATCAAAGTGAGTGTGGGTGGGGAGTGTCTAGGGGAGGCAGGGGCACAGGGCTTGCAATGTAAGGAGGGCAAAGGTTTCTTCTGCTGCTGCTGTTGCTTTGGGGTACTTGGAGGAAATTGCTGATAGGAATTGTATTTTGGCACTTAGTCAAATGAAAGCATTTTCTATATGGAACAGAGGGACACTCAACATTGCTGGTGGAAGTGTAAAATTATACCAGTCCGGAAAGAGCCTCGTGGTTCCTCACAAAACTACTTATTTGGCTGCTGTGTGATCCAGAAAACTGAACCCATGGATCTTAGTCCCCAAGAAGTGAAAACCTTGGTTCATACAGGAACATGTACAGTAGTATTCACAGCAGCTGTATTAGTTATAATCTCAGACCCCTCAAAGCAACCCAAATATATTGCAACAGTTGAACAGTTTAATTATATTCAGATCCTGGAATACTACTTGGCAAGGGACATGGCTAACAATATAGATTAGTTGCCAGAAGTTTATTCTGAGAGCAAAAAGAGATCTGTAGAATATGGCACTCAAAGATGTTTTCTTAAGATTTTTTGATATGGAGACATGTCAGTTCCTGACAGCACCCCCTATTCTACTCCAAGCAGAGGAAGAGCATCGAAGAATATCCATTTGGAGATGGCTGCATTAGTGGCAAGCTTGTCACTGGGCAAGAGAAAGCCCTTGATTCAACTGTAGACAGAATGCTGTCTGAAAAGAACAAAAATGTGGAAGCAGGTAAGTTAGTAGCCTAGCTCTGCCAAGACAGGGTAGGCAAGTCCTTCAGAATTCCTGCTTTACAAATAATGTCTGGTCTGTCAGGGATACTGTGCCAAAAGGGTGAAGACAGATGCTCTAATGTATGGAGGGAAATTGGGAACTGTCCAGGCAGCCAGTGGTCTGTCATTTCTTAGTTTTGGAAGATGCTCGCTCTGCACTTGTTTATTCAGATATATTTATCCTTCTCAGGTCTCTGATGTGGTTGGAGACTAGATAGTTACAGTCTCACAGTTAAATTTTAAGTTGTTTAGGAATTAAAAGAATGTTCAAGGTCTAAGAAGATGTTTTTAAGTTGGTAATACAAGTTAGGATGGAAACTGAGTTAAGTATAGAACTTTAAACTCATTGAAATGGATAGATAATAGAATATTAATATCAATTACCAAATATGTATGGACTGGACATTGGGAATATATGTTATACCTTATAATTTTCATAATTGTGGCCTAATTATTCTTATTGATTTGCATTGTATTTATTGTTATAAGAAAAAGAGTCTTTCATTGGACTGAAAGGGGAACTGTTGTAGGGAAAAAGATAAACCTTACATTTTTTAAAAAGCAGATAGGAGGGTGAGGGGGAAGAGAAGGTAGGAGGATGGACTGGGAGGGGGAGGAGTGGGGGACTATGATTGAGGTGTAACTTGAAGAAATAAAGTAAAAAAAAAAGCACAGAAAAGTTTTTTTTAAGCTAGTCTCAAAAGGTTTTGTACCCTGAGATTAACACTCTGTGACCACACACTTTCTTTTTTTTAGATTTTATTTTATGTGTATGTGTGAGTGCCTTCATGGGTACCCATGTACCATGAGTGTGCAGGTGCCCAAGGAAGTATCAGATATCCTGGAGATGGAATTATAAACAGTTGTGAGCTACCTGATATGGGCGCAGGGAACCAAACCCACATCTCTGGAAGAGCAGCTAGTACCCACAACTGCTGAGCCAGCCTGCCAACCCCAATACTTATAGAAATTTTGTTGGAGATATAGTCTCACTATGTAGACCAGCTGCCTCTGTCTGTCAGGTACCGGGATTAAAGGCACGCACAGCACTCTTGGCTCATACATTCTTGAGATAAATTACACAGGTGGGGAACACACCAATACATGTCTCAGAGAGGCTATCATGGAGAATGACGTATCAGCTGGTAACACAAGAACCCTTGTGATCGAAGTGTGAATAGGCATGGTGATGATCTCACAGAACTGCCCATCTGTGAAACTGCCCAGGATGGAAACATGTAGATGTGTATGCACACGTGTAAAGCCAGGAAAGGCTAAGGTCTTCAGTCCTTCATAGAGAAAGGGACACTCAGGCCATGGGTGTGGCAGAGGCAGCATGGTCTAGCACAGCCTAGGAGCAGAGAAGAATGGAATGGGGAAGCATACGCTAAGGCTGAGGTGTGGAGATGCTGCATTCAGGCCAAAGCAACCCACACTGCCTTGCTTCATCACTCTGAAGGCTTAGAGTAAGCACTGGGCAGCGTTGTTAGCCCAGGGTATGGATAGATGAAATTCTAATTCTCAGAAATGGAAAGATTAACAGCTGCTGCTTATAAACTCACATGTGAGAGCTTTCTATTCTGGCTGCCCTAGGGAATGGGACTTTCTGTCTTCTTTAGTCTCTCTTGTTTCTGTTTCCACACTGAGGCATACCTTTCTGTCAACCTGGAATCACTGGTTAGGAGCTATCCTGTGGGGCACTCTTCCCTCAGATTGCCTCTCCAACCCTGTGTTGAAGCCCATGTCTCCATTTTTCTGGCCTTCTGATAACTCAAGGCTCCCAGTCTCATGATCTTGAATATGAATGAAGGCATATGCATGGCAGATGATGGCTTGAGGTTTCCCTTTATGGTGGCATATTCACAGATGCCTTCTGTGTCTCAACATAGAGTTTCCAGAGGTCAGGAGGTGAGAGTGATACATAGATTTATTTGGCAGAGAAGGCTTTTCGGAGTCCCTCTAATCCCCTCTAACAAAATTAGTGCTTACCCTGGCCAAATACAGGCATTTTAGTAGTTGGGAGGCTAGTTAGAACAGAGCTGAGGAGAGAGAGATCAGGGACCAGTGTCCCTTGAGCCTGAACAGGAAAGAGAAACGGAGAGAAGTTTACCCCTAGCCTTGCTCCTAGCTGCCAAAAGCCCTAGGGAGTTAGTCTTGGCCTTGGATCTCTTCCTTTGATACCTCTAGTTACTGCTTACTGACAATGTGTACTATAATGAAAGATACCACTAGATCCACATTAAGTAAGGGAAGGGCCAACATTAAACACCCCAATTTGTTTTCTCAAGCTCATATTTTCCAGAAATCATTCTTCATAGCAATAATCACAAATTCACTGTTCCATCCAGTCTCCTCTTTGGGGACTAACAGAGATCTCTTTGCTCTTTGAAAGGAAGAGGCATGCTCGAAGGCTCTCTGGTGAGGGCACAGTGGTCGCAGGGGCCAGATGTGAAGTTGCATCAGCCGGCAGGCTGGGGTCAGTGTGTGGAATGAATCCAGAGTACCAGAATTCAGGGAACTTGGCCTTATCCCTTCCAGTGGAAGAAAGAGTTCTCATATTTCTTATTGACTCAAGATGGATTTGATATGGTTGCTTGGCCCCAAAGCCCGTCTGCCCAATGCAGAAGATCCAGAGATACACAGCCATCTATCACTTCTGACAGGGCTGCCTCCTACAGCAGCTGTATTGTTTACAACATGAGTCATTTTTCAGAACAAGTCCAAGAACAAACTTGAGCTGGGCTTGACAGTCACATCCCACCTCACTCTGTTCATTCGCTCCCTTTGCAGGCTTGCTGAGCTTCTGAACAGCAGCTAAGCTATGCTAAAGTGAATAATAACAATTTAAAAAAAAAACCCTACAAATTCTAGTTCTTGTCCTTGGACAAAATTCATTGCATTTGATTTCATAAATTAAGGGGCATTCAACAACCGTGTGTCCTCTCTTTTCTCAGAGTGGAAAGTGCAGAGGGGGATGTGAGTGGGTAAGAACAGTGATTTGCACCCTGGAGAAAAGCTTCTATTCTTTAGTTATTAAATTGGCCACTGAGGATGAGAATAAGAGTAATTGAGGGAGTTGTCCAGGTTTCGTGTAAGAAAGTCCTTCATTCTAGTTCAGCCTTACAAGCAAAGGCCTAGAGAGAGAATTCAAGAGACACCAAACAATTCTGTTCTTAGTTGTTTTCAGATGATAAAAATGTTTTCAGGGTATGGATATATATGTCCAGCTTAGTGCCACAGGACTAGTGGGTCAGTGTTATCAGAAGTTCACTCAGAATAACCTGAGAGAACTTTAGCATGTGGGGCTCCTCTCTGTGATGAAACATCTGAGGACACAGCTTAAGTGGAGGAGGACTTATGGCAGGTCACAGCTGTAGAGATTTCAGTCCATGGTCTGCTGACTCCTTTGCAACTTAGCCATGGTGAGGCTGAACATCATAGCTTCTGAAAGGTACGACAGAATGATGGTTCTCACTTCATGAAAGTCAGCACGCCAGATCTGGGAGGGACAAGATACATTCTTCAAAGACATACCTACTTTATTTAACTGGTCCCCACCTCCTAATGTAATATACAGGATGGATCAATCCACTGATGAAGTTACAACCATGTGATGCAATCATCTTTGAAGTAAAGTAGCACTTTTCTCTGAATGGAAAGGTTCCCTCCAGGAGTGGGAGGGAGAGGCTCATGAGACTTAGGAGGTAAACAAACTTCACAAGTCTTAGAAAGCTGACAAAGCAAAAACTTGGCAGATTCAAGATAGCCCCTCCCTAGCTGTGTAGCAATAGTGAAAGACTACCGGAGGAGAAGCCTGACCAGGCAGGCTGCTGAGAGGAGGTCTCTTAGACCTCTCCATCTGCCTGCAGCCAATGCAGAGAGCGCCAGGGATGCAGCTTTGTGAGTCAGCACTCATGATGGGGTGGGCTTTTCAGTGATGGAGCTTTTCTCTGGTCCACAAAACCCTGCTCCTGTAATTAGCCCCTTGTCCACATTCCCGTTCAATGAAAACTCATTGGCTTACCAAGTTACATTCTGGTGCAGTTGTTACTTTGTCATGGGCTCCTTTCTAGGGTGGGTAGATTGTGTGTGTGTGTGTGTGTGTGTGGAGAGAGAGAGAGAGGCATCTCCCCAAGAAAAATCTTTCACACACCTAAGAGTACCACAAAGTGAGAACCAAGCCTTTGTGTGTGCATGTTGTGCGTGTGTGTATACTTCATACTGAAATTATAACATGGGATATGGATATTTATAGACTAAGAAGCAATTAAAGGAGAGGGGATGTTATTCAAGGAATCATTTATTGAATACCTGCTGTTTACCAATCATTAAAATAGATTTCTGGGCTACAATTGTAAATAAACCACAGTGTTTACCTTAGCGGAAATTAGTCTGACTAGAGACAACCTAGACAGGTCTTTAAAATATGGTAAGTGCTGATGGAAGTAGTATTTGGCACCATGAAATGTGCCAAGTATGTCTCATTTGGGTGTTACAAAGCTATCCCTGAGGAAATAAAACCTGTCACTCCAAGAACCTGGGCAGTTACCCGAACAACTCCTGGTACAGGAGACAAGAGATAGAAGACGCCACCAACATGTCCCTGGAGAGTTTGTGAGAGAAACATGTAAATTAAAAAAAAAAAAAAATAGAAAGCAAGAGCCTTAGTACTTGCCTGCATAAGGATTTTAGAGTTTTTTTTTTTTAAAGAAAAAAAAAGTAAGAAAGCAAGGAAGAAAGAAAGGAAGGAAGAAACAAAGAAAGAAAAATGAAAAGAAGGAAGAAGAAAGAAAGGAAGGAAGGAAGAAAGGGAACGGAAAGGAAAGAACAAAGCAGAAAATGAGAAATTTGGAGGGGAAAAACCACAGGCCACATTATAAGTTGCATACCAATTGGTTATCCGATACTAAATGATCAGAGGGGAAAACATGTAAGTATCATTACATAGACTGGGATGGTACAAACACACACAAAATCCCAATAAATTAATACAGATAAATTTGTAAGAGAGCAAGGATGGGTATATGGAAGAGTTTGAAGGGAATGGACTGGTTGTTATTATAATCTTTTTTTTAACTTCAAAATATCTTATATTATTTTTTCAATGTTTTTCTTTTTTTTATAAGTACTTTATTTTTTTTTCTTCAAGTTACATCTCAGTCACAAACCCTTCCCTATTCCCCCTTCCTGTCCCACCCTTCCACCCTCTTCCCCCCCCCCCGAACAGCTTCTCTTTTCATTCCAACAAATGGTTCTTTCTCTTATAACAGTAAATTCTATACAAAACAACAGAATTAACTATGCCACATTTATGAGAGTTAAATGGCCCAGTATACCTTCCCAATGTCCAGTTCATACATATTTGGCCCCTGACTTTAACCTTCTACCTTCTAACCATCTCCATGAGTTTAAAGTTCTATAACTGACTTAGTTTTCATACTAACTTGCATCACTATTATAACCATCTTCTTAGATCTAGAACGCCTTCTTGATTCCTAAACAACTCAAAATTTAGCTATGAGACTCAAGCTGTCTATTCTTCAACCACCTCAGAGAGCTGAGAAGGATAAATATATCTGATTACATAGGAAGTGCAGGGCTTGCAGCTTCCAATACTAAGAAATGACAAACCAGTGACTGCCTGGACAGTTCCCATTTTCTCTCCATACATACAAAACAACAGAATTAAATATGCCACATTTATGAGAGTTAAATGGCCCAGTATACCTTCCCAATGTCCAGTTCATACATATTTGGCCCCTGACTTTAACCTTCTAGCTTCTAACCATCTCCATGAGTTTAAAGTTCTATAACTGACTTAGTTTTCATACTAACTTGCATCACTATTGTAACCATCTTCTTAGATCTAGAACGCCCTCTTGATTCCTAAATAATCTTTAAAAGAAATAATTTTTTAAAAGTTGCTTTCTTTCAGATTTGAAAAGGACTTATGGTTGAGGAAATATGGATGCCTTATGAATGCACAGGGGCTATTTATTCAGTAGCATTATTGTGGTATGAATGGGAACTATTCAGGCTTATGTGTTTAAATACTTAACCCTTAGCTGGTTACACTATCTCGAGAAACTGCCCTCTTTGGGATTTGGGCCCCTGCTGTCAAACCTGAGTTCCTAGAAAATGTGTACCTTGACAGTTACACCTTCTTCTGCTTCCAGTCTGCTTTCTGCTTTATTTGGCCTCCATTTGAAGAACTGTGCTAACTGCACCCTTTGAAACTGTGAGCCCAAGTGACTCTCCTGTTCCCATAGCTCACTTCTGTCACGCATTTTGTGCAACAGGAGAAGTAGCCAATGTGACCATTCTTTATTAAGCAAATGCAAAATGAGCCAATGGGCACCAGTTGAGAGAGAGAGAGAGAGAGAGAGAGAGAGAGAGAGAGAGAGAGAGAG
>CAJQZJ010037361.1:1859468-1902616 GCA_907164525.1 Lophiomys imhausi | reverse complement strand
GAGAGAGAGAGAGAGAGAGAGAGAGAGAGAGAGAGAGAGAGAGAGAGCTGCCTGGTTTAGCCTTTCTGGGCAGAATGAAGACTTGAGGAAGAAATACCGACTCAGCAGGCACAATCCAGTCCCAAGTGACCTCCACTGATTACTCACCTGGCTTGTGGCTGGAATGCCAATTTCACGGTTATTCTGGGAATAATAGTGCAAGTTGAGAACAAGAAATGAAAACTCTCATAACTTCCTAGAAAAACTGGTTTGCTTGACTTCTTGTGATAGTCACAGGAGTGATTGGTGGGGGCAAGGGGTACAACTCTTGACTATGCTCAACAGGTGTTCTGTAACTGGGATTTCTTTGATGCTTTTTATTCTATGTTGGGGAGGATTTCTTTAGTAATCTAACTTTACCAATTTGAATAAAATTAAATGCCTGGTGTATGCTAACCTTGCCTGCCTTTCCAAGCCCCCCAGAAGTTGGCATTTCTGATGGTGGTGGCTTATAGCCTTTCAAGTGGCCAGCTGGTTGTTGTGACTTCAGCTCTTCCCTTGTGGACTGAATATCATTCATATACCCCCAAATTCATATACCCACAGTCCTAACTCCTAAGTACCTTAGACCGTGGAAATAGGATGTCTGAGGGGATAATGGAGTTTAAATGAAGTCCTTGGACTCTAATCCAACACGATTGGTATCCTTATAAAAAGGGGAAAGTTTGGAGAGAACCATCTAGGAGGAAGTACCCTGTGAACAGGAAGACAGCTGCTCACAAGCTAAGGAGGGGGGCCAATTGGTTTGGCGGCCTGTAACCAGAACTGTGAGATCACTAACTCTGTCCTCTTTAAACATTGTGTCAGTGGTTGTTCAAAGCTACTCAAGTTATAGTGGTTTCAGTAAAAAAATCAAGACCTCATATTTAGTCATTTTTTCACTCTCTTTTCATTCATTTTTTTCATCTCTCTTGATGGTTTTGGAGATAGAAAGCAATGGAGTGAGGCAGAGGAAGGAAAAGTGAACCCTTGGACATTAAGGCATCTGGATTTTGTATGCATCCCCATATGCTGGCATCATAGTATGAGAAGTGGCAAGTGGGCATGAACCCTGCTTTTATGGTGCCCATATTTGGTAGGAAGAACCAACTTGAACAATTGGTAAGGAGTATGTGTTCTGTGGCAAGTGTATGCATATACTGTTCACTGGAAGTCTCTGAGAGGAACCCTAGTTCTTTGGTTCCAGAAACACTTCTCTGAGTGCGAGTGACATTTTGAGCTGGATGCTGAATCTGAGTTAGCTGATGAAAGGACCAAGACAAACGAAAGACAATGAGGGCAATGTTCCCAGGCAGAGGCAGCAGCCAGGCTTCATGCCTTACATGTGAAGAGGAAAGAAAGCTCGCCATTTGTTTTCGAGTTAATGATTCTACCCTAGAATCCTAAATCAAAGCAAGTACAGCTATTTGATGGGGGGGGGGGGGGGGGGGGTGGTGCCCAGTCATGCTCCCAATTTGAGTAGTGGTGAGATTTGGAGGTACCCTTGGCGTGGTTGGTGACTTCAGGAGAAGCCCCTGGCTGATTTACCCAGGTCCTACAGCAGTCTACCCAACACCCAGACTCAGTGTTCTCACTGCACACATTCACAGCTTGACATGGGAGCTTCTACAAGTATTTTTACAGAGCCAGACTTTGTGAGGGGGCTAGCTAACAAAGCAAACCTCATGGAGCTGATGGAAGAATTGTTGCAGCTTGTCCCCTGATGGGAAAGGCCACTCCCTCTTCTTCCAGTCCCTTCCAAGAACCTGAAAACTGAAAGGGCCTTTTATGTTTCTGATAAATGGTTTGGCAAACATTTTGCGTTTGGAATCATAGCCTACCTTACTTGCCTTCCACTAATCCCCTCTCCCCCACCGAAACATGTTGTGTTTCCTGGCAACAGGGCCTGAGGAATGAGTAGTGTCTCAGAAAGGTGAATGTTTTAGAGGTCACTTCTGGGTCCTTGTCTTGGCCTTGCCCTTAACTAGTCTAGTTACTAGTTGGAAAATCACCTTTCATCCTTGAGCCTCAGTTTCTGAGAGTGCAAATGAACCGTGGGAGTAGAGTGGGCCAAGCGGGTAAGCAAAGCAAGATCACACTGCTCCATTTCTTTATCAGCATTAGGATTCTATTTTCCTTTTAATTGCTAGATGTTTTAGTTCATCCCCCTCACACTAACCACAGCCTTGTTACTGTCAGGGGTCAGGCGAAGTGGCCTTTGGCAGTCTGGGGCAGGCATACTGCTGCTGTTAACATGTGTAGGGTAAAGTGGTAACTAAATTTCTTCTTGGGCCCTCTACCTTCCATGGTCCACAATGTAAACTTCCCCCTTCTACCTACCTCCCACCCCCTTCCACCCACAAATCCATCTAAAAACCTCTGCCTGGAGGGGAATTCAAGACTTATTTCTTTAATGGTCAAAATTGTGCTGGGTCAAGACTTTTAACTGTGTATTTAATTAGTCATCTGTACTCATGCAACTTAAAGGCGTTGAGCTGTGCCTTTTTATAGGATTAGTAAAGCTGGCTCTAAATCACCTCTGCAGCCCGTAAAAGTATTTATAGCAGCTTTTCTCTCCCTCTGCCATTATAGAAGCTCTGTTTGAACTAGCTGAGGTTTGCACGGGGATAGTTCTACCCAATTCTAGAAGGAAAGCGTTAAAGTCCTTTCCTGGCAAATCACAGCTCCATCATTAGGCAACGCAGAATTTGCTGGAATGTTAAGCTCTAAGCAAGGACATTCCAGTGTGCGATTGCCAACAGCAAGTCTTCTGTGCTAATGAAAAATCAAAATACAAAAAAGCCAGTCAACTACAAATACAAAACCTTAAGCCGAACTTGAGAAATGGGACCAGAGTTGGAATTCTGTGGCTTCTTGACTTCTATAAACCTTAATGGGATTTGGCAAGCTCTTCTCCGAGCTCACGCGTTCACACTGGCCAAACACCTTTGCAACCACCACAGTCAGGCCCATGCTATCTATCACTCAGTCTGCAGAGAAACAAGCCACCTTTGTCTGATGGGCATTCAGAGCCTTTGCTGTTTAAAATGAACGCTGCCATAACCAGTCTCCTGTGTCGGCAGAAGGCTTATTTCTCATACCACCTTTCTCTGCCTAGAAAGAAATGATCTCAGTTCTTAAGAGACAACTAGACTCATGTCATCTCCCCCAATTCTCTCTTCTGTATGGCCTACCCGACTTGAGATTCCCCTCCACTGGATGCCACAGCACTGATTAGAAGTTGACTGTGGACATACATCATCTGTCATTTTGGGACTAACCAGGACAGAAGCAGCCATAAGTTTTGGGTTTGCAGATACATGTTCTGAAATCTCACAGTTTGCATCTTTTCTTCACAAGAAGATTAATCGACATGATTGGCGAGCTCTCAGCTGAAATGGGGGTGGGAGAGAAAAGAAACAGGATGTGCTAGCTGATCACACCACCCAGCTGTGAATAATCTGCACCAGGTGTTTCAGGCACTGCAGGCTGAGGCAGGTTGCAGTTGGCTGAGGACTGGGGCTTCCTCACACAGGTGGAGGTTTCCCTTTGTCCTTGGCTATCTGGGGCCACCCACTGGGTCCCTACAATCGCTCTTAGCACTTACCAACTTCAGGAATGGCTGAGCTGTCACTTGGAGTCCCTTGGGATCTTTTGCATTTATTGAGGAGTAGAATGTTGGAACAGGTGTGCTAATGGAGATAGGTGCAGATATATTATTATTATTAGAAGAGATGAGATACATTATTTTTTTTTAAGATGGGATAGTTTCTATAAAGGAAATGTAGAAAAGAAATGCAGTTTTTCCTTTGGGTATACAGTTGGGCTATTTTAAACTTGTTTTCAGTTAATAGAGCATTTGATGCTTCCAGAAAAGACATTAGTGACAGAATCATTTGCCTGCTTTTCTCTCAGAGCTAGCCAAGAAAAGAAAACATTTTGAAGTTGAAATCAAAAAGTTAGTCATCTATCATTGAGTTTCCTTTGGTAATTAATACATTTTAACAAATTCAGTGAGCTATAATTTATATCTAATGATCAGTTTTAAGTCACCAGTTTTAACAATCTAGTGCTTTTTGTAGGTATACCAATTTAAGAAACAGGACAATGGTCCAATTTAAAAATATTCCATCACAAGATAGGGAAGGTTACTACATACTCATTAAAGAAAAAAATTCATCAAGATGATATCTCAATACTGAATATCTATGCCCCAAATACACAGGCACCCACATTTGTAAAAGAGACCCTTCTAAAGCTTAAAACTCACATTGATCCCTACACATTAGTAGTGGGAAACTTCAACATCCCACTCACAACAGTGGACAGGTCATTGAGACAGAAACCAAATAGAGAAATAATGAACCTAACAGAAGTCATGAACCAAATGGACCTTACAGACATCTACAGAATATTTCACCCAAACACAAAGGATACACCTTCTTTTCAGCACCACACAGAACCTCCTCCAAAACTGACCTTTTAGTTGGACACAAAGCAAGCCTCAACAGATACAAGAAAATTGAATAACCCCTTGTATCTTATCAAAACCACCATGGATTAAAGCTGGACTTCAACAACAACAGAAATCACAGAAAGCCCACACATTCATGGAAACTGAACAAGTCTCTACTGAATGACTACTAGGTCAGGGAAGAAATAAAGAAGGAAATCAATGACTTCCGAAAAATCCAACGACAATGAAGGCACAACATACCCAAACCTATGGGACACAATGAAAGCTGTGCTATGAGGAAAGTCCATAGCACTAAGTGCCTTCAAAGAGAAAATTGTGACAGCTAGAATTAGCGAATTAACAGCAGAACTGGAAGAACTGGAAAAAAAGAAGCAAACAGTCCCAAGATGAGCAAAAGGCAGGAAATCATCAAACTTAGGGTTGAAATTAACAACTTAGAAACAAAAAGAGCAATACAAAGAATCAATGAAACCAAGAGTTGGTTCTTTGAGAAAAATCAACAAAATAGACAAACCCTTAGCCAATTTAACTAAAAGGCAGAGGGAAAACCCCCAAATCAATAAAATCAGAAATGAAAAGGGAGAAATAACAGACATTGAGGAAATCCAGAGAATCTTTAGGTCCTACTTTAAAAATCTGTACTCCACCAAATTTGAAAACCTAAGAAAAATGGACAATTTTCTTGATAGATTCCACCTACCAAAGTTAAATCTAGATCAGGTTAACAGATAAAACAGTCCTATAACACCTTAGGAAATAGAAACAGTCATTGAAAATCTCCCAACCAAAAAAAGCCCAGGGCCAGATGGTTTCAGCACAGAATTCTACCAGACCTTCAAAGAAGAGCTAATATCAATACTCTTCAAACTCTTCCACAAAATAAAATCAGAAGGAATACTGCCAAACTCATTCTATGAGGCCACAGTCACCCTGATGCCTAAACCACACAAAGACATAACAAAGAAAGAGAACTTCAGACAAATTTCCCTCATGAACATAGATGCAAAAATATTTAATAAAATACAGGCAAACCGAATCCAAGAACACATTATACACCATGATCAAGTAGGCTTCATCCCAGGAATGTAGGAATGGTTCAACATACAAAAATCCATCAACATAATTCACCATATAAACAAGCTGAAAGAAAAAAACCACATGATCATCTTGCTAGATGCTGAAAAAGCATTTGACAAAAATCCAACACCCCTTCATGCTAAAATTCCTGGAGAGAATGGGCATACAAGGACCATACCTAGAAATAATAAGGGTGATGATATGCAGCAAGCCAGTAACCAGCATCAAATTAAATGCAGAGAAACCTTAAAGCATTTCCTCTAAACTCAGGGACAAGGCAAGGATGCCTACTTTTGCCATATCTCTTCAACATAGTACTTGAAGTTCTTGCTAGAGCAATAAGACAGCTAAAGGAGATCAAGGGGATACAAATTGGAAACAAAGAAGTCAAATTATCCCTATTTGCAGAAGATATGATAGTATACATAAGTGATCCCAAAAATTCCATAAGAGAACTCCTATAACTGATAAACACCTTCAGCAAGGTGGCTGTATACAAAATTGATTCAAAAAAAATCAGAAGCCCTTCTTTATACAAAAAAATAATTGGCTGAGAAAGAAATTAGGGAAACAACATCCTTCACAATAGCCACAAACAATATAAAATACCAGGGGTAACTCTAACCAAGCAAGTGCTTCAAGAACTTCAAGTCCTTGAAGAAAGAAATTGAAGAGGACATCATAAGATGGAAAGATCTCCCATGCTCATGGATAGGTAGGATCAACATAATAAAACTGGCCATCCTGCCAAAAGAAATATATAGATTCATTGCAATTCCTATCAAAATACCAACACAATTCTTTATAGACCTGGAAAAAACAATTCTCAACTTCATATGGAATAACAAAAAACCCAGAATAACTAAATCAACCCTGTACAATAAAAAAAAAACAAACAAACATCTGGAGGTGTCACCATCCCAGATTTCAAGCTATACTACAGAGCAATAGTAATAAAAACAGCATGGTACTGGTACAGAAACAGACCAGTGGATCAATGGAATCGAATTGAAGACCCACAAATGAACCCACACACCTATGGTCACTTAATTTTTGACAAAGAATCCAAAACCGTACAATGGAAAAAAGACAGCATTTTCAACAAATGGTACTGGTCTAACTTGATGTTGACATGTAAAAGAATGAAATTAGACCCATACTTATCACCCTGTACAAAACTTAAGTCCAAGTGGATCAAAGACCTTAACATAAAGCCCGACACACTAAATCTAATAAAAGAAAAAGTGGGGAAAATCCCCCAACTCATTGGCACAGTTGACAACTTCCTGAACAGAACACCAATAGCTCAGGCTCTAAGACCAACAATCAATAAATGGGATCTCATGAAACTGAGAAGCTTCTGTAAGGCAAAAGACATTGTCATTAGAACAAAACGGCAACCTACAGATTGGGAAACGATCTTCACCAACCCCACTTCTGACAAAGGGCTAATATCCATAATTTATAAAGAACTCAAGAAATTAAACACCAAGAAACAAAATAATCCAATCAAAAAAATGGAAAACAGAGCTAAACTGAGAATTCACAAAGGAGGAATCTCTAATGGCAGTGAGACATTTGAAGAAATGCTCAACATCCTTAATCATCAGAGAAATGCAACTCAGCTATACCACTTCTGGGTATCCACCCAAATGATTCCTCACCAAACCACAAAGACATATCCTCATCTATGTTCATAGCAGCCTTATTTGTAATAACTAGAAACTGGTAACAATCCCAATGTCCCTCAATGGAGGAATGGATAAAAAAAAATTGTGGTATATTTACACAATGAAATACTACTCAGCTATCAGAAAAAAGAAAATCAGGCAATTTGCAGGCAAATGGATGGAACTAGAAAAGCTCATCCTGAGTAAGCTAACCCAGACTCAGAAAGATGCACTTGGCATCCACTCACTTATAATTGGATTTTAGTCATATAGTACAGGATAACTATACTACAACCAACACACCAAAAGGGTCAGGAACATAGACTTTGTTACCTATTAATGGGACAATTTTCCCTCGGGGTGCTACCATGTAGGCCCCCAGTGTAAGAGGATGCTCTTATATACCTCATATAACTGTTGAACTGAGAGGGACTGATATATAGGGGCACTCTACATCAGAGGAGTGAGATGGGTGGGAGAGGGAGGAGAGTGTGGGAGGGTGGAACTGGGATGGGTGGAAGGAGGGCACTGTGATGGAGATGCAGCTTGAAGTAATAAATAAACAACAACAACAACAACAACAACAAATATTCCTTCACTCCAGTGAGATCTCCTATATTCACTACCAGTTAAACTGGGGTATTGCCTTTAGCCCCAGGTAGTCACTAACTCACTCTCTGGTCTATAGCTTTATCTTCTTGGAGATATTTCATGTAAGTGGCTCGAATATATACATTTCTGTGTATTTGTTTCTTCTAGTTTAAATAATGTCTTTATAGCTCACTGCTTTATTATGTCTGATTAGTCTACCCCTCTGTCCTGTGGAGTATGTCCTATCTTTGTGTGTACCATGTTCTGCTTCTTTTTTCATTGCCTTATGAACACATGGAGTATACGTCCTTTTGGACTAATGATGATGCTGCATACATTTCTGTATAAATCTTTGTAGGGATGCATATTGTCACTGTCTTGAATATGTCACTTCATACTGATTATGAAGAACTGGATTTAGTATTAAGAAACTCAAGTTTTTCACAAAGCACCATTGTGTTACCCCATTTTCATTAGCAGTGTGTGATGATTCCTATGTCTCTACATCATGAATCACATTTGCTGTAACCTGCTTTTTTGAAGGTATCTCACTGTTATGGTAAAATATTTATCAATAGTTTTGATTTGCATTCTCCTAGGCAGTGGTTCTCAACCTTCCTGATGCTGAGACCCTTTTAATACAGTTCCTCATGCTGTGGTAAATTCCAACCATACAATTAGTTTTATTGCTTCTTCATAACTGTAATTTTGCTGTTAAGAATAGCAATGTAAATATTTTTTGAGATAGAGGTTTGCCAAAGGGGTCGTGATCCACAGGTTGAGAAATGGAGCTGCATAGGCCAATGATGTAGACCATCATTTTGTTGAGCTTATTAGCTATCATATTTTTTGTTAAAGTGTTTTTGCATGTTTTAAATGGAGTCGTGTTATTGAATTGTGAGAACTTTTTATATACTCAGGATTCAAGTCCTTTGATCGCTATATATATGTATCTTTAAGTTATTTTTTCCAGTCTGTGACTTATCTTTTAATTCTTTAATGACACCTTATGAAAAAATAAAAAAATATTTGATGAAGTCCAAATTATCAGTTTTTCCTTTTTATATATGATCCTTTTAGTGTCATATTTTATCCTGCTTTATTCCTCCATTACCCCTTCTTTCCTTCCTTTTTTTTCAGTTGTGTATACGTGGTGTGTGCTTGCATATGTGTGTGAAGGTAAACATTCACAAACCTGTGTGTGTGAATATGTGCAGGCCAGAGGTTGACTTTGGAGGTCGTCTTCTCTACCATATTTTAAGACAGTCCCTGGACTCACTGGACAGTGTGTCTGGGGACCCCCATCTCTGCTTCTTAGTGCAGGGGTTTTAGGCAGCTGCCACAAGAGGTACTTTTCACTGGGGTGTTTGGGGATGGGGACTGGAGTCAGCTTTTCACACTTGTGTAGCTCTGAGCCATCACCTATCCCTTGGCCTGATTTCATCTCAAAGTTTTAAATTTATCTTTTACAATTAGGCCTCATTTATTCAAAGTAGTTTTTGTATGTACAGTGTTAAGTCTCAGTCTTTGTGTGTGCATATGTGATTTTTCTTAGCATCGTAGTTAAAAAGATGGGTTTCCTCCATTGTATCTTCCTTGACATAATTACCAAAACTCAAGTCATTACACTTTTATGGATTTACTTCTCTCAGTCTGGTTCTGCCTTTATGTCTATGATGGTGGGTCCTAATCAGTTTGATTAATATTAAGTTTGGGTTATCTGAAGAGAATTGGTGAAATGTGAATAATATTTTGTCTTGTATTTTTTTTCCTTAAAAAAGACCCCCCTGCAAACAGAAATGGGAATAATGGGTGATTTAGAAATTATTTGCATGAAAGGTACACCCAGAACCCAGAACCAGGACTGCTTGGGAGGCCATAGTGCCTTTCTTGCCAAGGAGTTCCACCACACCAAATGCAAACAGGAGAGAACTTAGATCAAATGACAGATTTCCCAGGAGAGGGCAGAGAAAGGAGAACTGGGACAGGCAGGCAGTTTTGGGAAATCTCTTTGTTGCCCAGACTCCTCAATGCATACCAAATTGGAAATAACTTAGTAAGAACCTGTGTTTGAATTTTAGTGGAGAAGTCTCTGGGAGATTATAAATTATAGGACAAAACCATTTCTTGTCTTCCTGGGAAGAAGGCAAACGCTAACGCCATCTTAATACCGGAGTTTTCAATATCTTGCTTTCCTCTCTTCCAATGCTTCTATTCTTTCTCCAGATCATACGATGTCAGGAAGCTGCTAGTCCTCTAGAAAACAGTTTCTGTAGCCATTTTTAAATAGATGCATGACTAACAACACAGTAACTTCAAAATGACAGCATGGCAAGTCTGGTTTAGGGTTTACACTTTTGAGGAACATGCAAAGGAAAAGAAGGGAATGTGAACATAACCTAAGCTCCACGGACT
The DNA here is from genome assembly GCA_907164525.1 of Lophiomys imhausi. Lineage (NCBI taxonomy): Eukaryota > Metazoa > Chordata > Mammalia > Rodentia > Muridae > Lophiomys > Lophiomys imhausi. Next base: position 1,892,368 of record CAJQZJ010037361.1, on the reverse strand, counting down.
TCCCTAAGAAGTTCTCTCACCAAACCATAGAATGTACAACACGAGTAATAAGATTGATTGCTCCTTGAAGACATCTCTGCTTTCAAAGTGTTTCATAAACTAACAAGATAGGGAGTTCATTAAAGTACCAAAGCCACCCATATACAATAAAATACTTTCTCCCAAAGTCAAGTCCCATTTAGAAGATCCTCATGAATATTTTCCAGAGTTGCCTGGGATCCATGAGCCTTCTTAGAGGAACAAGATGAGGTATAAATAATTAATATTCCGGATCCTTATCTGTAGGTGGAATTAGTTCTCCAACACTCACTACTGTGGTGAAAGCCCTTCAGCTTCCAAGTCAAGTAAAAATATGACCTCTAGAATGAGAAACACCTAATGACAAATCTGTGAACATACTGGCACCTACTTGAATTCATTAATTTTGGCTTCTCTCTCATGGCAAGTGCTCTTCATGTTCAATTTCTTGAAGGAAGAGGCATCTGGTAGAGTTAGGTATCAGTCAGGTAAAGTTTGGACAATAATAAAAGGCACCCAAGCAAAATGTCCTATCTAAACTTGTAAAAATGAAGCCACCCATCAGAATGTTAAACTTGTGTGAATTTTATATTAAATAATCCTTCCAAATAACCGAGTTTATACTAACTGCCACTCTGAGAACAGAGCAGTAATTTGATGAATGTTAGCAGCATCCTGCTGGCCTGGTCCTGGTCCACATGCCACTCAAATGAGAACCTGCCCTCCTTACCCATAGCACATTACCAAGACAACCAAGCAATGAAGATAAACAGAAACCTCAAACCCAGGGCTGGCCTGAAACAAAAATGGAGAGACTTTTTATCTGACTCTAGTTCCTGCTATAGAACCTTCTTCTTCCTGCCTTCCTGTACTCTACAGCCTAGAGCCCTGCAACTGTACCTGGAAGACAAGAAAAGATACCTGCATCATTGAACCCATTTCTCACAATCCATCTACCTTACATTTTGTTTCTAATAGGCCCCCCATGGAGAAGGTATCAACCATATAGCCATGGATAGCTATGAACTCACTGGGTGAAAACTTGGAGATCAGATGGCAGCTGCTAGTTGAAGACACTTAAAAGCTAAAAATCACAATGATTTGTAGGGTACAGCCCACTCAACCAATTTTCCATATAGTCTGTCCCATTAAAAGTACATAATAGTCATGATGGTCCAGGCCATGTGCTGGGTGGGGAGTTCGGGTGGTGGGAGTTGGTATGGAAGTGGGGGACCAGGAGCTGTGGGGACAGAGGACAAGACACAGACACAGTGATGATGTCTTTTTAACTTTGTCTGCACACTTTTGTTATGGCCTTGAGACTATTGCCTTGTTGTGAAAAGTTCATCCCAGGCTGGCCTTAGATGTTCTGGTTAGTCACTCTTCATTTGTGTGTCTGTTGTTATGCCTAGACACAGTAAGAACAACCACCACAGGCGGTCCTGTGCACCATGTCCCAGACACTTTGTTCTGACCACACTGGGTTCTTGGCTTGGCTGACTTTCCATAGAAACCATGATGATTCCATTGTCTTGATGCTGGCTATGGCTCAGAGAGACATGTAGGGACAAGAGCCCTCTGGGAGGTAAGCTGCTGATGGGCTCTTAGGGAGAACTATCTGTCAACCACAAGGCCTGATGGTTTGTTCCAGGGACACGGATCCCATAAAGAGGCTCCAAGACACAGCTGCTCACAAACAAAGTGTCCACTCTGGGAACATGGGGTCTGGTGGAATGGATGGATAGGGACAAAGAAGAAAGATATCTAGTAGACTTGATATTGGTCTGTAGCCAAGCTCATTACCAGCAAATGCAGGTGAAACATCTAGTAACTGCCATAGAGGGTTCAGATCATTGTGTTACAAAATGTATTTCCTCTGGTTATAAAAACATTTGTGTACACAACAGTGTTTAAGACATAGAAAACACAACAATTTTCAGTGGAAAAACAAATACTATGAAAATAATTACAGCTGCTACCACTATGCTAGCAGCTTAGAAATTTTTATATGTATTATATGTATATTATCTGTGGATGCATATATAATTTTAGCTAAAAGTAGAATTGTATTATATCTTACCTTTTCCACTCAGTATTATGTATTTTAAGCAAAAATTATTTTAATATATGAATATAATTTCATCTTTTTTTCATCCTATAATTTACTAAATCAGATCCCTATTGTTGGACATTTAAGTTGGATTTATTTTTTTTCTAATTATATATTTTACATGTAAGCCTTTGCTCACCTTCATAATTATATCCTTAGAATTCATTCCTGCACTGGAATATTCACACTGAATTTCAAATATGTACTTTCCTATTTCCCTGTACTATAAAGATCATTCTAAATTATATTTCTACCAGCATCATGTTCAGTGAGTACGTCATTCTGCATGAAGCCTGACCCTGAGTAGACTTCTTATGTATTGTCTCTTTCGAGATGAGAATTACAAAGTTCTACCTCCTTTAATTTTTAACCATTTTGTTTAGATTGTTTTCATTTAGTTTTGATTAAATATATAGATAAATATCATCCATAAGTATGGTCTTTTTTAACTACTCCGTCAAAACATTTTATAAACTAAGATCTCTTCTCTGTCCTTATATAATGCAAACACTATTCTAATGTGTCATTCCCTATACTTTTGAGTTATAACTTTTACTGTCCTATAATCAGTATATTAAGGTTTTCCCTTTGGGGGATTGTCTGTACTTGGTGTTATTAAGATTGTTTCTTTTGCAGGAGACAATGTCTGTCTTTCTCGAACCCTGTTATTTAGAAGTAGTACTTTGACTATTAAGCAATCCCTTTCCCCATCTGTATTTTGGTGATACATGAAGCTGAGCAGGAAATGTAACTTCTGTTGCCTCCCCCAGGGATTGACCTATTTTGCCAGTATCATTTATTGAATGATAAATCATCTCTCATTGACTCAAAATGTGACTTTGTTGGTACATGGCATCTTGGAACCCTGCTTCTGGGTAATTTCTATTTGATTCCATTGGGCTGTCTACACATTTCTGAGGCAATGCCGAATAGCTTTAATGGGGATAAGACTGTGCTGCCTTCACATTTGTTTGCACACTTTTTCTCTTTTCTTCCAGATTTGTCTTCTTTTCTAATGAGTGTTTTCCCTCTTTTTTTCCTTTCTTTACATCTTCAGTGAATTCTTAATATATTGTTTCCCACTTTGTTAAACAATGGTAGAAATGTAGTGCTAGGGGTTGGGCAGAGAGATGGCATAGGGGATAAGAACATTGCTACTCTTGCAGAGGGCCTAGGTTCAGTTCCGAGCACCCACAGTGAGCAGCTTACACTGGATGTAACTCCAGTTCCAGGGGATCCAGTACCCTCTTTTGGCCTTCATGGATACCCACACACAAGTAGTATCCATATATACACTCAGGCACAAATATGTACCCATAAAATAAGTAAAATAAATTTTTAAAAGAGGAAATGTGCCTTTAATTAGAACATTGATTCCACGCTGTTGTCATATTTAACTCTCAAGGTTTTCTTATTTTTTGTTTGTTTGGTTTTTGAGATAGAGTCTCATGCTGCTCAGGTTGGTCTCAAACTCATTCTGTAGCTGAGGCTAGCCCTGAACTACTGATATTCCTGCTTATTCCTCCCACTTGCTGGGATGATGAGCACAAGCCATTGTGCCCAGCATTATTACAGATTCTTTAAACAGAATGTTGATGTTTCCTTTGTCTCTAAGCGTTATTTTTAAAAGTATCACTGAATAGTCCCTTAGCAATTTAATTTTTTAGGCTCTTATTATTAAAATGAAATCTTTGGGTTTTTTTTTGTTACTGAGTATTTTATTAACTGAAATGTATTGTTGTTTTATGCTACTTAAAGCATACCAGTTACCTATGAGTAGGATCCATAGGGTGAACAGATTTACCTGAGTTTTCACACTTTATTGTTTTTTGTATGTTCCTCTATATGTTTGCATTTTTCCCCCTTTGTGCATTTCATGTGGTTCTGTTAATGATAAGTTCCTACACCTAAGAACAATGCCATCAGTATAGAATGAACTGATGCACCATGTAGGACAAGACAAGGGATATCAAATCTACGACATTTCTGCTAATATGCACAATCCGATCTAATCATAAGGAGATGCCAAATGAATCTAAATCGAAGAATATTTTATAAAAACTGAGTTATAATCTTAAGATTAAAAGCATTAAAGTCATGGAGATTAAGGAGAGACTGGGGAATTGTGTCAGACTGATGGAAATGCAAGTATGTCAGTCCAATCTAAAACACAACCCTTCATAGTTTCTGTTTGCCTTTACAATCACCAATGGGACAGTTGACCAAACCTGACTAGCAGTCTGCATTAGATGTAGTGGTTAATCGATGTGAAGTTTGTTGAATTCCCATGTTCATCCTATAAGCAACTTTCTCTCAATAGATTTTGTAAAGGCCTTTGTACAATTGAAGCTGTTCCTATACTAAGTTTAATTGAAACACAATTTTCTGGACATGACAAGGCTGTTGCATACATGAACTCACCATGGCTGTGATTGCATGCACAAGACCTGAACAAGATCAAGCCAACTAAAATCTCAGCATGCACTGAGGAGGGACTCATGAAACTGTACCTTGGCTTAGAAGCTCTTAGCGATTGATACCTTCTGTGGACATGATAGGAAGTTTTGTTCAAGCATACAGACTCTGAATGCCCTAGAAGACTCATGCCCTAGTAGATGGTCCTATGTTCATGCATATATAGGTAGCACTAATTGGACTCTGGGTTGGGGGGCAGGGAGGTGGGGAGAAGAGAGAAACACTAAGATGGGAGGGAAAAGTAGTGGTGGGGGATAGGGCAGGAATTAGAGAGGAGGGAATAGAGGTAGATATTATCAAAATACATTATATCTGTATATGAAATTCTCAATAAAAAGGTTGAAATTATTTAAATTTGAATATATTAATGGGAAATAAATATATTCTGAGTCATTTGTATTTCTTCCTTATAGCCAAGTTCTTCCATGTAGCTTGGCTTTGAAGTTGTATGTCAAGTTACCAATAAGTGTTCCTACAAAGTAATGATTAACTCTGAATTTGGATCTATTTGTCTGTGCCTAGAGAGGCTCTTCTAGTAATGTGAGTAGTGGTATGTGTGTGTGTAAGTGTTGGTGTGTGTGTGTGTGTGGGTGTGTGTATGCATGCATGTATGTGTGCATGCAGGTGTAATGAGGATTGAACCCAGGGCCTTGCTTATTCTAAGTAGGTGTTCTACCATTAGTTGCACCCCTACACCCTAGCAACCTCAGTAGATTAGTGAGGAATGAAGAAGTTGGGAATTGAGAACAACTTAGACTGTGGGCCTCCCTGGAGAGATATTCAGAGGGAAGTATTGAGTATTCTGAGAGCTAGAGGCAAGGCTCTCATTGCATAGATATTGGAATGAATTCTGATGAATGCTGTAGCCTCATTATCTCAGCTTTTTCTGCAGTGAGGCTAAATCTCTAATAGATGATGCCATTTTGTTGATTTATAGGCCCCCTTGTTTCTGGCAATCATGCATGGGGAAGCAAGAAGGATAAGTCACTTCCAGGAGACTTGGGTTTTTGTCGCTTGTACAAACTAACTTGCAGCAAAGGGAAAATAGTCTAAACACACTTGATTTGTTACTCTGTAAATGACGAGGTGGGCCCTTCCCAGTATGAACTTATATTTTTGAACATTTTAATGTTTAAGAGGAAAGAAGAATTCATTTGGGCTGAGCCTACAGAAAGCCGTGTGTGTTCCGGGTCTTGGATGTGAGGCTGGGCGTCAATCCTTGGAGAAGGGAAGAAGGTATCTTGGGTAGAGCTTGAGAGAAGGTATTTAGATGGACTCCACCCATGTGGGTTCTAGCCTCAGAAGATTCTGCTACATACTTTTGCTTTTAAGGTTGTTTTGTGGATAGAACTCCTGAGAGTTCTCAATACAATTAAAAAAAATGATGTGGATTTAAGGTAGACCAAAGTGGCCTTCTTACGGAAAAATTATTAATGCTTTGAAAGGATACTATATCACTGAAACCTCTCTTCATAAATGACTAGTAGGAAGACTTAGAGCAAAGGCAACTAGAGAAAAGACCATAAAATTTCGACATTGCCTCATGAAGCTTAATATGCAATGACTGGGGCTTGTGGGTGCCTCATTTTTCCCTGTTCTTTAAGTAAATGTATGGATAGGGTCCATGCGGAGGAACAGAGAGCAAAAGATATGTTGCCTCCAAACTGTAGAACGATCCATAGGACCTCAGCAGACATATCTCTCATTTCAGTGACCTACTACCACCATTAGCCACACCAAAGCTCTGTCTCTAGAGAAGAAATCATTTGGCAGTGGTGGATGAGAATGTTGGATGGGCAACTGGCTTGGCTGAGATGGTTAGGGTATATGTTAGAACAGTGGGCCTGCAAGCTGTGGGACACTCTGGCAGTGGTGACAAAGAAGCAGACACACCTCTTGGATCTCAGCCTTGGGAGTGGTGAAGCAGGGAGAGATCTGTCCCATGGGGCATATGTCAGGCCTGATTGGGCCCTGTGGCTAGGAACCTCTTCATTTATCTGAAGGAAATAAATGCAGCTGCCTGTCTATTTGTGAAAAGCAGACAATTGAAGCCCCAAGAAGGAAGAGCCTGTTCCTAATAGCTAAGTGGAGCGTGGAGCCCCGGCAGGGAGATGCCAGAGAAGCAGTCCTGGGCTGAGGCCATGGCAGTGGCTGCACCACGAGAGCACCATTGTTCCACCCTCTCTCCTTCTCTTCCTGGTTAGGAACACAAAGAGAAAGAGTGTGGGATGGGAGGGCTTGGCCTCTCTCCCTGCAGAGGTCGGTCCACTGGCCTCAAATGAGTATTGCATTTAATGAATTGCAGCTTGTAAAAGGCTTTGAAGCTAGAAGGCAAAGCCTGAACATGGAAGATGCTTTTCTTAAGTCATTTTATTCTAGGATTTGAAAAATAAAATGCTTCTTGAACAGAGAGTGGCAGATAAGGCTGCCAACCTCCACTTGTGAGAACTTGTATTTGTTCTTTTCTTTCTTTCTTTCTTTCTTTCTTTCTTTCTTTCTTTCTTTCTCTCTCTCTCTCTCTCTCTCTCTCTCTTTCTTTCTTTCTTTCTTTCTTTTAAAATGTGAACCACAAAATGTGGTTGAACCAAAGCAGAAGAAGACAATGGTTTTGACATTTAGGCAGGAGGTGGGGATATACTTCAGGGGCTCTACAATTAGCCCCATTAGCTTGTGCATAGCCCTTCAATGTAAGGGGCATAGAACCAGGGCAAATCACTGTGGGGCCCCTGGGAACATCTCTCCATGCTTGAACCATCACACTAGACAGATGTAAAAAGATCATATGGTGCATTTTTGTCAGTGACAATTAACCTCAATTACTACCCAATTGTACCCTCAAACAGTTGCATGGAATTAGGTCTGTGAGGGACCTGGCTCTGGCCCTGGGCTCCCCACAACAGTTACTGAGTAGATAGAAATTGTTTGGGGGCATTTTCAGGCATGGTACAAATCCTACTTAACATTATTTGCTTCCAGTGATAAAGGGAGTAGCAGGTGTACCCTCACAACTCACCCTTTATTGTCTGGGTACCGTGACAGCATCTCTCTGGCTCTGCATTGGTAATAAACCAGGGAGAAGTAGGAGAAGGCAAATGAACCTCCCGGCTGTTTACAGCAACCTGGAAGCATAAAGTTGAGCCCAGCTTTTCATTTTGCACAGTTCCTTTCTCAAAAGAAGCCCTGGCTTCATAGCATTCTAACCCATCTCTGTAGTTTACTTAGGATGTTTCCAAGGTATTTTGTGTTTGCAGCTTCCCTTATTAGCATAAAATCAACATTGCCACAGACATCAAAATAATTACATGCCTGTTCTATGGAGGCATTAAAAGTCTCTCCTCTTCATCTTTGCCCTCCCTTTCATGTTCCTTTTCCCTCAGTCTCTTCCCTCCCCTTGTCCTTCTCCATCTGTCTCCTCTTTCCGTTCCTCCTCCTACCCTCCACCCCACCTTTGACAATTTAGTTTGCTGCTCTATACATTTCTAAAATTTCTGCTGTTTAATTGCACTTTCCTTTCTAGTTCCTCCTTAGAGGACCAAACTCGCAGCTTCTTCTGTTGGTGCTCGCCCGCAAAAACAGTCTTGGCCGTGTGTCCCCAGCATCTGTGGATGTGATGTTAATTGGAAAACATGTATTGTCCACGGTCCTTGTCTAAGGTGCTCTCAGGTTGTGCTCTGATCCATCTTGAAATTCTGTTAGTGTGTCTCTCTTCACTTCTCAAATTTGTCTCCATTGATTTTTCTCTTTGTTGTTAATATTAAAGTGTCCTGATTGTATAATCCATGGCAAAGCCTCCGGCACAGTCCATGTTACACCCTTGGTTTTCCTTTCCTGGTTGTCTGTCTTTACTAAACACAGTATCCTCAGAGGTCAGCATGATGAAGATGAAAGGTCAATTTGACTTCCAACCTTAGCTCTATTGGATCCTGGGAAGTTACACAACTTCTAAGCCTGTGCCTTTTTGACCCCAGGAGGAGGATATGAGAGCCAAACTTTCAGAGCCACTGCAGGCACTCATTGGAAGAGCATAGCTACAACCCCAAACTCAGTGCCTGGTGTATTGTAGGTATCTGAAAAAAAATCTCTTTTCTTCTGTTTACGGCAATTATGTTCACTTTATAAATTCTTAGGGAAAAATTCCCTGTAAGTCTCTCAACACAGGTAGAGAAGCAGATGGACCTCCAGAAGTTGGAGGCCAACCTGGTCTACATAGTGAATTGTAGGACAGCCAGGGTCTCCAAAACACCAAAATAACAAAAAATTATTCAACAGGTAGAATTTAGAGCTTTATGACCCACTCTTACTTCTTCCTGGGCATTGGAATGAAGCATAAATCACCTTTTGTCCACATATTAGCCACACTAAAGTTCCTCTGTGGGGACCATGGCTCCTTACAGTATTTCCATGAGAGCTATAGAAGCCTGAGAGCCTTGTCGAATTAGGAGCCCAGGTAGTGTATAGAACTTTGCCCCATTTTTGGGTGGAATTGTAGCCATTTGTGGATGGCCTCACAATCCCAAGTGAGTGGGAGAGAGAAGAATGTAGGTTGGCTAGAGCCCAGGATGTTGGTGCTATTTGGGAGAAGGAAAGTGGGAAAGAAAAGTCATGTTCGAAGAAATGGCTCAGCTATGTCTGTTTCATTTGATTGCACTGTATTAATTCACTCTGTAGTCAGTGAGTAGTTAAGAAATCTAGAAAAACACTGTAAACAGTGAGTCAGGAGGGAGGAATAAAATAGGAGAAACACACACATACAAGTTGAGAGTAAGACTGTCATGAAGATAAAAAAAAATGTCTCTGACTATCTGAGGGAGCAGTAGTGAGATACAACTGTGCTGACACACCAAAGGCTAAATATATTGTGGGATCAAAATGATGGGGCCAAGGCTGCTCAACAAATACAGAAACACAAAGTAGTCTCAATTTTATCAACAAGATCTACAAACATGATGCTATAGGGAAGAGAACCATTAGGTAGGATCAACCTCTGCCCACATGAAAGAAGCCTTTATTTCAAAGGAGGCCGCCACAATCCTAATGAGGGATGTCACGTATCATGGGTGTCCTGGGCCACCACTGAGAGCTTTATTTGAACTGAGAAAGTGAGCCCCCAGCACCCTACCTTCTCCTATTTCTTTTCCAGGGCATGCCAACCATTGTTCACAGAGTCTCTTTTCAGAATCTCTCAAGAAGTGGAAAAGGGACAGAAACCATGAAACAGCAGTCTGTACTTGAAAATCTTCCCTGAATAGCTTTTTCAGAGTATGATTGTGGGCGATCACAGTGAAGTATCAGACAGCAGTTCTCAAAATGGGAACCTTTGGCCCACTAAAGTGGAAGTTCTGTGGTGGGCTCAGCAGTTTGTTTGACAAGCCCTTCAGGTGATGTTGAGGCATACTGAAGTTTAAGAACAACTAACTGAGGGCATTCAGTTGAAGAATCACATGTTCTGGGTTCTAACCTCAGTTCTGCTGTTTACTAACTGTGATGTCTCAGAACTGGTATATGCATTAAAGAGAGAGGCTGCTGATAGAATTAGAGTCTGGATTGACATTTTGCAGATGATGCCTCAGGAGTTAGGCATTGTAAGTCTGCTGCTGGGAGGTTTCCTGGGGCAACTTTTCCTTTTCATGTTTCCTGCCTCTCTACCTTTTTGGATATTCTGGGTTCTGAAAGACATTGTTTTCCTTGTCTCCTACTACTGAGATGTCTGAAAAATGTTCCTTAATGAGTACCTCTTGGGAAGTATAACCACTCCACTCATAGCTCTGGAGCACAGGCCAGATGGAACCATTGCTCTGCCTTGTTTTGTTTCCTAGGAGGTGGGTGGAGTGAGCAGGTTTTACCCAGCTTTTCCCTTGTGGTGACACTGTTCCAGATTTTCCCCTTTGGTGACACTGCTCCTCTTGAACCCTGGAAAGGAATGAAGAGACAAAAATTAACAGTTCTGTGGTCAAGTTGACATTAAAATGGGGGAAAAACATCACTGGAATTAGGATGCCCCGTTCATTAATTCACTTTTTCTTCTCAAATTAAAATGTTCCTGCAAGCAGGAAAAGAGCAAGCCCTCAATGACCTCATAACTATTTCTAAGGAATATACTTAATTCCCAGTGGAGCAGAATCTGGAATTGATTTTCCACTTCTATAAGTAGTCAGCCTCACACATCATCACGAAGGAGAATGTACACTTTCTGAAGGGATGGCTAGTGCTCACAGAGAGAGGTGAATGCTGTAGTCAGTAACCCTGTGGGCTGCTGCTGGAGACCTGTTTTCCATTGCAGGTCATTTCAGGCTTTCAGAAACTGAACCCAGTTAGGCTTTTTCCTCACAAGGTTTTCCCAAGCTTGCACATAGCCATTTTGATAGACACGATACACTGTCTAGGCCAGTGGTTCTTAACCTGGCAGCCATGAACCCTTTGGGGAGTCATAAACAGCTCTTTCACAGGGGTCATCTAAGACCATTGCAAAACAGAGATATTTACATAAAGATTCAAAACAGTAGCAAAAGTATAGTTATGAAGTAGGAACAAAAATAATTTTATTGTTGGGGGTCACCACACCATGAGGAACTGTATTAAAGGGTTATAGTATTAGGAAGGTTGAAAACTAGTAGTTTAGGCCATCAAAAAAGAATGTGTTAGACAACAACTATTGGTTTGCAATAAGAATGAGGAATCTTTGCTGACACTAAGATGATGCCTTGAAGGAGGCTCAGACCAGATGCTTTCTGGAATGGCCTTGGCCTCCCTATCACACAGACCTCTTTCTGAGCTTCAGCTTACTTAGAGCTCTAGCTGTGGACTCTCAAAGTCTCCTCCCTAGGGCCAGGATTATACTCAGCTCATCAGTGAATAGAACAGCTTGGTGTTCATACCTGTGGTTAGACCAGGGAGACATTCTGAGCATGGTTAAGGTATCTTGTGCTGTGATAAGAGACAGGCATAAGCTCCCATGAGAATGATAATCTAGTCATTAGATGTCTCCCAAACTTAACAGACTAATAGTATAGATCATCACAGAATTCACCAGTGCCACCTTCACCTTGAACTTGAGGGAAACATTGATTTTCAAACAAAATCTTTGTGCTGAATTCACAGTTTCCAGCTATGTAAATACAAAGGGGAAAGATAGAAGCACTGGAAAAACTCACCTCAAAAAATGTGCACTAAATCTAACATTTTATAACTTACTTCCTCATAAATATGCTCACATTTATTCTTTACAGCAGTAATTACATATAAATTATGTTTCAGAATAATAAAACACAAACAAGCAATTGATTTTAGGTTTGACCATATGGTCACATCTATACTTCAGCTTTATTATCAACCTCCAGGTACTGTTTAAATAGTGACTTGACTTTCAGTGTTCTAACGTGAGGCACTGTTGAGAAGCACTCATCTTTCTAGAATAAAAATTTAATTTGGGGGGACTTGAGTTCTTTGTAAATTTTGGATATTAGCCCTCTATCAGATGTGGGGTAGGTGAAGTGGCAAACCGAATCCAAGAACACGTCAAAAGTATCATACACCATGATCAAATAGGCTTCATCCCAGGAATGCAGGGATGGTTCAACATATGAAAATCCATCAACATAATTCACCACATAAACAAGCTGAAAGAAAAAAAACCACATGATCATCTTGCTAGATGCTGAAAAAGCATTTGACAAAATCCAACACCCCTTCAGCTAAAAGTCCTGGAGAGAACGGGTATACAAGGACCATACCTAGAAATAATAAAGGCAATATACAACAAGCCTGTAGCCAACATCAAATTAAATAGAGAGAAACTTGAAGCATTTCCTTAAAACTCAGGGACAAGACAAGGATGTCCACTTTAGCCATATCTCTTAACATAGTACTTGAAGTTCTTGCTAAAGCAATAAGACAACTAAAGAAGATCAAGGGGATACAAATTGGAAATGAAGAAGTCAAACTATCCCTGTTTGCAGATAATATGATAGTATACATAAGCAACCTCAAAATTTCCACCAGAGAACTCTTACAGCTGATAATCACCTTCAGCAAGGTGGCTGGATACAAAATTAATTCAAAAAAATTCAGAAGCCCTTCTTTATACAAAAAATAAATGGGCTGAGAAAGTAATTAGGGAAACAATACTCTTCACAATAACCACAAACAGTATAAAATATCTGTGGGTAACTCTAGCCAAGCAAGTGAAAGACTGTATGACAAGAATTTCAAGTCCTCTTCAAGAAATTGAAGAGGACATCATAAGATGGAAAGATCTCCCATGCTCATGGATAGGTAGGATCAACATAATAAAAATGGCCATCCTACCAAAAGCAATATATAGATTCAATGCAATTCCTATCAAAACACCACCACAATTCTTTATAGACCTGGAAAAGGCAATTCTCAACTTTATATGGAATAACAAAAAATCCAGAATAGCTAAATCAATCCTGTACAATAAAAAACCATCAGGAGGCATCACCATCCCAGATTTCAAGCTGTACTACAGAGCAATAGTAATAAAAACAGCATGGTACTGGTATAGAAACAGACCAGTGAATCAATGGAATCAAATTGAAGAACCAGAAATGAACCCACACACTTATGGTCAATTAATTTTTGACAAAGAAGCAAAAAACTGTATAATGGAAAAAGGACAGCATCTTCAGCAAATGGTGCTGGTCTAACTTGATGTTGACATGTAAAGGAATGAAATTAGACCCATACATATCAAGTGGATCAAAGACCTTAACATAAGGCCTGACACCCTAAATCTATTAGAAGAGAAAGTGGGGAAAACCCTCGAACTCATCGGCACAGGTGACAACTTCCTGAACAGAACACCAACAGCTCAGGACCTGAGACCAACAATCAATAAATAGGACCTCATGAAACTGAAAAGCTTCTGTAAGGCAAAAAGACACTGTTATTAGAACAAAATGGCAACCTACAGATTGGGAAAAGATCTTCACCAACCCCACATCTGACAGAGGGCTAATATCCAAAATTTACAAAGAACTCAAGAAATTAAACACTAAGAAACCAAATAACCCAATGAAAAACAAGGAACAGAGCTAAGCAAAGAATTCACAAAGGAGGAATCCCTAATGGCTGAGAGACACTTGAAGAAATGCTCAACATCCTTAATCATCAGAGAAATGCAACTCACACCTGTCAGAATGGCTAAGATCAAAAACTCAAGGGACAGCACATGCTGGCAAAGTTGTGCAGTAAGGGGAACCCTCCTCCATTGCTGGTGGGAGTGCAGGCTTGTATAACCACTATGGAAATCAGTCTGGTGATATCTTAGAAAACTTGGAATAGCTCTACCTCAAGACCCAGCCATACCACTTCTGGATATACATCCAAGTGATTCCTCACCAAATCACAAGGAAGTTTCCTCATCTATGTTCATAGCAGCCTTATTTGCAAGAGCTAGAAACTGGAAACAACCAAGATATCCCTCAACCGAGGAATGGAGAAAAAAATGGTACATTTACAAATGGAATACTACTCAGCCATCAGAAACAATGAAATCATGCAATTTGCAGCCAAATGGATGGAACTAGAGAAGCTCATCCTGAGTGAGCTAATCCAGACTCAGAAGGATGCACATGGCATCTATCCACTTATAATCAGATTTGAGCCATATAGTACAGGATAACTATACTATAGTCAATGCACCAAAGGGAACAGGAACATAGACTTTGTTACCCCTCAATGAGACACTTTTCCCTAGTGGTGCTGCCTTGTAGGCCCCCAGTGTATGAGGAGGCTCTTGGCCCTCAAATGACTGCTGAACAGGAGCTGGAAACTGATACATAGGGACACTCCAGTCTGGAGGAGTGGGATGGAAGGGATGGGGGTAGAGGGTGGGAGGGAGGGACTCTGAGGAGTGGAAAGAGGGTACTGTGATAGAGATGTAACCTGAAGTAATAAATAAACATTAAAAAAGAAAAAAAACTGTGTTACATTTACACAATGGACTCAGCTATCAGAAACAAGGAAATCATGCAATTTGCACATAAATGTGTGGAACTAGAAAAGCTCATCATGAGTGAGCTAACTCAGACTCAGAAAGATAAACATGGGATATAGTCACTTTTAACTGGATTTTAGCCATTATAGTATAGGATAACCATCCTACAATCAATAGGCCCAAAAGAGGAGGAACAGGGACTTGGTTACCTGTCAGGGGACACTCCACCCTAGTGGAACTGCCATGTATGCCTCCTGTGCAAGAGGAAGCTCTTAGACATCATGCTACTAATTGACTGAGGGGGTCTGATACACGGAGACACCCCACACTGGAGGCATGGGAGGGGTGGAAGAGGGGGTAGAGGATGGTAAGGAGGGGCTGGGAGGGGATGGAGGGAGGAAGTGGCAATGGAGACATAATGAAGTAATAAATAAACATTTAAAAAACAAACAAACAAACAAAAAGAAATGCTGAAGCCATCAGAAGTCAGAAGAGACAAGAAACATTGTTGTTTCCCAGAACTTGATTGTTTTCTACTCTCTAATGCTGACTATGGAAGATATTGCCTTTGGAGCTATAAGGAAATATTCTATTTTGATCTGCAAGGTTTGTGGTAATTTGTTACAGTACCCGCAGGAAACTCGTTCAGGACCATACTCTATGAAAATGAAGAACTGAAGTGTAGTACCAACTCAGTTGCAATAGCTATCTGTGAGTATCAGTGAGTTCAGTTCCTGACTCTCCCATAAGACACTTAGGCTTCTCCCACAGAAAAACCAACTCCTACCAGCTCTTTATCCATGCCCAGAGCATACGTCTCAGATTCTATTCTGTTTAAGATATGGAAAATGTAAAGCATGAATCACACAAACACACACACACACACACACACACACACACACACACACACACACATACACACACACACACACACACACACACACACACACACACACACGCACACACACACACATACACAGGATGGAGAGATAGTTCAGTCAGTAAAGTACTTGCTTTACACCATGAGAACCTAAGTTTTATCTTTAGAACCCACAGAAAGATAACAGGCATTAGGGATACATACTTGTCAACCTAGAGCTAGGTAGATGGAGAGAGAAGAACCTTTAGCCTTGTCAGCTGGCTATCTAGCATCATTAGTGACCTCCAGGTCAATAAGAGACCTTGTCTCCAAGAAGGTGGCTAGTATTCATGATGATGACTCTCAAGGCTGTTCCTCTGAACTCTCCATATGTGGAAAAACTTCTCCATCTTCATGCCCTACCCAATACATGTCATTATAGATTGTTCTTGACCATAATGGATCTGAGTAGTTTATTCTTCCACCCTCTGAATTGCTTAGCCATTTTGAGACACAGATGTCACTATCTGCGTTTGTATTTCTAAATTGTCAGTTGTAGACCCAGGTCCTCAGATATTTAGAATAGTATTGCACAAACTTATGTTAAGATGGTTAACAGTGGCTGCCTGGACAGTTCCCATTTTCTCTCCATACATTACAGCATCAATCTTCAGCCATTTGGCCCCGTTTCTCTGACAGACATTGATTGTAGAGCAGGAATTATGAAGGACTTACCTACCCTGTCTTGGCAGAGCTAGGCTGTCGACTTCTCTGCTTCCAAGTTTTATCCTTTTTGGACAGAAGTCTGTCTACAGTTGAAGCAAGGGGGTTTTCTTGCCAAGAGAAAGGCTGACCACCAATTCAATCATATCCCACTGGAGATTCTTCGATGCTCATCTTCTACTTGGAGTAGAATAGGGGGTGCTGTCAGAAGCTGACATGTCTCGATATCAAAAAATCTTAAGTTAAGAAACATCTTTGAATGCTATATTCTGCAGATCTCTTGAGGTTTTTGAAGATGCCCTATCTATCTCTTATATTTAGATAAGCAAATATTGCTTGTCTCTTAGCAACTTGATTTCTGAGTAGCTTAGAAAATAACTGTGATAGACTGTCATAGTAACTAACAAAATGACACGTTTTCATGACTATTAGTTTCCGTTTCTTAATTATCCTAAACAGTTTATGTCGGTTGGTAGCAAGAGGTCAAAACTTGACATTTCATTTTTAAGTATTACTACGAACAATACCTTTAAGAAGTGTTATCCTTAATTTTGTATCAATATACAAAGATCAATACCAAAGTGGCCAAATATAATCTTAATTTTGTATCAATATACAAAGATCAATACCAATGTAGCCAAATAAAATCTTAATTTTACATCAATATACAAGGGTCTGGTATGTCATTTCTTAGTTTTGGAAGCTGCAGGCCCTGCACTTCCTATATAATCAGATATATTTATCCCTCTCAGGTCTCTGAGGTGGTTGAAGAATAGATAGCTAGAGTCTCATAGTTAAATTTTGAGTTGTTTAGGAATCAAGAGGGTGTTCTGGATCTAAGAAGATATTTTTAAAATTGTGAGGCAAGTTAGTATGAAAGCTGAGTTAGATATAGAGCTTTAAACTCATGGAGATGGTTAGATAGTAGAATGTTAAAGTCAGGTGCCAAATACATATGGACTGGACATTGGGAATGTATGCTAAGCCATATAACTCTTATAATTGTGGCCTTTTTATTTCTGTTGTTTTGTATTGTATTTATAGTTATAAGAAAAAGAACCATTTTTTGGACTGAAAGGGAGAGCTGTTGGGGGGTAAAAAGAAATACCTTAAACTAAAAAAAAAAGAAGGGAAGAGGATGGGGGGTTGAGGGGGAGGAGGGTGGAAGGGTGGGACTGGAGGGGGGAGTAGGGAGGGGATTGTGATTGAGATGTAACTTGAAGAAATAAAAAATAAATTATTTAAAAAAAAGATGGTTAACAGTGTCAAGACTGGGAGCAGGAAGATAACTGAGTTTCATTAACTAGGGAGATGCCTGCTTGAGTCATCAGAGTCTGGTGAGTGTTATCAATGCAGTTATCATTTAAATAGACTCCAATTGCTAACGTCAGCAACCTACCTCACATAGTGCGTGTTCACCTTCATACCTGCACTTATGCTCTTGTTGAAGAGTCTGAGTATGTCCAGATCTTGGTACTGTCCGTGACATCCCGGAACAGAGACTGTTAAACCAGGCTCTGCAGGCAAATTGTGTGACTCTAAGTCTCATTTATATGCCAATAGACCGCATAACCTTGAGCATAATCTCTCTACATTTCAGTATATTCACATGAAAGTGGGGATTGTAGTAGTTCTTATCTCGCAGGATTTGTAAGGTTTTTTGAGAAATGCATGTAAAACATATAGTATGGTGTCTCCCACTAAGATAGGAACCAAGATAGATATCCTCTTTAACTTTTCTCTTTCAATGTTGAAACTGCAATTTAATTATCAGTTGTATTTATTAATAAGTATAAAATGTAAGATTAGGCTGGTAGAGCAGCCAGCGGCCTGGCCTGCCTTAATTGGTGGCCTGATTTGTCGTGGGGAAAAAGCCTTGGACCAAGGGTGGCCTACACAACCTGTAACTTAAACTCTGTTAACTAATACAAGTTGTTATATTAGGCCAGTAGAATTGCTGGTGGCTTGGCGAGATGCTGATGGCCCCGGATTGCTTGGACTGGTGTCCTATATGCCACTGTGGTCCCTTCCCCAATAATTAAGTACACCGAGACCTTTTAATGTTTTAATGTTTCAACAGCCCTTAGCTGGGCAGACTCTCAATTAGCTAATTTAAATAACCCAAACCACCTAATCCCAAACTGCCATGTGCCTGTTATTACCTTCCACAGTTCTCAAACACATCTATCTACTTCCATGTCTCCTGGCAGAAAGAACGATTCCTCTGTATAAAATGCAGGGTTCCTGTTTTATTTGTTTGTTTTTTTTAATTTTTAAAAAATTTTATTTATTTATTACTTCAGGTTACATCTCCATCACAGTGTCCTCTTTCCACCCCTCCCAGTCCCGCCATCCCACCCTCTACCCCCTATCCCTTCCATTCCACTCATCTGGAGTTGAGTGTCCCTACATAACTGTCCCCCGCCCCAGTTCAGCAGTCATATGAGGGTCAAGAGCCTCCACATACACTGGGGGCCAGTAGGGCAAAGTGTCTCATTGGCAGGAAAAAAAAGTCTATGTTCATGTTCCCTTTGGTGCATTGGTTGCAGTATAGTTATCCTCTACTATATGGCTAAAATCCGACTATACATGAATAGATGCCATGTGCATCCTTCTGAGTCTGGGTTAGCTCACTCAGGATGAGCTTCTTTAGTTCCATCCATTTCGCTGCAAATTGCATGATTTCATTTACAAAGAACTCAAGAAATTAAATGCCAAGAAACCAAATAATCCAATCAAAAAACGGGGAAAAGATCTAAACAAATAGAGAATTCACAAAGGAGGAATTCCTAATGGCTGAGAGACACTTGAAGAAATGCTCAGCATCCTTAATCATCAGAGAAATGCAACTCACGACTCTGAGATTCCATCTCACACCTGTCAGAATGGCTAAGATCAAAAGCTCATATGACAGCACATGTTGGCGAGGGTGTGGAGAAAGGGGAACCCTCCTCCATTGCTGGTGGGAGTGCAGGCTTGTGCAACCACTATGGAGGTCAGTCTGGCGATATCTTAGAAAACGTGGAATAACTTTGCCTCAGGACCTAGCCATACCACTTCTGGGTATACATCCAAATGATTCCTCACCAAATCATAAGGAAGTTTCCTCATCTATGTTCATAGCAGCATTAATTGTAATAGCTAGAAACTGGAAACAACCCAGATGTCCCTCAACCAAAGAATGGATTAAAAACCTGTGGTACATCTACACAATGGAATACTACTCAGATATCAGAAACAGGGTTCCTGCTTTAATCTCAGGAAGTCCCACCTTTCTATACTCTTTCTGCCCAGCTAATCGGCCATCAACTACTTTTATTAACCAATCAAGAGAATGCCTAAGAAGGGGTGGTAACCAGATCTCAGGACTGAAATCAGAAGCAATGCTATTAGACCTTCCCCAACATAACGTTATACTGGAAGTCTTAGCTAATGCAGTCAGGCCTAGAAAGTACATTATATATAATAAGTATAACATATATACATATATAAATGGATTGAGAAGGGAAGACATACAGCCATCTTCATAGATCACATGATTATAGAAAATCTAAGGAGCTAAAAATAGCAAGGCGTTACTGTATTGTATGAGAGCTTTGGAAGAGGGGAGAGACAGAACCAGATAGTCAGACAGACAGACAGACAGACAGACAGACAGATAGATAGATAGATAGACAGACAGACAGACAGACAGACAGACAGACAGACAGACAGATAGATAGATAGATAGTAGGTAGGTAGGTAAGTAGATAGATACAGAGGATTTTGAGAAGGCAAACTGTAGCCCTTATGTAAACCACCTCCCAAAAACCCAATCCCTAGACAGGCTAATGAAATGAGCAGACAATGTTCAAAAGATGGAATGCATATAAACATATGAAAAAATGCTTGACATCATTATTTATCAGAGAAATGTAAATTAAAGCCACATTAAGATTCCAGCTCATTCATGGAATCTGCTGCAAGATTAGTAGAGCACCTTACCCTAGATGGTGTACCATATCAAGCCCCAGTACAATTATATGCTCTTGGCCCTCACATGACTGAAGAACTAAGGGAGTATGATATGTGAGGGCCCACCTCATCTGAGGAGAAGAAAACTACCACGTAGAGGAATAATGAGGGAGGGAGGGAGAGAAAAAGGGAGGGAGGGGCCAGGAGGGGAGGAGGGAGGAAACTATGTTCTAGAAGTAACTTGAGAAAACAAAATAATAATTTTTTTAGAAAAGAGTTAATAAGCTTAAAAAATATAATAAAAATACAATATAAAAATTTCAAACTATAATTTACCAAAGCCTTACGGGCATGAAAGGAAAAATGCCTTAATTTCAGATTGGAATGTTAGACTGCAAGTTGCCACATAGCTTACACAAACTTGAGAACAGCTTAAAAGGTTTTTTTTGTTGTTGTTGTTGTTGGGTTTTTTTTTTTTTGGTAGATATAAAGGATATTTTCGTGGTTTGGCAGTAAAAAACAAGTAAGAGGTTTAAAATGCTGTAAATAAGTTAAAGGTCACTACAAGTTACACCTGGTTTTCTAAACCTCCAAGAGTTGACAAAAATTGGAACTAAGGTAAAATACATGAGAAGCATGGTGTTAGCCCATGCCTTTAACTCTAGCAGAGACAGGAGGATCACTATACAGTTAGTTGTCTCATAAATTCTAGAGGGCACACCCTTAATCCCAACACACTAGAGACAGAAAACTGCACATTTCCGAGTTCAAGGCCAGCCTGACACAAAGCAAGCTCTAGTAGAGAAAAATTTCCATCCAGGGGTGGAGGAGCACATCTTTAATCCCATCAGTTGGGAAGCACATGCCTTTGATCCCAATACTTAGAGTGCAGAAACAGGCACATAGGATTTGGAAGGATTTAAGTTTAAAAGCTACTCACAAAAAGCATACTGAAATTCAAAGCAAATTGTCCCCTGAGATCTCAAAATATATAGACATAAAGGTTTGTTTAGTTCCAAAATATCAAAATAATTTATTTTATAATCTCAATTGAAAGGTAATACTTGAAACCAAATAATCCAATCAAAAAATGGGGGACAGAACTAAATAGAGAATTCACAAAGGAGGGATCCCTAATGTCTGAGAGACACTTAAAGAAATGCTCAACATTCTTAATCATCAGAGAAATGCAACTCAAGACGACTCTGAGATTCCATCTCACACCTGTTAGAATGGCTAAGATCAAAAGCTCAAATGACAGTACATGCTGGCAAGGGTGTGGAGAAAGGGGAACCCTTCTCCATTGCTGGTGGGAGTGCAGGCTTGTGCAACCACTATGGAGGTCAGTCTGGCGATATCTTAGAAAACGTGGAATAACTTTGCCTCAGTACCCAGCCATACCACTTCTGGGTATACACTCAAATGTCTCTTCACAGAATCATAAGGATGTTTCCTCATCTATGTTCATAGCAGCCTTATTTGTAATAGCTAGAAACTGGAAACAACCTAGATGTACCTCAACTGAAGAATGGGTTAAAAAACTGTGGTACATCTACACAATGGAACATTATTCAGCTATCAGGAACAAGGACATTATGCAATTTTCAGCCAAATGAATGGAACTAGAAAAGCTCATCCTGAGTGAGCTAATCCAGACTCAGAAGGATGCATATGGCATCTAATCACTTATAGTAGGATTTTAGCTATATAGTAGAGGATATAGATACTACAATTAACACACCAAAGGGAACATGGACATAGAGTTTCTATTTTTTATTTTTATTTTTTTCTATTTTTTATCCTTTTTTTATCTGTTTGTCTGCTTATTTGTATGTTTGTTTTTTAGTTCTCTCTCCCAGGCAATGAGACATTTTTCACTGGTGGTACTGCCTCGTAGACCCCCAATGAATGAGGACGCTCTTGGCCCTCATACGACCTCTAAACTGAGATGAGGGACTGTTATATAGGGACACCCACCCCAGAGAAATGGGATGGAAGGCTTAGGGTGTAAAGAAAAAAATTAAATGTGAAGTTTCAGCCTTTTGCTACTAATTGTCATAAACTGTTTAGGATAATTAAGAAATGCAAACTAATAGTCATGCAAGCCAGTCATTGTGTTAGGTACTATGACAGTCTATTATAGTTATTTTCTAAGCTAATCAGAAATAAAGCTGCTAAGAGACAAGCAACATCTGCTTATCCTAATATAAGGGATAGATAGGGCCTCTTCAAAAACCTCAAGAGATCTGCAGAATATGGCATTCAAAGATGTTTTCTTAACTTTAGATTTTTTTATATTGAGACATATCAACTCCTGACAGCACCCCCTATTCTCCTCCAAGTAGAAGATGAGCATCGAAGAATCTCCAGTAGGAGATGATTGAATTAGTCGCAAGCCTATCTCTTGGTAGGAAAAACCCCTTGCTCCAACTGTGGACAGAATGCTGTCCAAAAAGGACAAAACTTGGAAGCAGGTAAGTTGACAACCTGGCTCTGCCAAGACAGGGTAGGCAAGTCCTTCATAACTCCTGCTCTACAATAAATGTCTGTCAGAGAAATGGGGCCAAATGACTGAAGACTGATGCTGTAATGTATGGAGAGAAAATGGGAACTGTCCAGGCAGCCACTGGTATGTCATTTCTTAGTTATGGAAGCTGCAGGCCCTGTACTTCCTATAAAATCAGACATATTTATCCCTCTCAGGTCTCTGAGGTGGTTGAAGAATAGATAGCTAGAGTCTCATAATTAAATTTTGAGTTGTTTAGGAGTCAAGAGAGTGTTATAGATCTAGGATGATGCTTTTAAAATTGTGTTGCAAGTTAGTATGAATGTTGAGTTAGATATAGAACTTTAAACTCATGGAGATGGTTAGATAGTCGAAAGTTAAAGTCAGGTACCAAATACATATGGACTGGACATTGGGAATGTACGCTAAGCCATATAACCCTCATAACTTTGGCCTAATTACCTCTGTTGTTGTATTGTATCTATTATTATAAGAGAAAGAACCATTTGTTGGACTGAAAAGGGGAACTGTTGGGGGAAATAAGATATACCTTAAACTTAAAAAAAAAGGGAAGAGAATGGGGGGTGGAAGGTGAGAGGGTGGTACTGGAGGGGGGAGTAGGGAGGGGACTGCGATTGAGATGTAACTTGAAGAAATAAAAAATAAAGAGGAAAAAAAAAGAAAGGTAATGCTTTTTATATTGTCAAAAAAACCGAATTTGCTCCAGGAAAAATATTACCTCCCCCCCCAAAAAAAATTAGTGTCCAGAGTTAGAATTAGGACAGGGCTCTGTTCTTATCTTTCCAGGAGATTTAAAGCATCCATCTAAGGAATCCAGGGACACCTGGAGAACTGAAACCTCAGAAGAAAACAGATCAGACACCAAAGAAGACAACCAGTCCAGATGATCCAGCCTGGCAGACTTCCTCAATAGCTGTTTCCTCAAAAGTCTACAACCACAACAACTCAAAATCACTAAGATTGTTCAGCTCCACAGACTGTTCTAGCCAGAACTTCAGTAAAGCCCTGAAGTTCAGCTTCTGTCTACAAACTTCTTAGGACATTTAAATAGTTGAGCACAAAAGGACTGAACATCAAATGATTCTATTAACATTTTAAACCATTTTTCCATTCTTATTTGGGCCCCAAACAGGTTTACTATGTCTCAAATCAGCAGGAAGTCATTTTAAGAAAGCGATGTCCCATCTCCAGGAGGTGGGGTGGGTGATTTTCCCTCCCTTTGGTCATTTGATGGGTTATAGATACTTCTTGTTATTTAGGGGAAGAGATTACAGGCTGTTAAATGGTCTTGTTAAATAGGTTTTGGAGGTTAAACTAGGGATTTCTCTCTTTTTCTTTTCTGTATCCTTTTTCTCTCCTATGTAGGGGTGAAAAGACTTGAGAAAAAATGGGACATAGACATAATTTAGGAATGAGAAAGAAAAAAGGACAGATTATTGAATATGCTCTTATACCTTTGTATATTGATAGAAAATTAAGATTATATTTGACTAAATCGGTATTGATCTTTGTGTATTGATACAAAATTTATATTTGGCCACATTTGTATTGATCTTTGTATACTGATACAAAATTAAGGTATTGTACCTAGGTAATGCTTAAAAATGAAATGTGAAGTTTTGGCCTTTTGTTACCAACTGTCACAAACTGTTTAGTATAATTAAGAAATGCAAACCAATAGTCATTCAAGCATGTCATTTTTTTAGGTACTAGGGTAGTCTATCACAGTTTTTTTCTAAGGTAATAAGAAATCAAGTTGCTAAGAGACAAGCAGCATTTGTTTATCTAAATATAAGGAGATAGATAGGTGGTCTTCTAAAACTTCAAGAGATCTATAGAATATGGCACTCAAAGATATTTTCTTAACTTAAGATTTTTTTGATATCGAGACATGTCAGCTCCCGACAGCACCCCCTATTCTACTCCAAGTAGAAGATGAGCTATTAAAAATATGACTAATTAAATTATTTAACCACTATTTAGATTATATTTAATTGGTTTGGCAGACATTAATATTTAAGCAGCCATTACAAAAAAGTACACAGATACCATGTGGATTTTAACAAGCCTTGGCCTGAATTGTGCAATCCTAGCCCATCTAAGCTAGCTCTTAATTCTATTACCCAAATATGACCCCATATATACATACGTACCCTTGGACTGCCATTCTTCACAATATGCTGATGTTCCTGGCCATGTGTAATGAGGTTATTTTTTTTATATATGGCGTCCCACGTTGGGCACCATATGTAAAAAAACTATGACTAATTAAATTGTTTAACCAGTATTTAGGTCATATTTAATTGATTCGGCAGCTGTTAATTCTTTAACCAGACATTATAAATGAATACACAGAGACACCACGTGGATTTTAACAAGCCTTGGCCTGAATTGTGCAATCCTAGCCCACCTAAGCTAGCTCTTAATTCTATTACCCAAATATGACCCCATATATATATATATACATCCCCTTGGACTGCCATTCTCCATGATATGCCAATGTTCCTGGCCATGTGTAATGAGGTTCCTTTTTCTAACCCATAGTGTGTGCCTCCTTCCTGCTGCTCCTGGCTGGAATGCCTTCTTCCTCTGTCTAAAGCACAGGCTTCCTGCTCTAATCTAAGGAAGTCCCACCTTTCACTGTCTTTGCCCAATCTCAGACCTCGGCATTTTATTTAACCAATCAGATTCAATGTAAGTAAGAGACTGCAAGCAGGACCAATTAATTAACATTTAGAATGCTTAACACTACCTCAACAATGAGCATCGAAGAATCTTCAATTGGAGATGCTTGAATTAGTGGCAAGCCTATCACTTGGCAAGAAAAATCCCTTGCTTCAACTGTAGACAGAATGCTGTCCAAAAAGGACAAAACTTGGAAGCAGGTAGGTTAACAGCCTAGCTCTGCCAAGACAGGGTAGGCAAGTCCTTCATAATTCCTGCTTTACAATCAATGTCTGTCAGAGAAACGCGGCCAAATGGCTGAAGATTGATGCTGTAATATATGGAGAGAAATTAAGAACTCTCCAGGCAGCCACTGGTATGTCATTTCTTAGTGCTGGCCCTGCACTTCCTGTATAATCAGATATATTTACCCCTCTCAGGTCTCTGATGTGGTTGAAGACTAGATAGCTAGAGTCTCATAGTTAAATTTTGAGTTGTTTAGGAATTAAGAGGGTGCTCTGGATCTAAGAAGATGTTTTTAAAATTGTGATGCAAGTTAGGATGGAAGCTGAGTAGGATATAGAACTTTAAACTCAAGGAGATGGTTGGCTAGTAGAATGTTAAAGTCAGGTGCCAAATATGTATGGACGGGACATTGAGAATGTATGCTAAGCCTTATAATTCTCATAATTGTGGCCTAATTATTTCTGTTGTTTCATATTGTATTTGTTGTTATAAGAGAAAGAGCCATTTGTTGGACTGAAAGGGGGAGCTGTTGGGGGGGGGAAAGATATACCTTACACTTAAAAAAAAGTGGATGGGGGCTTAAGGGGGAAGAGGGTGGGAGGGTGGGACAGAAGGGGGAGTAGGGAGAAGATTGTGATTGAGATGTAACATGAAGAAATAAAAAAAAAGATTCTAGCTCATCTGGTTTCAATGGCTATCAAAAAGGCAAACAACAAATGTTGGTGAAGATGTGAGAAAAGGGGATGGAAGTTGGTCTAACCACTATGAAAATCAGAGTGTATGTTCCTGAAAACACAGACACGCACACACACACACACACACACACACACACACACACCACACATACACACACACACACACACACACACACACACACACCCCTACCCTACGGTTCATCTATAACTTCTGAGTATGTACTCAAAGCATTCTAAGGCAGTATTCTATAAATATAGCAGCATATCTATGTTTATTGCTTCACTGACCCTAAGAGAAAAGCTATAGAATCAACCTGATGTCTACTTCAGGTTAATGGGTTAAAAAAAAAAAAACACTATGTGTACATACATAATAGAGTTTTAGTCACACATAAAAATGAAACTATATTATGTTGGGAAATGGATGCAACTGGATATCGTCATGTGAAGTGAGATAAGTCAGGGACAGAAGGACAAGCATCACATATTTTCTCTCACATGATGGTCATGGAATTCTTTTTAGGTACATTTAAGCATTTACATATGTTAGGAAAACAAAAGGTAGAAAACTAGTGGGAAGGGGTGAGAGGTAAGGAGACAAAAGGAAGGTATGGGGCTCATTATTAAAGAACTTGATTTTATTTTAAATAAATTATCCAAATGAAATATAAATGTACAATGAACATCCGGAGGTATCACCATCCCAGATTTCAAGCTGTACTGCAGAGCAATAGCAATAAAAACAGCATGGTACTGGTACAGAAACAACCAGCGGATCAATGGAATCGAATTGAAGATCCAGAAATGAATCCACACACCTATGGTCACCTAAACTTTGACAAAGAAGCCATAACTGCACAATGGAAAAAGGACAGCATCTTCAACAAATGGTGCTGGTCCAACTGGATGTCCATTTGTAAAAGATTGAAATTAGACCCATACTTATCACCTTGTACAAAACTTAAGTCCAGTGGATCAAAGACCTTAACATAAGCCTGGTCACACTAAATCTACTAGAAGAGAAAGTGAGAAAAACCCTCGAAATCATTGGCACAGGTGACAACTTCCTGAACAGAACACCAACAGCTCAAGACCTAAGACCAACAATCAATAAATGGGACCTCATGAAACTGAAAAGCTTCTGTAAGGCAAAAGACACTCTCATTCAAACAAAACGGCAGCCTACAGATTGGGAAAAAAATGTTCACCAACCCCACATCTGACAAAGGGCTAATATCCAAAATTTACAAAGAACTCAAGAAATTAAATGCCAAGAAACCAAATAATCCAATTTAAAAATGGGTGAAAGAGCTAAACGGAGAATTCACAAAGGAGGAAATCCTAAAGGCTGAGAGACACTTGAAGAAACGCTCAGCATCCTTAATCATCAGAGAAATGCAACTCAAGATGACTCTAAGATTCCATCTCACACCTGTCAGAATGGCTAAGATCAAAAGCTCAAATGATAGCACATGCTGGCGAGGGTGTGGAGAAATGGGAACCCTCCTCCATTGCTGGTGGGAGTGCAGGCTTGTGCAACCACTATGGAGGTCAGTCTGGCGATATCTTAGAAAACTTGGAATAGCTCTGTCTTAGGACCCAGCCATACCACTTCTGGGTATACAACCAGATGACTCCTCAACGAATAACAAGGAAGTTGCCTCACCTATGTTCATAGCAGCCTTATTTGGTTTTTTTTTTTTTTTTTGGTTTTTCGAGACAGGGTTTCTCTGTTTAACAGCTCTGGCTGTCCTGGACTCGCTTTGTAGACAAGGCTGGCCTCGAACTCGCAAAGATCCGCCTGCCTCTGCCTCCCAAGTGCTGGGATTAAAGGCGTGCGCCACCACCGCCCGGCTTAGCAGCCTTATTTGTAATAGCTAGAAACTAGAAACAACCCATATGTCCCTCAACTGAAGAATGGATTAAAAAACTATGGTACATCTACAAGATGGAGTACTACACAGCTATCAGAAACAAGGAAATTATACAATTTGCAGCCAAATGGTTGGAACTAGAAAAGCTCATCTGAGTAAGCTAACCCAGACTCAGAAGGACGCACATGGCATCTATTCACTTAGAGTCGGATTTTAGCTATATAATACAGGATATCTATACTACAACCAACGCACCAAAGGAAACAGGAACATAGACTTTTTATCCTGTCAACAAGACACTTTGCCCTAGTGGTGCTGCCTTGTAGACCCCCAGTTTATGAGGAGGCTCTTGGCCCTCATATGACTTCTGAACTGGGGCGGGGGACTGTTATGTAGGGACACGCCACTCCAGAGGAGTGGGTTGGAAGGGTTAGGGGGTAGAGGGTGGGAGGGTGGGACTGGGAAGGCTCGAAAGAGAACACTATGATGGAGATGTAACCTGAAGCAATAAATAAATCAATTTTTTAAAAGATATAATAATAATAATAAAGAAATAAACTATGCTGGGCAGTATTGATGAGTTCTAAGAAAGCCATGGTTACACAGAGAAACCCTGTCTTGTAAAAACAAACAAAAAAGAGGAAAGAAATAAATTATAACAAATTAAAAGTGTACCTTACATATGTCTTAGTCAATTGTAATGGATGTCTGATAACCTTGATTGGCAGATGAGAACAGGTAGAGTGGTGTGCAGATGGAATTGCAGACATTCAGGTCCCTGGAAAGCACAGCATGGCTGACACATACATCTCCTGAGAGGAAAGAAGACACCCTCTTCACCCCTGGTTATGAGGGAAGCTTGGGTTTTTGGGGAAGGAAGAGAGTTAAATGGTTGCATAGCATGTAAGTGTATGGATGCTCGGGTGTGACTACCTTCCTGGGAGTGACTGCCAGTGTACATGATGTTCATGTGACTCTGGGATTGTGTGTGTGGGGGGGGATGGGTGTGTACATGTGCTGAATGACTGTTGTGTGTTTCTAGGATATGCAAGTGAGGGGAATGCCAAGGTGTTAACAGCAATTAGGAGATGGGTGGGGAGGAAGGACCCTCATGACAGCAGCCATCTAACTGTACAAGGCTTGGGACTGACTTTCTGGAGAGAAGAAACACAGAAGATCGTGTAAAATTAGAAACCTAAAAGCCTGTGCCAAGTCTATATTGAGTTGCCTTATGCTTCTCTTCCTCCAGTATTTAGGATGAATGGCTTTAGGCCAGATCCAATTGTAGTTTTTGTCTCTGACTTCATTTTAATGAGAAACAAACAGTAGTATTTTTTTTATGTTGTTCATAAGTAGAAGACTCTACCCCCTCCACCCTCTTTCTTGGTTCTGCTCTAATATAAGAACAACCAAACAGACTGAGAGCAATCTTGCCAAGAAAGTTGCACCGAGGGGAGTTTTAGTCTGAAGATGGAAGGTATTTAATGAAAGTAGACATCAAAATCATGGTGCATGCACACATTTTGTGGCTATCATTTTATTTGACCTTAGCAATGAATCTCAATGTGCAGAGAAACAAAACAAACAAACAAACAAATAAAAACTAGTTGGGGATTTTATACCAGTGAGTGACTCATTATTTTTACCATTTCCACTTATTTCACTTCATTCTCATAGACTTTTAATCTGTCATTTAAGGCACTTTCCTGTAATTGAGTCATCCCAAAGAACAAAATAGAATGAAAAGTGAAACTAGCTTTGAAGCTATATTTCTTGCGACAAAAATGTAATGCAAGAATTCCCAAGAACATGGTACCCTTGGTAGTCATGAATAGCCTATAACTTTTTCTGTGGAAGACACCAACTGGGACCTCATTCATGGTAAATGTTAGTTGAAGGTCTGAAGCACCATGGACCAAAGAGAGCACGGTCAGATTTGGTAATCTGCAGGTGTTGATAGCTGTAGTTTTTGTCTCTGACTTCATTTTAATGAGAAACAAACAGTAGTTTTTTTTTTTTTATGTTGTTCATAAGTAGAAGACTCTATCCCCTCCACCCTCTTTCTTGGTTCTGCTCTAATATAAGAACATTCTGTTACATGATAGGGTCTGTGTTTATCTCTTTTCAGCCTTAGCAGAACCTTTCAACACCCATGAATCAGTAGAGTGTGGCAGGAGTGATGCTGTGCTGCCTCCTAAACTGGTCATAGAATACAATGACTGAGTTTGATTCTCTTTCTCTCTTATCTGTGCACTGTCTGCTCTTTATCCCTCCTTCCCCTCTCCTCTTCCTTTTCTTCCCACTCACTATTTCTCTCCTTTCTCAATTTCTTATCTTCCCTCCTTTCTGTTTTCTTCTCTCTCCCTTTCTCCATTGTTCTGTTCTCTGTCCCTCTTTCCTTCTTCCCCTTTCAGTGGCCCATTGCTACTTATACTTGGAACCTAGGCACACACTCTGAGGAACCCCAGGCCATAGAGACATGCTGTTGTTGCTGTTCTAGCTGACAAGACTAGCAGATCTGCAAATGACAATCAGCAACAGTGGCCGGGATATGATTGAGAGCCTTTAGGTGATTCCTCTCCTTGGCCTGCAAGTTTTCCAGCTGAACCTTCAGATCCAATCACCCCGTGTAAAATCACTTTTGGGGGGGCCTGTTTTTATACCTGTATGTGGGATAGGTTTGCACACATGTGTATGAGTGCATGTGGACAAATGCATGGCCCTTTTTGGAAGGTGGAGGTTGTTTTCAAGAACACTGGCAACTACCTTTGAGACAGGGTTTATCATTGGCTTGGAGCTCACTAGTTAAAGTAGAGTAGTTGACTTCTGAGTCCCAAGACTACTTCTGTCACTCCAGAGCTGGGATTAGCTCTGCCAGCATGCCACCACACCTGACACTTTTATTTAGGTTCACATCCTCTTGCTTGTGAGGCCAATGTCTTACCAACTGAATTGACCGAGCTTCCCCTAAGCCCCTGCCCTGTCTGAATATTTCTCCTCAGGGGACTTATTATTCTTTAATGCCATTAACTTTAGGGGACTATTTATCGACTTTTAATTGAGAAAGGGTCTCATGTAGCCCAGGTTGGCCTAACTTGCTATGTACCTGAGATTGGCTTTGGACTCCTAATTCTTCTCTTTCAGTTACCCAAGTGCTGAGGTTATAGTTGTGAGCCACCATGGTTGGCTTGGAAGACCACTTGCCATGGAGCCGTAGCTTACCTTTTGACTGGACTCTAGAATGTCACCAAATCACCTGTCTAGGAAGGTATGAGGTTCTGTGTCACATAGAGTTCTGTAGTCTAGTATTCTAGTCCTTTCTAGGAGGTCATAGTTTATTTGTTTTAATTTTTCCCAGCTGTGTACACACCAACATTTCTCAAGCCTTAATGTATATGTGAATCATGTGATGATGCTGTTAGAATGTAAGGTCTTTTTTTTTTTTTTAGGATCACAAAGAGGTGTGTTTTTAATTGATAACTCAATCTCTACTTACAATATTGCACAAATCAAGGATGTATCACCAATTGTATTTATGATACAAACTCATCAACATTCATATAAAACTATGAGTTGGTACATTTTGGTGGCAGATACTTTAGTAAATAGCACAAATGAGAGAGACTCAGCCTTCTGCAGAAGAATTCACAGGTTACTTAAGATGTCCAACACAAGTCAGTCGGGTGCAGCACATGCCCCAGAAAACTGAAGCAGGAGGATCATAGGTTCAACTCTGACACAACCAAACCATGGCTCAAAAAACTGTTAAAACCTGTTAGGCAGGGACACTCCACCCCAGAGGAACAAGAGGGAAGGGTCAGGGGGTAGAGCATGGGAGGGTGGGGCTAGGAAGTGGGAAAAGAGGACAATATGATAAGGATGTAACCTGAAGCAACAAACAAATAAATTTATCAACTAAAAAAAAAAAAAGAAAAGAAAAAAAAAGGGCAGGGGGCAGGGCTGAAACACTGTGAATGGAACAGAGGATACAGCCATTCGGCCTGGATTTGCAGACCTCCAGGTGTAGAGAAGACGTGGAGCTAAGGTAAAATACAAGAGAATTGTGGTATTGGCCCATGCCTTTGACTTCGGCGGGGGGGGGGGGGGGGGGCACCTTAGAGTTGGTGGTCTTATGTACTCTGGAGTCATACGGAGCGGGGTGGTGAGGGTGCATACTCTTGGTCCCACCATTCAAGAAGAGTACACCCTTGATCCCAGCTCCCAACACACTGGAGACAGAAACAGGCAGATCCCGGAGCTCAGGGTCAGCCTGATGCAGGACAAACTCTAAATAGAGAAAGACTTCGATCCAGGAGTGGTGGAACACATCTTTGATCCCTTCAGATGAGAAACACAGGTCCCTGTTCCCAATAATTAGAGTTCAGAGACACACACATGGGATTTGGAGGGACCTAGGTTTGGAGGCTACTTACAAAAGGCCTTCTCGATGCAGGCAGATTGTCCTTTGGGATCTCAAAATATATACACTAGAGCTGGTTTAGCTCCAAGGTGACAGAATGATTTCTTCTTTAACCCGGATTGAAAGATAACGCTTTGTATGTTGTCAGAAGGCCAAATTTGCTTCAGGAGAAGTACTACCTAGCCCCCCCATCCCCCCCAGAAAAAAAAAAAGAGGGCAATTGT
This sequence comes from Lophiomys imhausi, assembly GCA_907164525.1. Classification (NCBI taxonomy): domain Eukaryota; kingdom Metazoa; phylum Chordata; class Mammalia; order Rodentia; family Muridae; genus Lophiomys; species Lophiomys imhausi. The sequence continues at coordinate 1,859,621 of CAJQZJ010037361.1, read as the reverse complement.
CCTAGGGTTGGGATTGGGGCAGGGCTCTGTTCTTATCGTTCCAGGAGAATCGAAGTGTCCATTAGGAGCCTGGGGACGGCGGACAGCGGAATCCTCAGCAGAGAGCAGAATCAGGCACCAAGGAGGATGAGTGACCCAGTTGATTCTGCCTGG
>CAJQZJ010037361.1:1809721-1859068 GCA_907164525.1 Lophiomys imhausi | reverse complement strand
TTGTGGTATTGGCCCATGCCTTTGACTTCAGCAGAGACGGGGGGGGGGGGCACCTTAGAGTTGGTGGTCTTATGTACTCTGGAGTCATACGGAGCGGGGTGGTGAGGGTGCATACTCTTGGTCCCACCATTCAAGAAGAGTACACCCTTGATCCCAGCTCCCAACACACTGGAGACAGAAACAGGCAGATCCCGGAGCTCAGGGTCAGCCTGATGCAGGGCAAACTCTAAATAGAGAAAGACTTCGATCCAGGAGTGGTGGAACACATCTTTGATCCCTTCAGATGAGAAACACAGGTTCCTGTTCCCAATAATTAGAGTTCAGAGACACACACATGGGATTTGGAGGGACCTAGGTTTGGAGGCTACTTACAAAAGGCCTTCTCGATGCAGGCAGATTGTCCTTTGGGATCTCAAAATATATACACTAGAGCTGGTTTAGCTCCAAGGTGACAGAATGATTTCTTCTTTAACCCGGATTGAAAGATAACGCTTTGTATGTTGTCAGAAGGCCAAATTTGCTTCAGGAGAAGTACTACCTAGCCCCCCCATCCCCCCCAGAAAAAAAAAAAGAGGGCAATTGTCCTAGGGTTGGGATTGGGGCAGGGCTCTGTTCTTATCGTTCCAGGAGAATCGAAGTGTCCATTAGGAGCCTGGGGACGGCGGACAGCGGAATCCTCAGCAGAGAGCAGAATCAGGCACCAAGGAGGATGAGTGACCCAGTTGATTCTGCCTGGCAGACTTCCTCAATAGCTGTCCCCATCAGGGGCCTGCAACCACCAGTGCAATCCAGTGTCGCTGGGACCGTTCAGCTCTACACAATGCCCCGGCCGGAACTTCAGTGAAGCCTGCAAGATCAGCTTCTGCCTACAAACCCCTTAGGTCATCTAAACAGCTGAGAACAGAAGGACTGAACATAAAAGGATTGTACTAACATTTTTAATCATTTTTCCCATTTGGGTTGGGGCCCCAAACAGGTCTACTACGACCCAAATCAGCAGGAAGTCACTTTAAGAGAGCGACGTCCCATGCCCAGAGGGTGGGGAGGGTGTTTCTCCGCCCTTCTTTTTGGTTATTTGAAGGTTAACTGAAAACTCTGTTATGTAGGGGAAGAGACTACAAGCTGATAAATGATCCTGTCTTAATGGGTTTTGGAGGTTAGCCCCAGGGAATTCCTACTTTTCCTTTTCTGTATCCTTCTTCCTCTCCTATGTAGGAGTGCATGGGCTTGAGAAAAATGAGATATAGTCATAGCACAGGAAGGTCCAAGAAGAAGGGGCAGATTATTGAATATGCCCTTATACCTTTGTATATTGATACAAAATTAGTAGGTTATTTGGCTAAAGTGGTATTGACCATTGTTTATTGTGCAAAAATAAGATTGTATTGGATTACATCGGTATTGATCTTTGTATATTGATACAAAATTAAGATTATAGTTGGCCACAATGGTATTGACCCTTGCATATGGACGTAATATTAAGATTATATTGGGCTACATAGGCATTGATCTTGGTATATTGATACATAATTAAGAGTATATTTAACCACAATTGAATAGATCTTTGTATATTGATACAAATTTAAAGATAATGCTTCCCAATGGTATCATACCTAGAGATACTTAAAAATAAAATGTGAAGCTCTGACCTCTTGATACCAACCATCTAAAATGGTCTAGGATAGTTAAAACAAACTCCTAGTCATGCAAACATGTCTCTTTGTTAGCTACTATGACAGTCTATCACAGATATTCTCTAAACTACCCAGTAATCAAGTTGCTAAGAGACAAGCAACATTTGCTTATCTAAATACAAGAGATGGTTAGGGCATCTTCAAAAACCCCTAGAGATCTGCAATCAAGATTTTTTTTTGATATCGAGACATATCAGCGCCTGACAGCACCCCCTATTCTACTCCAAGTAGAAGATAAGCATCGAAGAACCTCCACTGTAAGATGGTTGAATTAGTGGCAAGCCTTTCTCTTGGCATGAAAAAACCCCTTGCACCAACTGCAGACAGACTGCTGTCCAAAAAGGACAAAACTTGGTAGCAGGGAAGTCGACAGCCTAACTCTGCCAAGACAGGGTAGGTAAGTCCTTCATAATCCCTGCTCTACAACAAATGTCTGTCAGAGAAACAGGACCCAAAGCCTGAAGATTGATGCTGGAATGTATGGAGAGAAAATGGGAACTGTCCAGGCAGTTATTGGTATGTTCTTTCTTAGTTTTGGAAGCTGCAGGCCCTGCACTTCCTATATAAGCAAATATATTTATCCCTCTCAGGTCTCTGAGGTGGTTGAAGAATAGACAGATAGAATCTTATAGTTAAATTTTGAACTGTTTAGGAATCAAGAGGGTATTATAGATCTAAGAAGATACTCTTAAAAGTGTGTTGCAAGATAGTATGAATGTTGAGTCACATATAGACCTTTAAACTCATGGAGTTGGGTAGATAGTAGAATGTTAAAGTCAGGGGCCAAATAGGTATAAACTGAACATTGGGAAGGTATACTGGGCCAATTTACTCTCATAAATGTGGCATATTTATATCTATTGTTTTGTATAATACTTACTGTTATAAGAGAAGGAACCAGCTGTTGGACTGAAAGGGGAAACCTCTGGAGGGAAGAGGGTGGAAGGGCGGGTTAGGAAGGGGGAATAGGGAGGGGTTTGTTACTGAGATGTAGCTTGAAGAAAAAAAAATAAAGTATTTAAAAAAAAACTGTTAAAACATTAGCAGCTTCATTTAGGAACCAGAGAGTATACGCATACTGGGAACTCTAAGAATCTCCATGTTCTGCTCCACAGGTCCTGTCCTCCAAGAGCAATTCCACTGCTGCAGGATCTTCTGTGTAAGAAGAAACTATTCTTTCAAAGTTCTAAACACATACGATGGCAATTCAAACAAAAGGGCTTAAATAAGCCATTTCCATTCAAAAGAAAACTAACGCAATCTCTATAAATTATGAAGAAACTCTCATCAAAATGCTGACCAGGTGAGGAAGCCAGACCAGCACTCACCTCACTGAGCCTCTCATAGGACACTGGTGTAACCCTCAAGGAAGGGAGAGCTGGGCACTGTCCTAGTTCTTCTAACTTGTACTGAGGTGAGCAAAAGCTCTGAGATCTAGTCTCCATACATAAGGGCTAAGTGAGCAAGCTGGCTGCTTATCACAAGAGCTTCCAATCGAAAGGGTTAAGAAAACCATCAGAAGCATGCCTTAAAGGATAGACTGAAACCAGGCCTGATGGTTTCCACCTTCTGATACCATAACTCAGAACTCTGAACTGTGGAATGGTCAGCAAATGAGGCATCTGATTAAGATATTTTTGGTAAAAATGTCAAAAGGCCATGGCAAAGGTGAAGGGAAATGAGGTACCAGTACACTGTTACCCACAGTTGTGATCCTGCCTAAGACTGGGAGTTGGCAAAAGGTTGAGAAAAGAAGAAAAGGCCCAGGAGACACACTCTGAAGTCATTCATTATCTGTGCACACTGTTACTTCATTCCTCAATTCCCAGCAAAGTGATGGCCATGAAGCTGGTTCTAGCACAAAGCACGCTAAGGCAAGGGCAGGGTAGGAGTTCTCTGTACAGAAGCGTGACTCAAAGAAACCAATGGCTTCTCAGTTCCTGTGCCTTACAGAGAATACAGAGACCACGTTTTTTGGGACTCTTAACATGCTGGCTTGATTTCCAAATGGATCACTTTTTTTTTCCCATGAGGCAGTCACACATTATAAATTCTGAGCACGTGACAGTCACATGATTTCTTCAGTAAGCTCCAAGGTAGATCCCGGCTCTCCAGAGCTTGGAGTCCTGAGGTTTCAAATGTTAAAACTCTCCCCACAGCCACACGTTCCTTTGATATTGGGGTTATTGAAAACAAACTCACTGGACAGTTTGTCTTCCACATAAGTCCATCTCTGTTCCTAAAAGTGTTAGCTGGGCTTTCTTTTCAATGAACACTCTGCTCCATCTTGAATAACTTCTTCATCAGAACCCCCTTCGTCTTTGTGTACTCCAGGCTATAAGAGAGGCCGTTACAGCCCCTGGTTCGCACACCAACTTTCAGACCCACACGCTCCGGCTTGTCTTTAAGAAGCTGTTTTATCTTGTTCACAGCTGAGGGGGTCAGCGTGAGCGCCACCCGCGTGGGCTGCAGCTTTGGCTTGCTCACGGCCCAAACGGTGACCAGCGACGCCGGCGAGCCGAATGTAAGGTCTTGTGTAATTTTGTTCTGGGGTAGGTTTGGAGACCTAAATTTTTCCATAACTTTTCTTTCTCTTTGTTTTTAGATGTGTATGTGTACTGATGCATGCGTGTGTGTGTGTGTGTGTGTGTGTGTGTGTGTGTGTGTAGGTGTGCATGCTCATGTGTGTGGAGACCAGGAAGTATCACAACATATGCCATCATTCTTTTCCTTGTCTTCCTCCCCCTCCTCCTCTTTCTCCTTTTGAGACAGAGTCTCACTATATAGCCTTGGCTGTCCTGGAACTTACTGTGTAGACCAGGCTGGCCTCAAACTCACAGAGATCAACCAGCCTCTGCCTCCCAAGTACTGAGATTAAAGGTTTGCATCACCAAGCCTGGCCACATTTTCTTTATGTGGGCTGTAGAGACTGAATTCAGTCATCATGATTGCAAGGGAAGTACTTACTGACTGAAATGTCTGCCCAGTCTAGATTCTGCTTTCCTAACCAACTCCCGGATAACGCTGAGGCTGCTGGCCTGTGAACCACACTTTGAATGTTGAGTCATGATATGTGCAAAGCAGGAAGAAAACCAGAGATAATGCGTGTTGTCAGTGATTAACAACCAATTTGACAACTTTCCTAAATGCTTCATATCCATCCACTCAAGTCCTCAGAATGCTCTTTCCCATAAGTATTATTATCCCCATTTTGTGAAGAAACTAAAATTTCTAGACACTAGAGAAGTGATAGGGTCAAAACTTACACTTGTAATTCACTACACAACTGGATCCTTCCCACAATGGCTTACATCTTTGCTTTCTAAGCCTGTTATTAATTTAATTATCACTTCACTTTGAATAGAGACACCTCTGTTCAATAGAACTTCATGGAACAACAAGAATGTTCTGGAACCTTCTGGTCCAATATGGTAACTGTGTGTACTGAGAAATGTGGCTAATGGCTGGGAGGAACTAACTGGCTTATTTTATATAATTTTAATTAATGATTTAAGTAGCCGTGTACAACTAATGGCTAAAACAAGTGGCTTTTTTTTAGTGATTTTTATATGGGATAATATGACATTTTGGAAATGATCCTAAAGGACACTGATATTGCTGTGAAAGGACCTCTGGGTGTGTAATGTGGATGAGGGCCATGACCACTCCTTACCACACAACAGTGTTCAAAACACATCCAATGATGTTCATAGCCTTTATTTCCTCCTGCTTGTTTCCTGAAGCACATACTGCTTTAGAGGTCTTTCTTAAGCAGAAGTTCTAACCATTGTGTAAAGTCCAGGACATTACAAAGAAAAGTGAATGTCAGTTCAGGGCAGAGGAGGACACAGTGGGGTTCCTGAGCAGACCAGAATGGAGAATGGAGCATCCCCCCAACTATATGAGGGCTCAGGGAAGAGGATGAAAACGATGTGCTTGGGTGCTTCCCTTTGCCTTGGGACCCTCACAACCAGAGGTTCTTTCAAGTAAAAATACAAGGAACTCAGAATGCTTTAAACAATAACAACTAAGTATATTACTTTACACAACTGGAAACTCAGGGACAGAGTACATGCCAGGGGAGGCTGAGTCTGATGTTCAGCAGTGTCTTGAGAGCCCCTTATTCTCTTTTTACTCTTTCCTGCTTTTAATGTTGGTTTTATCTTCATGCCAGAGCAAGATGGCCGAGGTATTCTGGATGATATATGTTGCTTTGGGAATCTATGAAGAGAAGACACATCCTTTCTACAGCTCTTTCTTAGAACCAAGGAGGGTTTCTACAGGAGTGTTAATACTTATAGAATCCTTATGGGTCTTTTCAGTTGTAAGTAGATCACATGGCCACTGAATAAATATAACAGGGAAAATGGAATATTTCCCTACACTAAACAGATTCATCTTCATTAGGAATGAGAACAGCCTTTGTATGGACTTTGCCAAGTGGGTAGTTATACATGAATGCAATTTGGGTTCTAGCTAGGAAGAAAAGGAGAGGACAAATCTAATGTTTACTAGAAAATCAAAGCTTGAATGGAAGCTTTTGGGGTGAGTTGATGTTGAAGCCTCCAGATTAGTAAAAGCATTGTGTAGAATATCAGGTTTGGTGACCTACTGATCAAAGCATAACAGTGAGTGGGACATTCCCAGGAAACTCCATATTCAGCTCAATGCCCGACCCACTGAGCCTTGGTAGGGTCATGCTAATAACATAATATGGCGCTCCCAGTTATCCATAGGTCAGACAGGACATACAGTCATCCAGAGATTCCCCCATTTACCCTGCAAGAAGCTAGGAGGTGCTGAGAGAGCCAGTGGGCCAGTAAAGCTCAGATTAACATTTCATTAAAAGAAAAAAAAACAAAGTTTATTATCAGCAGTGTGTGTGTGTGTGTGTGTGTGTGTGTGTGTGTGTGTGTGTGTGTGTGTGTTGTGCATATAGTAGCATAAGTACTGAGGTTAGACGATGAGTTCCAGTGTCAGGAATCATTTATCTCCTTCCACTGTATGAGTTCCAGGAATGAAACTTGGCTTGTTAGGCTTGTTTGGCACCTCCTCTTCTCAGGGAGCCCTCTCACCAAGCCCCAGAATCTCATTCATATATAAGAACCGTCCTCCCTCTAGAGATACTCCAAAGTTCTGAGTTTCATGAGGCCCTCCTGGAGCTGACCTTTGCTCACCTTCTTGGCCATCCCACTGTGTCATGGGGCTGCTTTTGTTCATACTTCGGATCCTGGTTCCAACTGAATTTGGAGAACATTGTCATGGAGGCTGGCTATGCTTTCAGCGTTTCATCCTTTGTGCAGAGTCACAGGACTAGGAACAACTGAAGTCCGATGTCTTTCTCCCCTTCCACAGTAGCATGTAGTGAAGCTACGACAAACATTCAGCAACATAATGGTTTTTGTTTTGCTCTTAAATATTCTCCGTGGTCATTTTTAAAATTTTATTTTACTCTTTACTTATATCGTCAAATTCCAAGAACTGAGACATCCAACTTCTCAACCTTGTCCTGTGCTATATCATGGCTTCTCTGTCACCTAGTGACCGTGTACAAGTTCCCTCTTGAAACAAAAACAAAACACAGTCAAGACCCACATCTATACATCCAGGCTGGAACCATGTGTCACTGTGGCTCCGAAATAAGTCCCTTCTGGCATGAGTGGCCCCTTGGATGAGTGGACGCTCCCATGGCCTAACTTGTAAAGCAGTCTTTTCTGAGCTCTTGTGTGAGTTCTTGCCTACGTCCTTATCCTTGCTCCTCAAAGGCCCTGTTTGTGGAATTGCCTTGTCCTATATTATTTGTGTCTCATCCCATGTTCCTGACAGATTTCCCGACTTCATCAGGAAGATGTGTCTCTCATTACCTCTGTCACTCAAAACACTTGGCTCTGTCCATCGTGTCTCTGAACTTGACAGGCCCATACAACAACATGCTCTTAAATGTTCTTCCTCTTTCTAGACTCACAATTCTTGTATGTTTGGTTGTGAGCCTAGCCTTTAACTGGTGGTCCATCTCTCCAGCCCAACTCATATACTTCTCGTAACACAATGACCAGTCAGCTTCAATTGTCTGAAGTCCTTATGATAATATGGGTCAGAATTTCCAAGTCTATTCCACTCACTCAAATCTGATGCTATATTAAAACTATCAGAAAATGCAATCCCAAGCTCATGGCCTGAACATTGGATTAAAGCCTGGGAAGAAACATACATACACACACATGTCATTCATATATAAGAGCACATAATGTATATATATAAATATATGGTGTGTGCATTAATATGTACTATGGATGATTCTACTGAACTATGGGTGGGAAGCATTGGCTTAGAGCCTCTTAAGTTTTCATGTCATTATCTCATTCCAGATGTCTATGTGGTCATGGTGGAATAATTCTTGCAGTGGTGGTTACATTAGAAATGAAAGCCAACACAGTGCTCCTGGGGATAAGGACACAGATTCACTGGCAAACAGTCAGCAGGTCCAGGCAGTGTGACTAGTGTCATCAGCAATAAGATGCTGTGAACAGTTTTGTTTGTTTATTTGAACGATAGGTGTTAGGGCCTTGAGTTAATGATAGCACCTAGCATCATGTGGTAAGTAGAATAATTAAGGAAGCATTAACCTAATTATTATCACCATCAACAAACACCCACAGAGTGCCAGTCTTGTTTAGGACACAGGAGTTTGCCATTAGAGAATCTGAAAATAAACACCTTTCACCTGGCATCACTTGTAAGACAGCTGCAAAAGAACATGGTTACAGATGTGCTGACACAGTATCTTTCCAAGGAAGACTTTCCAATCCTGTTTCAGACATATTTTTCTCTGAACTCATTCACCAAAGTTATTAAGGGGCTGTGATATCCAGACACTGTGCTGATCCAAGGAGGGATCATGAGCGAAGGACAGTGATAAAAGGAGATGGTCCCCATTGTAGGAGACTAACACATCTACCAAACAATAGGATGAGGACTAACTGAATAATACATTGATTCTATGGGAGTATAGTGAAGACTCTTTTCCTGTGAGTCCGGGGGAACTTGTTCTGTGATCTAAGAAAGAGATACATGACAGGGAGTATACAAGTCACGTTTTGCTATCTTTATTCCTCACCCATCAGAGCACCAGTATGAAACTGCAAATTAATTAATTATTGTAGTTATTAGTAAATATAAACTGTAAGATTAGGCTGGCGGAGTAGCTGGCAGCTTGGCAGAGGAGCAGGCAGCCTGGCCTGAGTGCCTTAACTAGTTGTCTAACTTATCCTGGAGAAAGAGCCCTGGGACCAAGGGTGGCCTACACCACCTGTAACCTAAACTCTGTTAATTAATATAAGTTGTTATATTAGGCCAGTAGAACTACCAGCAGCTTGATGGGAGCTTCGCCTGGGCTTGAGGGGATTCCGGGTATCTGGAAGTCCAATGGCCCGGGACTGCTTGGACTGAGGGCCTATAAGCCGCCGCAGTCTTTTCCCCAATAATTAAATACACCGAGACCTTTTAATGTTTTAACACTTAGCCCTTAGCTGGGCAGACTCTCAATTAGCTACTCTAAGTTAACCCGGATCACCTAATCCCAAACCACCATGTGCCTGCGATTACCTTCCAGTGTTCTCAAGTCGTCTGTCTCCTTATGTGACTCTTGGCAAAAAGAGAGGGATTCTCTGTGTGTGCCCAGGGTTCCTGTCTAATCTCAGGAAGTCCTGCCTTCCTATACTCTTTCTGTCCAGCTAATTGGCCATAAGCAACTTTTATTAACCAATCAAGAGAATGCCTCAGAAGGGGCGGTAACCAGATCTCAGCATTGAATTCAACCTATCAGAAGCAATGATATTAGGCCTTCCTTCTACACCAGTAGTAACATACTTTTATTTAGTGTTACATGTTGCATGGATTTCTGGCAAGTGATGCTTCCTGAAAAGGTAATAACAGCCTACCCCACACCTTGCAGACCAAAGCATCCATTTCCAGGGGTCATTCTGATTTTCATAGGAGGCCCACAGTTCTTGGATGTGAGAAGGACCTAAACTCAGTTACCAGTGAACGACTCCTCAGGAGAAACCAAAAGTGAGCAGAGTCAACACCAAATTGACCCAGATAAAAGTTTGGCCAAGGTTTAGGGATTGAAAAGAGTGCAGGGTACATAAATTCATGTATGTTGCATTAGCTTTTCCTGGGGACACGTGAGAAAAATATCTGCTTAACCCAGACAGTGTACCAATGACAGTCCAAAGAAATGATTCTACCCAAGTTTAGCTTGGTGAACAATGAGTTTTATTGGGCTTAGTTAAAGGAGCATGTGTAAGGAGTTATCTTTGAGACTGTGTCCAACTTCCAGGTTGTTGTACCACCAAAGAAAAAGTCCCATGCCCTGTAGCAATCAACCACTTGTATATATCCTGGGGAAGGGGGAAGGGCCTCCTGTGACCGCTTTGCTGCCTCCTTAGCCAAAAGTCCCTTGTATATTCTTCTAAGCCCACACTCCTATTTGTAAGAGAATCTTTAGGGGCTGCATCTTGTGAGAGTTGTCCCCCCCCCCCAGAAGTAATCATAGTCTTATAATGTAATACCTGAAGACAGAGTTCCACAGGGCTTACTCTGTCTTTAAAATACACTGAACTTGATGTTGTGGAGCACAGGGATAGTCTCAGAGACTCAGAAGCTGAAGTAGGATGATTTTAAGACTAGCCTGGCCAATGTAGAAAGGCCCTGCCTGAAGAAGGCAAACAAACAAACAAACCAACAAACAAAACAAAATGTCCATTATAATCTGGAGAGGAAAAAGAATTGTAAAATTTTGGGGTTCAGTAAGGACTGTTTGGGGGAACCTTTGACCTAAACATATGAGAGTTTTTCTAAAGTGGAACCATTGAAGGAAAGGAACAATAATGTGAGGTGTTTGGGCTGTGTGTGAAGAAAAAAACTGAACATTACTGTCCAATGTTGTAGAACCAGTAAACAAAAGAGACAGTACTTAGACTCCTCTGACTACAGATTTTTCTTGCAAGGTACATTTGAGAAGAGGCTTTATTATGGAAAGGGGGATAGAGGCAGGCCATTCCAGAGATGGGTGTAACTAAGGCTGGAAGGATGGGCTACAAGCCTTTGGGAAGTCAGACCATGTAATTCTTATATATTGTGTAAGGGAAGTTACAATAGGTGAATGAGCCTCGAAAGGCCAATTAGAGGGAACCCTGTGTGCCTTCTAAAGGCCCAGCATCCATTCCCCCTTAACCCAACTTTCCTGCCTTTGGATAAACACAAGCATCTACTTTCCTTATTACTTGAAATAGGAAACATTGTGTTTTCTCTAAAAACAATCACAGCAATGGAAATGTCTAGAATGTGAGGTTTTCAGAGCCCACTCTTGAGTCTGTTGGATATTTTCTGTCTTTGCTGCTTTGGGGGAGCCTGAGTCATGGAGGTGAAGAGGAGGCTATCACACTTCTATGTAAGAAGTGAGTACAGAAGGGGCAGATGTAAGAGCTGTTTCAGAGGAGGAACACACACAGGCTCCTCCTGTGTCTGTGAACTATTGGATGTCCAAGCTGCCTGGACTATGGAAGTGTGTGTTTTGAATGGGGATACTGTTCTATTCTAAGCTTATACACAAAGTTATATTCTAAGTACAAGGAAACCAAAATGGGTGAATTTAAGTTCTGATAGATGACCCGCTACTCACATAAATAGCTGTTTCATGTCAGAATGAGGGACTATGGGATTTTCATCATTATTCCCTCAAAGTGACTAGGCTTTGTCCCCGAGGCACATTGACAGTTATGACAACTTCTAATGATTGCTGGGCTCATACTGCAGGCCACCCACAGTCCGAAGTCCTTTGGGCGTACTTCACCGATCCCTTACAACAACTCTGTGAGTGAGTGCTTTTAATATCTTCATGTACAAATGGGGAAACAGTGGCTTAGAACGGGGTTACCTGATATCTCAGAGCTGGTAAGTGATAGGATTACCCTTAGAACTCGAGTGGGAATGTATGCTAAGCCATGTATCTCTCATAATTGTGGCCTATTTCTGTTGTTTTGTATTTATTGTTATAAGAAAAAGAACCATTTGTTGGACTGAAAGGGGGAACTATTGGGGGAAAAAGATATACATTAAAATTTAAAAAAGGGGCAGAGGATGGGGGGGTTGAGGAAGAGGGTGGAAGGGTAGGACTGGAGGGGGGAGTAGGGAGGGGATTGTGACTGAGATGTAATGTGAAGAAAAAAAAAAAAAAAAGAACTCGAGTCTGTCTACTGTCAGTCACCCAGAGTGGGGAAGGAACTAAGCTGAATGGTGCATTCCCTAGTAGAGGCAGGGCCCACAGTTCCACTACCTCTCAAGAGTTCATTTAAACTTTGAAACCATCAGTGGAGAAACTCATAGATGCAAGCACCCTCCTGATTCAGTCACTTTTCTAAGGTCCCACCTCAGAACACTGTGCTGGGGGACAAACTTTTGGGCCATAAGCCTACTGAGACCCTTCATGTCAAAGCTGTAAGTCAGTGGGGGAGAGAAAGGACACATCCTTTGCTTTTATAATTCAGATACAAGAACTTTAAGCATATTATTAATTATCCAATTAATAAAATTATAAAATTAATATAAAATTATAACATAATACTATATTTTATAAAATAACATAAAATTAATAACATTAATTTTCAAAGTTTAGCCACTTAGATTACAAGTGTGAAAGAAACAAGTTATAAATAGCATTTAAATACAAACTAAGTTCTTTTCTGTCCATTGATATGGAATTCTGTCTTGCTACATAGAGGAAATAAGTTTACCTTGTCCCTCACAGCAACTTTATTTATGTTGGACAATTGGGTCAGGGGGAGACCTATATAGTGTATTCTGTCATTAAATTTAATAAATACATCTTTTTTATTTTTATTTTTTAATTTATTTTTTATTTCTTCAAGTTACATCTCAATCGCAGTCCCCTCCCTACTCCCACCTCCAGTCCCACCCTCCTAACCTCTTCCGCCTCAACCCACCCATCCCCTTCCTTTTTTTTTTTAAGTTTAAGGTGTATCTTTTTACCCTCAACAGCTCCCCATTTCAGTCCAACAAATGGCTCTTTCTCTTATAATAATAAATACAATACAAAACAAGAGAGGTAATTAGGCCACAATTATGAGAGTTCTATGGCTTAGCGTACATTCCCAATGTCCAATCCATATGTATTTGGTACCTGACTTTAACATTCTACTAACTACCCATCTCCATGAGTTTAAAGTTCTATATCCAATTCAATTTTCATCCTAAATTTCATCACAATTTTAAAAACATCTTCTTAGATCCAGAACACCCTCTTGATTCCTAAACAACTCAAAATTTAACTATGAGACTCTAGCTATCTAGTCTTCAACCACCTCAGAGACCTGATAGGGATAAATATATATGATTATATAGGAAGTGCAGGGTCTGCAGCTTCCAAAACTAAGAAATGACATACCAGTGGCTGCCTGGACAGTTCCCATTCTCTCCATACATTACAGCATCAATCTTTAGCCGTTTGGCCCCGTTTCTCTGACAGACATTGATTGTAGAGCAGGGGTTATGAAGGACTTGCCTAACCTGTCTTGGCAGAGCTAGGCTGTTGACTTACGTACTTCCAAGTTTTGTTCTTTTTGGACAGCTTTCTGTCTACAGTTGAAGCAAGGGTTTTTTTTCCTGCCAAGAGATAGGCTTGCCACTAATTCAGTCATCTCCCACTGGAGATTCTTCGATGCTCATCTTCTACTTGGAGGAGAATAGGGAGTGCTGTCAGGAGTTGATATGTCTCGATATAAAAAAATCTAAAGTTACAAAAACATCTTTGAATGCCATATTCTGCAGATCTCTTGAGGTTTTTGAAGATGCCCTATCTATCTCTTATATTAGGGTAAGCAGATGTTGCTTGTCTCTTAGCAGGTTTATTTCTGATTAGCTTAGCAAGTAACTATAATAGGCTGTCATAGTACCTAACAGAATGACCGGCTTGCATAACCATTAGTTTGTATTTCTTAATTATCCTAAAGAGTTTATAACAGTTAGTAGTAAAAGGCCGAAACATCACATTTCATTTTTTCTTTACCTCCTAACCCTTCCATCCCATTTTTCTGGGGTGGGGTGTCCTTATATAACAGTCCCTCATCTCAGTTGAGAGGTCGTATGAGACCCAAGAGCCTCTTCATTCATTGGGGATCTACGAAGCAGTACCATCAGTGAAAAGTGTCTCATTGCCCAGGAGAGAGAACTACTAAACAAACAAACCAATAAGCATACAATAGATAAAAAAGACTAAAAAATAGAAAAAATATAACTAATATATAAAAATAAATAAAGAATAAAAATTAAAAATAAGAAGTCTATGTCCAAGTTCCCTTTGGTGTGTTAGTTGTAGTATCGATACCTTCTACTATATAGCTAAAATCCTACTATAAGTGAATAGATGCCATATGTGTCCTTCTGACTCTGGGTTTGTTCACTCAGGATGAGCTTTTCTAGTTCCATATATTTGGCTGAAAATTGCATAATTTCATTGTTCCTGATAGGTGAATAATATTCCATTGTATAGATGTACCACAGTTTTTTGACCCATTCTTCGGTTGAGGGACATCTGGGTTGTTTCCAGGTTCTTAGCTATTACAAATAAGGCTGCTATAAACATAGATGAGGAAACTTCCTTATGATTCCGTGAAGAGGCTTTTGGGTGTATACCCAGAAGTGGTATGGCTGGGTCCTGAGGCAGAGCTATTCCAAGTTTTTTAAGATATCGCCAGACTGACCTCCATAGTGGTTGCACAAACCTGCACTCCCACCAGCAGTGGAGGAGTGTTCCCCTTTCTCCACACCCTTGCCAGCATATGCTGTCATTTGAGCTTTTGATCTTAGCCATTCTGATAGGTGTGAGATGGAATCTCATAGTGGTCTTGAGTTGCATTTCTCTGATGATTAAGAATGTTGAGCATTTCTTCAAGTGTCTCTCAACCATTAGGGATTCCTCCTTTGTGAATTCTCTATTTAGCACCGTCTCCCATTTTTTAATTGGATTATTTGGTTTCTTGGCATTTAATTTCTTGAGTTCTTTGTAGATTTTGGATATTAGCTCTCTGTCAGATGTGGGGTTGGTGAAAATTTTCTCCCAGTCTGTAGGCTGTGGTTTTGTTCGAATGACAGTGTCTTTTGCCTTACAGAAGCTTTTCAGTTTCATGAGGTCCCATTTATTGATTGTTGATCTCAGGTCCTGAACTGTTGGTGTTCTGTTCAGGAAGTTGTCACCTGTGCCAATGAGTTTGAGGGTTTTTCCCAATTTTTTTCTAGGTGATTTATTGTGGCCGGCCTTATGTTAAGGTCTTTGATCCACTTGGACTTAAGTTTTGTACAAGGTGATAAGTATGGGTCTAATTTCATTCTTTTACAAGTGGACATCCAGTTGGACCAGCACCATTTGTTGAAGATGCTGTTCTTTTTCCATTGTGCAGTTTTGGCTTCTTTGTCAAAAATTAGGTGGCCATAAGTGTGTGGGTCTATTTCTGGGTCTTCAATTCAATTCAACTGATCTACTGGTCTGTTTCTATACCAATAGCATGCTGTTTTTACGAATATTGCTCTGTAGTACAGCTTGAAATCTGGGATGGTGATACCTCCAGATGTTTTTTTGTTGTACAGGATTGATTTAGCTATTCTGGGCTTTTTGTTGTTCCATATGAAATTGAGAATAGCTCTTTCCAAGTCTATCAGGAATTGTGTTGGTATTTTGATAGGAATTGCATTGAATCGATATATTGCTTTTGGTAGGATAGCCATTTTTATTATGTTGATCCTACCTATCCATGAGCATGGGAGATCTTTCCATCTTCTAAAGGCCTTTCCATTTCTTTCTTCAAGGGCTTGAATTCTTTTTGTACAGGTTACTTGCTTGGTTGGAGTTACCCCCAGGTATTTTATATTGTTGTGGGTATTGTGAAGGGGGTTGTTTCCCTTATTTCTTTCTCAGCCCATTTGTTTGTTGTACAAAGAAGGGCTTCTGATTTTTTTGAGTTAATTTTGTATCCAGCCACCTTGCTGAATGTGTTTATCAGCTGTAAGAGTTCTCTGGTGGAATTTTTGGGGTTGTTTATATATACTATCATATTGTCTGTAAATAGGGATAATTTGACTTCTTTGTATCCAATTTGTATCTTCTTGATCTCCTTTAGTTGTCTTATTGCTCTAGCAAGAACTTCAAGTACTATATTGAAGAGATATGGTGAAAGTGGGCATCCTTGTCTTGTCCCTGAGTTTAGAGGAAATGCTTCAAGTTTTTCTCCATTTAATTTGATTTTGGCCACCGGCTTGCTGTATATTGCCTTTATTATTTCTAGGTACAGTCCTTGTATGCCCGTTCTCTCCAGAACTTTTTGCATGAAGGGGTGTTAGAGTTTGTCAAATGCTTTTTCTGCATCTAGCGAGATTATCATGTGGTTTTTTCTTTCATCTTGTTTATATGGTGAATTACGTTGATAGACTTTCGTATGCTGAACCATTCCTGCATTCCTGGGATGAAGCCTACTTGATCATGGTGTATGATACTTTTGATGTGTTCTTGAATTTGGTTTGCTAGTATTTTATTAAGTATTTTTGCATCTATGTTCATGAGGGAGATTGGTCTGAAGTTCTCTTTCTTTGTTGGTTCTTTGTGTGGTTTAGGAATCAGGGTGACTGTGGCCTCATAGAATGAGTTTGGCAGTGTTCTTTCTGATTCTATTTGGTGAAAGAGTTTGAAGAGTATTGGTGTTAGCTCCTCTTTGAAGGTCCGGTAGAATTCCATGCTAAAGCCATCTGGCCCTGGGCTTTTCTTGGTTGTGAGATTTTTAATGACTGTTTCTATTTCCTTAGGGGTTATAGGGATGTTTAATCTGTTAATCTGATCTTGTTTTAGCTTTGGTAGGTGGAATCTATCAAGAAAATTGTCCATTTTGCCTAAGTTTTCAAATTTGGTGGAGTATAGATTTTTAAAGTAGGATCCAAATATTCTATGGATTTCCTCAATGTCTGTTGTTATTTCTCCCTTTTCAATTCTGATTTTGTTGATTTGGGTTTTTTTCCCCTCTGCCTTTAGGTTATTTGGCTAAGGGTTTGTCTATTTTGTTGATTTTCTCGAAGAACCAACTCTTGGTTTCATTTGATTCTTTTTATAGATCTTTTTGTTTCTAAGTTGTTGATTTCAGCCCTAAGTTTGGTGATTTCCTGCCTTCTGCTCCTCTTGGGAGTGTTTGCTTCTTCTTTTTTTTTTTTTTTCAATTCACCCAGTTTAGCTGTTAATTCACTAATATGAGCTGTCACAATTTTCTTTTTGAAGACACATAGTGCTATGAACTTTCCTCGTAGCACAGCTTTCATTATGTCCCATAGGTTTGGGTATGTTGTGCCTTCATTGTCGTTGAATTTTAAGAGGTCTTTGATTTCCTCTTTATTTCTTCCCTGACCCAGTCATCATCTAGTAAAGAGCTGTTCAATTTCCATGTGTGTGTAGGCTTTCTGTTGATTCTTTTGCTGTTGAAGTCCAGCTTTATTACATGGTGGTCTGATAAGATACAAGGGGTTATTTCAATTTTCTTGTATCTGTTGAGGCTATCTTTGTGTCCAACTATATGGTCGGTTTTGGAGAAGGTTCTGTGAGGTGCTGAGAAGAAGGTGTATTCTTTTGTGTTTGGGTGAAATGTTCTGTATATATCTATTAAGTCCATTTGATTCATGATCTCTGTTAGACTCATTATTTCTCTGTTTGGCTTCTGTCTTGATGATCTGTTCATTGTTGTGAGTGGGGTATTGAAGTTTCCCACTAATAAAGTGTTGGGATTGATTTGTGATTTAAGTTTTAGAAGCGTTTCTTTTACAAATGTAGGTGCCTTTGTATTTGGGGCATAGATGTTCAATATTGAAATGTCCTCTTGATGAATATTTCCTTTAGCGAGTATATAATGCCTTTCTCTGTCTTTTTTTATTAACTTCAATTGGAAGTCTATTTTGTTTGATATTAGGATAGCTACTCCAGCTTGCGTCCTGGGTCCATTTGCTTGGAAAACCTTTTCCCAGCCCTTTACTCAGAGATAGTGTCTCTCTTTGATAATGAGGTGTGTTTCTTGTATGCAGCAAAAAGATGGGTCTTGTTTACGGATCCAGTCTATAAGTCTGTGTCTTTTTATTGGCGAGTTGAGTCCATTGATGTTGATGGATATTAGTTACCAGGGGTTGTTATTTCCCATTATTTTGGTATAGGTGGTCGTCTTGTGCCCTTTTTGTTTAATTGCTGTGGAGGTTTCTATTTCCTCTGTTTTCTTGGGTGTAGTTATCTTCTCTGGGTTGGAATTTTCCTTCTAGGATCTTCTGTAGGGCTGGGTTTGTGGGTAGATATTGTTTAAATTTGATTTTGTCATGGAATATCTTGTTTTCTCCATCTATGTTGATAGAGAGTTTTGCTGGGTGTAGTATGTTTGCTGGGTACCTATTTTCTCTCAGTGCTTGTAGGACATCTGTCCAGGCCCTTCTAGCTTTTAAAGTTTCTGAGGAGAAGTCAGGTGTAATTCTGATGGCTCTTCCATTGTATGTGACTTGGCCTTTTTCTCTTACAGCTTTTAATATACTTTTTTTGTTCTGTACATTTGGAGTTTCAATTATTATGTGGCAAGAGGAATTTCTTTTCTGATCTAATCTGTTTGGTGTTCTGTAAGCCTCTTGGATTTTTATTGGCATCTCTTTCTTCAGGTTTGGGAAGTTTTCTTCTATGATTTTGTTGAAGATATTTCCTGGACCTAGGAGTCAGGAGTCTTCTCTTTCCTCTATGCCTATAATTCTTAGGTTCCGTCTTTTCATTGAGTCCTTGATTTCTTGGATTTTGTGGGTGAGAGATTTTTTTAGCTTTCTCATTTTCTTTGGATGTTGTACTGATTTCTTCCATCGAATCTTCCATGCCTGAGATCCTGTCTTCCATCTCTTGAATCCTATTTTTGGTACTCATATCCATAGTTCCTGTTCTCTTCCCTTGATTCTCCATTTCCAGTTTTAACTCTGACTGTGTTTTCTTTATTGTTTCCATTTCCATTTTCATGACTTGAATGGTTTTAATCGTTTTTTACATTTCCTGCTCCAATTTGCTTGTCTTTGCCTGGAAGTCTTCCATTGCCCTGTCTTTTTCCTGTTCAAGTTGAGCCACCTTGTTTTGGAGTTCTCTAATCCATTGCTTTCATTTGTGCAATTGTGGCTTCTTTGAATTCCTTCATAGATTTAAGTTCTTCTTGAAGGGACTCTATCACTTTCCATAATGTAGAATTGTCACCGTTTTCATGTGTTTCAGCTGTGGTGATGTGGTCAGGGTTGGATGAACTAGCATAGTTTTCTTTTGTTGGAGTCATTCCACCCTGATTTCTGTTTTTTCTGGGGCCTTTGGCCATTTTGAATTTCTTAGCTGTCTGCTCCTGTTGTCTTCTTGGCTTGGATCCAAAGGGGGCGCTTTGGTGTAGCAGTCAAATTGCCTGACTCCACCCCTGTAAGGTGAGTCTTTCAGCACCACCTCTCAGTGAGGAGTCCTCACTAACCCAGGGCGTGAAGCTATATATACTTAAGCTCTGGTTCCCCACCGGAAGGGCCCGTACTAGCAAAAAAAGTCTGATAATAATAATAAAGACCTCACAGTTTGCCCAGGGTTGGACCCTGCGGTGGGTACATCCACCTTCACCCCCTGTAGCCTTGCCACTCTCACAGCCCTGCTTATGTGTGTATGGAGCCAGCTCTGGAAACTGGCAAGTGGTGTCACTGTCGACCATGTTCCCATACACCACAGTGGATTGCAATCTGCAGCTGGAAGGGTACTCTGCAGCTCAGTTTAGCTGCAGGATTTTTTTTCCCAATGACTGTAAATCCAATAGGGGGGCCTGTCGAGCACCCCTCTGGGGGTGCACAGATATGTCTGGGCTTTCCAAATGCAGCTGTGGACAGCTGGCCACTGGGCGAATGCCTGTGGATCCCTCAGTCCCTGTGCAGCCGCCGAGCCACGCGCTATCAGTGCGTGTAACTCCCATGGGTCCGCAACCCTTCGCCAAATAGCCGGATTGCCTGTGTGGGACCTGGGGGGGCCCAGTAGGCTGGAGAGTATCCCTGTGTGAGGTCCACATCTGCCCACTGGGTATTAGAGTGGATCTTACCTAGCGTCTCTCCTGGTGGGGGGTTCCCGATTCCCAGATTCAGCAGCTTCCGTGCGTGTCTGAGAGTGGGAGGGAGCAACCTACCCAGGGACTTTTAATGATCCCTGGGTAACTGGATGAAACCCAGGTGAGTCTAGTCACTCAGATTTTTTTGTACAACGTCTTATAACATTTATGGCTGTGTGGCTGTTTCCTCCAAGATTAAAATGCATCCGTGTGGGCCGCCTCCATCTTGGATCCACAAATAAAATCTTTTTTATTAATTTATTTTTTTCAAGTTCCATCTCAATCAAAGTCCCCTCCCTCCTACCCCCCTGGTTCCTACCTCCTTCCCTCTTTCTCATCTCCAGTCTCCCCTTCTCCTAGGATGAGGGAAGCCCCCACATATCAAACCCCCTCAGTTAATCAGTCACATGAGGGCTCAGAGCTTCCTCTTATACTAGGGCTTGATTTGACAGCCTATCTAGGGCAATGTGTTCCACTAACAAGCAACAGTGTCCATGACTTGCTGCTGGGTGGAATTTTTCATAGGATGGTTATGCTGTTTGCGTCTGTGGGTTGTAGGATGGTTGTTCTGTGTTATGTGGTTAATATCCACTTATAAGAAAGTACATACCATGTGTATCTTTCTGGGTCTGAGTTAGCTCACTTAGGATGAACTTTTCTAGTTCCATTCATTTCATTGCAAATTGCATGATTTCTTTGTTTCTGATAGCTATGTAGTATTCCATTGTGTAAATGTACCACAGTTTTTTTTTTTTAAATCTATTCTTTGGTTTAAGGTAATCTGATTTGTTTCCAGTGTCTAGCTATTATGAATAAAGCTGCTATGAATATAGTTGAGACAATGTCCTTGTAGTTTGGTTAAGAATCTTTTGGATATATGCCCAAGAGTAGTATGACTGGATCTTGAGGTAGAGCTATTATCAATTTTCTAAGATATTTCCAGATTGATTTCTAAAGTGGTTGTACAAGTTTGCATGCCCACCAGCAATGGAGGAGCATCCTTCTTTCTCCTTATCCTCACCAGCATGTGCTGTCACTTGAGTTTTTGATCTTAGCCATTCTGACAGGTGTGAGATAGAATCTCAGAGTTGTCTTGAGTTGCATTTCTCTGATGATTAAGGATGTTGAGCATTTCTTCAATTGCCTCTTGGCCATTAGAGATTCTTCTTTTGTGAATTCTCAGTTTAGCTCTGTACTCCATTTTTTGATAGGATTATTTGGTTTCTTGGTGTTTAATTTTTGAGTTCTTTACATATTTTGGATATTAGCCCTCTGTTGGATATGGAGTTGGTGAAGATCTTTTCCCAATCTGTAGGCTGCCATTTTGTTCTAATGACAGTGTCCTCTGCCTTACAGAAGCTTTTCAGCTTCATAAGGTCCCATTTTTTAATTGTTGATCTTAAAGCCTGAGCTATTGCTGCTCTGTTCAGGAAATTGTCACCTGTGCCAAAGAGATCCAGGCTTTTCTCCACTTTCTCTTCTATTAGATTTAGTGTGTCCAGTTTTATATTGAGGTTTTTGATCCACTTGGACTTAAGTTTTGTGCACGGCAAAAAAGTATGGATTTATTTGCATCCTTCTACATGTTGTCCACCAGTTAGACCAGCATGATTCATTGAAGATACTTTCCTTCTTCCATTGTATGTTTTTGGCTTTGTCAAAAATTAAGAGGCCATAGGTTTGTGAGTTTATTTCTGGGTCTTCGATTTGATTCTGTTGATTTACTGGTCTGTTTCTACACCAATTCCATGCTATTTTTATTACTATTGCTCTGTAGTACAATTTGAAATCAGGGATGATGATACCCCCAGATGTTTTTTTTTTTCTAATTGTAGAGGATTAATTTAGCTATTCTAAGTTTTTGCTTTTCCATATGAAATTGTGAATTGTTCTTTCAAGGTTTGTAAAGAATTCTATTGGTATTTTGATAGGAATTGCATTGAATCTGTATATTGCTTTTGGTAAGATGGCCATTTTTATTATGTTTATCCTACCTATCCATGACCATGAGAGCTTTTTCTATCTTCTGCTGTCTTCTTCAATTTCTCTCTTCAGGAACTTGAAGTTCTTGTCGTACAAGTCTTTCATTTGCCTGGTTAGAGTTATCTACAGTCTTTTTATATTATTTCTGGCTATAGTGAAGGGTGTTGTTTCCCTAATTTCTTTGTCAGTCCATTTATCTTTTGTGCAAAGAAGGGCTACTGAGTTTTTAGAATTAATATTTTATCCAGCTACCTTGCTGAAGAAGTATATCAGCTGTAGGAGTTCTCAGGTGGTATTATTGGGGACACTTATGCATGTTATCATATTATCTGCAAATAGTGATACTTTGACTTCTTCCTTTCCAATTTGTATCCCCTTCATCTCTTTTAGTTGTCTTATTGCTCTAGCTCAAACTTCAAGTACTATGTTGAAGAGATATGGAGAGTAGGCAGGCTTAAATACAGTCATTTAAAACTTAGTAAATATTCTTTTGAAAACCACATACAGATTATTTCTAATAGGCCTAGGACCTAAATTACTACAGTTAAATTTGCCCAAACCTCTTATGACACACTTATGTCGTCTTATTCTTGGTGGGTTTGGTGCCTAAATCTACATGCATAAGTCAAGTCTCCCATGTAATCTGATAAGGATCAACCTGAGAACTTTGTTACATGGCCCTGGAAAGGGAAAGAATGAAACAAACAGTCAGAAACAGTTGCAATTTGTTACCACTTAACTGGCAGACTCCCAACACATGATGTAGAACAATAAACACTGTAGAAAATGACTAATTAAATTATTTACCTGTACTCATATTATATTCAGTTGGTCGATAGTGTTAATCCTTAACCTGCCATTATAAATGAGCACACAAAGACCTGATGGTTTTTAAGAAGCCTTGGCCAGGATTGTGCAATCTTAGCCCATCTAAGCTAGCTCTTAATTCTATTCCCCAAATATGACCCCATATATACATATATCCCCTGGGTTGTTATTCTCCATGCTCTGCCAATGTTCCTGGCCACAAGGAATGAGGTCCTTTTTCTGTAACCCATGGCATGCATCCTCCTTCCTGCTCTTTGTTTCTTCTCTTGAGGCTTCTTCTTCCCATGAACCTCTCTGCTTCAGAAGCCCAAGCACCTTAGTCCCGCCTACCTCTGTCTTTGCCCAGTCTCAGGCCTCAGCACTTATTTAACCAATCAGAGAAAATAGTTAACAAGAAAAGTAGCATAGCTTCACTTAGTGTTCAGCACATAGGCTTCTGGGAGCACATTAACTAACATTTAGAATGCACAACGTCACCCCATCAGAACTCCATTTCTTTGAAGAAGCAACTAAAAAGAAAGGAACAATCTATAAATGTTTTGAGGGCCACAGATAAGTGAGCATCCCAGGGTCAGTCATAATGCTTTCACTGAAAGTTTCTAGAGTTGGAAAAAAACAGAATTAAGTTCTTTACTTCTAAAAATGAAGTCAGATAAATGCCAATGTGCTTTACATACTTGGTGATACTTTTTAAAGAGGACACAGGCTCTGTGACTCTTAACTCTGAATAATGGAATTATTATTTCTCACAAGACCTGGTAATCCTTGAGTCTCCTGAGACCCACAAGTTACTCTGACACCAAAGCATGTGCACACAGGTACCAGGAGACTGAGAATGACAATGGAAAGGCTGTTGTGCTTCTCTCTGTAGGCTCCTTCATGTCTTCCATTCCATTTACCCTCAGAGGGTTCCCTTGTTTTTACTTCATTGGTTGTATCTCTCACCTACCTGCTCAGAAATGGGAGTGGAGGAAGAAGTATTTGCATAGATTTGTAGGACAAAGATTTATGCTTATCCCTATCTTCCACACAATTCTGAGACTACCGTCTTGAGTTTTCCAAGACATTTCCTGCCAGTTCTTTGGGGACAAACAGGGTTGGTAATTGGCTGTTCTGTCTTCCTTATGCTTTTGTAGAAATACTTGTGAAATATCTTAGGGAAAAGGCTAGCTGCCCTTTTTCCATAAGCAGAGCAATTTTCCCCTTTGTGGGTGTTGAAGGTGTCTAGGTACTTGCTGCAATGGGAGAGGGAGTGGAACTCAGTGCATGTCCCCACTTTGTGATCACTCAAGATTTCTGCTGTGCATCATTGGTCACACACTTCATGGTACCTGCAGGAACTCCCTGTCATCATCATATCCTTTGGGAATTGACTGCTGGTCAGTGAGAATAAAGCAAATGAGGAAAAAGACAAGAAGGAGAGAGGGAGGAATGAGGCATAAAGAGAGAAATTAGAAAGGAGGGAAGAAAAGAGAAAATAAAAGGGATTTTTAAAAAAATAAGTTTACTCATTTGCCAAATGTTACACAAGGAACCACAGATATGGAAACAGTGTCTCCATTAGTTTCTTTGGTACATACTTGCTGACTTCTCTGTTTCATCTCTGGATAGTGAACACTGGGTCCAATCATTGTTGTATACTCAGGACTCAGAGTATAGAAGACACAGTGAGTATGATTCCCAGATTAAGGATAAATAGACAGGCAAATTACTGACTACAAGGAGGCGTGAAGATTTAAGAATTAAAACTGTAATGAGAAGTACACTAGGCATTAAGTGTAATCCATATGCCGGTGCACAGTGGTGACATTAGATTAAAAACAAACAAACAAACAAAACAAAACCCCAAAAAACCTCTACTGTTTCCATGGAGGTCCGGTGTCAAGAATGAATGGTAAAGCACAAGGGAGAACCCAAGCACTCAGTGAAGCTGAGCATCAAGCTGAGAAGCAAGAGACTAGAAGTTGGTAACAAGTTAATTTCTGAAAGCTCCAACCACTGTGTGTAAGGAGGGCTAAAAGTAAGCCAGCTGTGAAGCATCAGATTCGTCCTGAGCCATCTCTTCATGACTCAACTGCCCCCTTTGCAAAAGCTAGGAATGCACAAGCATCTCAATAGCCCTTTGAAGTCTTTGACTTGGCAAGAGCCAGTCCCCTGGGGTTAAGTATTTGTTCATTCATTTAATAAATATTTTCCATCTAGTATATGCCACTTTACTAACACTGTGGAACAGAAATAAAATAAGAGCCCACAGCTCTTACCTTGAACTTACTTTAGAAGCTAATTAATTAGGGAGAGATGTTATGAGCATTTGAACAACTTAGATAAATGGTAATGAAAATGATAATACAAAAACTGTCATGACTGGGAGAGGTGGTACATGCCTATAACTATATAAGTAAGAGAGTCAAGAAGATGACAAGTTCAAGACTACCCTGGTCTACACAGTGTGTTTCAGATCAATTTGGGGGTATACAGTGAGACCCTGTGTCAACAAAGCAAAACAAAACAACAATGAAATGTCAGGAGACAACATGAGACCAAACTCCTGAAGAATGGGGTCCATGAAGCCCCACCCCATTTGAGAATCATTACATTCCCTGTTCCAAGAATAATATAAGTCATATTTCTGTAACACGAACCTGCTTGACTGGCCAAATAGACCAAGAATGACACATGGCCAAACTGGGTCAATCAGGCTTTCCTGGGAATTTAAAATTTAACAACTTTGGTTTGGAAGGCTTCCTTTGTAAAAGAGATGAAAACCTCAGTAACAGTCATTTTCTACAATGACCAAGTAAAAAATGTCAGTTGCAGGGAGCAAAAAGAGCTTGGTTCCTTTCAATTGTTCCTTTCCTCTTTCAGTCTCCAAAGCACACAGGTACTTCAAATACTTTAGCTTACGTAAACATTATTAAAACAGGCATTCTCATCTTTGCTTCACAGATAAATCCAACTTGCAAAGGAATTGAGTATTTTACCCAACTCCACATATTTAAGTAGCGGCAGAGCTGTAATATGAACTGCAGAGGCAGGGTGACTCAATGCTTTCTCCTAACCACTAACTACCCTCTGTCTCCTTCTGGCCTAACGCAGGAAGCATTGCACAGGATGATCTGCTTACTGGGGAGGTGGAGACAGGAGGATTACTGAAACTTGTTGGCCATCTTGTTTTGCCCAGTTGGTGAATTCCAGGTTCAGTAAGAGACTCTGTCTCAGAAAATAGGTGTCTTAGTTAGGGTTTCTGTGGCTGCAAGAAAACACCATGACCACAAGGCAAGTATGGGAGGAAAGGGTTTATTCAGCTTACACTTCCACATTGTTGTGCATCACCAAAGGAAGTCAGGACAAGAACTCAAGCAGGGCAGGATCCTGGAGGCAGGAGCTGATGCAGAAGCCATGGAGGGTGCTGCTTACTGGCTTGCTTGCTCCCAATGCCTTGCTCAGTCTGCTTTCTTATAGAACCCAGGACTACAGCCCAGGAATGGCACTACCCACCATGGTCTGGGCCTTTACCCATCCACCACTAATTGAGAAAATGCCTTGCCGCTGGATCTCATGGAGGCGTTTCCTCAACTGAAGCTCCTTCCTCTCTGATGACTCCAGCTTGTGTCAAGTTGACCACAAAACCAGTCAGTACAATGAGGTTAAACATTTTCCCTTCCGTCCATCCAGTGTTCTATTAGCATAAGGCACAAGTCACTTAGTAGAGTAGATGGAGGTATCTGCGGTCTCATTTCTCTTTCTGGAAACACTGGGACTCTGGTTTTTTGTTTTTTAACCTTTCCATGTTGTTAGACTACAGACATGTGCTGGTCCTGCCCAACGTAATGAAGCCAGATAGGTGACTTGGCTACCTGCAGCTTGCCACTGACTTGTCTAGGCATATTTCTTGGCTCTTTCTTCTCATGGTACACAGGCCATGAGCTGTGGGTGATAATGGCAGAAACTATAAGGCCCCTGAATCCCTGAGTCATCACATGGTAGAGAGCTGTGCAGGGGTCATCAGCCCTCAAAAACTAAATGGAAAATGAACATTGATTGTGTGCAGCCATTGCAGTTTCAGCTTATTTGTTAGAGAAGCTGCCAGGCTCTCTGCATTGATCTACCAGCTGTGTTCCAAAACCTGGGTAAGCAGTGGTCAGAGCCAACAAGCAGGTACTTGGTAACCATACAAAGAGCATTTTATAGCGATTTTGTACATGCTTGTAGCGATGCCAGTTGTTTTATTAATGACTGCGCTCTTGAGAGATAGTCAGCCTAATGCCTCTGTGGCTACTAGGGGAATATTCCCACTAGGGTCTTTTCCATCATCACTGGGGAAGACCATTTCTGTGGTTTCAGAGATCATTCCTTGAGCTCTAGGATCACCTCCCTCATGTAAGGATGGACGTTCAGTCAACACACTAGGGGGCTTGGGAGGTACATTCCAAGAGGGGGTGCTTAGACAAGGGCCAGCTTCAACTTACACAGAAACTACATTTAGCATGGATAGCAACATAAAAACATTCTCTGTTTCTCTCTCTGTCTCTCTTTCTCTCTCTGTCTTTGTCTGTCTTTCTTTCTCTCTAAGTCTCTCATGATATACAGTCTTCATTTTCACCAGTTCAAATGGGAAAGCACCGGTGCCAATTTGAGAAACTTTGAGTTTCTTCAAGTTTGGGAGAAAAAAGGAAATGTTGCCAAAATGATTTGATTAAGATGACCCATCATTTTTTTTTCAAGTAGGTCCACTGATGGGACTACAGAGTGAGGCATATATATTTACTCTATAGTTTCTTCATTCTACAAAATCCAGACTGGGAGCTGATAAATTCCTTTGGAGAAGTCACCAAGACTATACAGGAAAAGTTTCTAAATTTAATGTTAAGCTTATCATAGTTCAGAGGCCAAGGCTTATTTCAAATTGAATCTGTGGACTTGGAAAAAAATGAGTTTTCACACTTCTGAATGATCACAGCAATCTCCATAGGTCTTAGGAAATCCTCCTTGTATGGATTAATTTGGTGAATTTCCACTGCAAAGGACTCTCTCCATGACCGCAAGGCCAGGACAGGACAGACACAAGGGCTCTAAAAGCCATGATTTTGTTATATGACTACAATTTAAATTAAACAACAAAGGTTTCTCACTGGGTCTTCAGCCACAGTGCCAGGGTACTGCCACTTTAAAGCTGAAGGGCGTGTGTGTGGCTGGTGTTTTATCATCCACCCAACTGGTATTTCCTGAGTGTCTTGATGCAGTCTGGGGACAAGATGGCTAAATACCAGGTGTTGGAGAAATGTATTTCTAATGTACTGCTACAGCTGCTGCTAGAGTCAACTCTGTTCTAATGCCCTGCAAGATAGAACAGACAGCCTGGCACATAGTAGGTGTACAGGATGCTGCTGAATGAGAAAGCAAAGTCTCATGGCTTCTCCAGGAATAGTAACAGCAACATCATAGGTTTAACTTCGGTCTGTGTCTCCATGAAGTCATTCCTTCACCTTAACAAATGAAAGGAGTTATCTTTATAATCTCTCCATTCAGCCAGCATTCACTGGGTACCAGTGTGCCACGGTTGTGGTGTCCTATCCCCCCAAAAGTCACTTATACTCTGACCTCCATATTTTTCTAACAGCAACATATGCTTCAAGCCCCTTGATTTGTTGATTTGGCTAGATGGCTAATTACCCAGCTAAGCACCAATGACTTTGACACCTCCTTCCTTTCACCCTCAAGTATTCCAAGAGGGGAGAGAGGGAGGTAGCTGGTTGGTTTGAATGTCATGGCCATAAAAACCCTGATTTACTTGAGTACATGAAATGAAACAAACAAAGTGTTAACCAACATCTCCTTTGAAATGGCTTTGGGTCAGACTGGCTCAGCGGAGGGCATCCTTAGAGGGAAAAGAGACATTAATCAGTGTCTCCAACAATCCAAGTTGAATATCTTATTGTTTAATTATTTTTAATCTTTTGGAAATACAGAACTGCCCCCGGGGTATTTTCTTTTCTCTGTCTCTCCTACAGAGCAGCCGGCTCTGGGAGCTGAAGTCCTCCTGTGTATTCCTTGAACTGAATCCAAATTCATTACCGATATACTGTAAAGTAGACATAGATGATGTGGATGGGAGGGAGGGAGGGGGAGAGGGGAGGAAAGGAAAGCTGCCATAATAGTAAATGGCCAGGGCCAGTTTGAAAAGTTGAAAGGTGATCTTTGACCTTCTCATGACTCATAAAGCACTTTATGACTCCCACCCCATTAGCCAAGAATTTTCAAGCTCAACAAAAGGGCTTTTCAGCTGAAATACCATTTTAACTCACCCTTACAAGGACTGCTTATTTGGTTTATGTGTTGACCAAGTAAAGTCGTCTTTTCTGACTCCCTGATAGTTGAACAGCTCAGTTCACTCTGTGTCTGTTTGCTAAGCTATGTACTTTGCCCAGGCATAGAATCAAATGGGTGCTGAAAAGACCAGACGATTCGCTTAAACACATGTTTCAGTGAAGACAGGTTTAGGATAAGATAGCCCCCCTCTCTCAGTGTGTATGTATGAGACACACACACACACACACACACACACACAGAGAGAGAGAGAGAGAGAGAGAGAGAGAGAGAGAGAGAGAGAGTCACAGATGGGGGAGGGTCACAGAGGCATAGATAAACACAGGGACAGACAAAGGGAGAGGAGAGAAATGTGTGACTGGGAGAGACAAATACAGGGAGGGGTGTGTGGAGAGAGAGAAGCTGACTGGGATTTCCAATCACAGGACATCCAGAATTGCAAATTCCAACAATGCAAACCATAATCCATAAAATGAGAGATTTGGGGACTAAATTTCTTGGAACTGTTTCCCAAGACTTCTTTCCCTTTACAAATGTTTATTTTTATTTCCTGTGAGTATGCAATGTGTCACAATCATATCCACCTTCCCTTCTACTTCACCCTCCAGCTCCTGCAAGACCCCACATCTCCTAACCTCATGCCCACCTTTTATACTTTTTAATTGCTTATTAATTTTAGCCCCCTGAGTCCAGCTAAGACCACCCCCATGCCAATGAGTCTGTAGAGCCATCTCCTGGGTCATGGGGAAACCTACTTTGCCAATGGTTTTCTCATATGATTCCAGCTTCAGTCTCTAACTCTGTCCTGAGACTGATAGAGAGTTCTAGTCATTTCACTCATCAAACACTATTGCTATGCCAGTTGTCTTCTGGGGAAGGACACTGTAGAAGGTGACAGTGGCATTTAGAGGAGGCTTAGAAGCCCTGTGACCCAGTTGCCTGGGCACTGAACATATGTAGGGTCACAGACACTAGGATTTTTCTTCCTCTATTTTGTATCTCTTCCTATGTCTTTTGAATTCTTCACTTCCTGAGCCACAAAATATGACTGGCTTCTTTGACTCATTGAAAGAACCATAAAGCCAATTAAAAACTTGCACCCAATTTGATTTTCATAGGCTTTGGTAGGTGCTAGGTGGAGGATTAAAGGTTACAAATTCTTCAACATTCTCTTCAGGGAGAGATGAGCCAGCTTTACTTTGGCATACGGTCTGCTTGACTAATGGAATTCATTGAAAGTAACACTATGCCAGTTGCTCTGGTCATTAGTGGTATGATAGTTACTTGGGATATGTTGTGGGTGATTCTGGGTGTGGGAATTTGAATATGGTAATCTACAGGAAACTCTTAGAAATAGAGAAATAGATAACACAGTGCACAATCTACTGTGCTCTGAGAGACAGACCATATTTGGAAAACATGGGTGTCTGTATATGACTTCCATTCAAAGAATTTCTAAATCTATTGAAAATAGTGGTGGAGCAACATGTGTGTTTTCCCCGGAGTCAGAGGTTAAGGCTGGAAGATAATAACTTGGAGGTTACCCTGGGTTACATAGTGAGGTCCTTTTTCAAAAAGCAAAATGGCATATGCATATTTGAAATATCAAGATTAAACCAACCATGATCCACAGAGCTGCAGCAGTAGTTCTCAACATTGTATGTGGGCTCAATAGAGTGCCAGGAATTAGATGCTATGGATATCTGGTCCAGAGATTTTGTGTGACTCAGTGGAGTTGTGATGGGTTTGTAGGCTTACCAAGATCTCCAGGTTACACCCAAGAGCAGTTCAGAGAACAACATCAGCTGTAGGGATGCTGAATTTGGGGTATCTATGAGGCTATAGCGATTCACTTAGTCTCCATTCTTGTGTGAAGTTCTTAAAGAAGAGTAGGAGCTTATGCTCCTAAACTCAGGCTTTTAGTAACCTTGTATGTTGCAGGTAGTATAATGTAACAACACATGCTAAAAGACTTCACTTAACCCACAATACCCCCTCTTGAGTCCTCCTATAGTATTCCATCTTTGAGTAGGCTTTGAAGGTTGGAACTATTATTTGAAAAGAGTACTGCAGCCATTAATGACTAGAACAGATTTTCTAAGGTCTTATCCTTTAAATTAATATATTTTATTAGTGATATAAGATAGCCTCATCACCTTAGAGGTGCTAAAAACTACTTTTTATCTAATCGATAAAATACTTTCCTTGGGAACAGAAATCACATGAATACTTAGAAGACTTGGTGAATTACAAAGGAACTCTTCTACCAAAGCATCCACTGTCTCCTGGGTAGAGAATGGCCACATGTTCCTGAGAAATCCAGTCCTGTCTATGTTCAAAGGACTCTTAGTACTGGAGGTAGGAGGGGGTGAGGAGCACACAGCAGGATCAGGCGTGGCACATTTGAGGAGGAGGCTGCAATGCAATTAATCAAAATTAACAGCAAAACCAGAGAAAATTACAATGTGTTTGTAATGGAAGCAACATAGCAGCTGTTTAGAATAGTGCAGGAGTGAAGTGTGGGTGGGTTATGGGCAGCTATGGGAGAGTTCACTAGAGTATCCACGGATTCTGGGGCAGAACTACTGCTATGTTTTGGGTGTGGTTTATCCCTGTAAAACTTGCATTGGATTTCAATTCCTCAGGGTAGCCATGTTGGGAAGTGGGCCTTTGAGAAGGGATTGTTATCTTCCTTGGGAGACTGGTTTCATGAGAGTGGGTTGTATAACAGGCGGGCTTCTTTGTCACCCTCAGACCCCTGCATGTGCCTCCTCATCACCTATACTTTCGTCATGTCGCACCCCCATCCATGTTATAATGCAGAAGAGATTTCTACTAGAGCCTGGTCTTGACCTTCTTAGGTTTAGGAACTGAGCTAAGTAAGCATTTCATTATGAATTCCTTAGGTTCAGCTATTCTGTGAGCGTGCCACAAATGAAGTAAGACAATGATCTTGTGGGGACTGTGATTAACATAATCATTGTTAGGGTTATGAAGAAAGATGATTGTACTTCTCTCTGATCACAAAACCCACATTCTTGGGACCATCGTGGCCAGAAGGGATGCTTTTGTTCATTTTGACTACTCTATCTGTCTGTTTGTCTTACCTGCTTCTATAAAAGAGTTTTATGCTCACTGCACCATTAATCCCATGCAGCTAATAAACTTTCTATCATGTGGGTCTGGCGATACCACATTCCTTCTTAAGTCCATAAAAAAGTACAGTGTCAGAGCCTGGCATATGAAAAACTCCACAGCAATGCCCACTGTGCCCTTCTAGGCTCCTTTCTTAACCAAAACTGTATACGAACACCCAGACTCCAGCTACACATCCTTTTCTCCTGAACCTCTTTGGTCCACAGTACCTACCCTTTCCACCTAGATCAGACTTCTATCTGTTCAAAGATTAGCTCAAGCATCAACCTCGTGCGTGATTTTATGTTTGCAGTTGGCATCCAAGAAAGAATTCTTTTGTTACACCTTTCTTTGTGTCCTTTATGCACTCACAAAACCTTGATATTCTAGATCTTCTTGTTCCCACTGACTGATATGAGCTCGTCTTTCTTTGTTCTCTGTGTCCTACCACTCATGGCTTCCTCATCCGGATCCCAGAGATATCTAACTAGCAGGGAACACCAGCAAGAAATCAACAAGCAGGAGGAAGCTGAGACAATATTTCTTAGCTTCCTCCATGTCTGGTTGCTTTGTGGTAGGGGTCAGACATCTGGGTCTATATCAAAGTCCAAAGTTCTTCCCTTTGAGACTACCCTCTCTCCTATTTTTATTTCTTGAAGGCCACTAGTGCAGTGACAGTTCTCAGATACAAGTAGCCATGCAGCATCACACTGCCTCTTTTTTTTTTTTTTTTACCTTTAGGAATAGCCTGTAATTTATTTTCCAGATTATCAAATTGGATTGGCTCATCTGTGCCTGCAAGACCCTTAAGGGCACACCTAGTTTGAAAGTAAATAAAGAACTGCATATGGCACTTATAATCAGACATTTGGTATCTTATAGGGTCCTACTTGGATTGCTCCCTTGGACTATTGGTTAGACCAAGGCTGGTAACAACACCACAGACCATTTCCAAGCCCCCTGTCACTAGGGCTCAGATGTAAAGTTTGGATTGCATGCCCATTAACTGAGTTCACAGGGACAAATCAGTTTGGACCAAGGAAGCTCTAACTTTAAGGCTATAGTAGCTTGGGGCCCTCACCCTCATTAGCAGAGGATGAAGCATTTAAATAGACATTGGAGGCAAATGGAGAAAACCAATCCTGATTGTCCAATTCAATCGAGTGTTTGGATCGTCTATGGCAAGTAAAATTACAAAGTGGATGCCCAATAAATGGTTGCAAAATGGAATTCAATTGGATGATTGCTCAAGCTCTTTGGAGCATTGACCTGAAACCAGAATTCAACTCCTATTCGAATCAGCCAGAACTTCTAGCCCAGAGCTGACATCATGATCTCTGCAGTGGTTCTCAACCTGTGAGTCACGACCTCTTCACCAAAGTTCTATCTCCAAAAATATCTACATAATTCATAACAGTAGCAAGATTACAGTTATAAAGTAGCAACAAAAATAATTTTGTGTTTGGGGATCACCACAACATGAGGAACTGTATGAAAGGGTCACAGCTTTAGGAACGTTGAAAACACTGAATCCATAGATTCTATGGAGTATTTTGAATGAACAAGGGTACCACTCCAGAGTCCTCCTACTTCCAACTGAGGGGAGCAACGCACCCTTAGGTATTTGCTAAATGATAATAGCAAGCACACAGAAGCTTCCGGTGGTTAGAAAATGGCACAACTGAGCCAGGACTGTTGTACACTTAAACGTTACTATCTGCACAGAATCCCTCCGGTCTCCCTCTCTGGCAAACGCCCAGGTTTGCATAGACTGCTCTTTTTGAGCCCCTAGGCAGGGTCTGGGTGGGGGACAGCTGCCACAGATTTTCAGAGCCGTTCTTGTGGATGAAAGCAAAGCCCCTGACTTGTGTGCCCAGGGGCTGTGTTCAGAACTCCTGAGCTGAAAGAGGGACTCTGTTGAAAGAACAGTAGGCCTCCCTGTGCTGGACTGGCCAGTGGGATTTTTTCAGTTTGCACCTGGTGTTGGGCAGTGGGAGTTTATGAAAATCCGCAGAGAGGAATGTTTCCGAGTTGAATGACAGAAGGGGAAAACGTTGAATGGCAGATCTTTGGAGCTGTGAAAAGCATAGACTTAGTCTGTGGTATGAAGACTTGGTTTTTACTGAGGAGAGCTTTTCACGGTGGATGTGGAGGTCTGAAGTCTGTTCTGCATGAACAGCTGCGCAGAGCTTTGCTGACACCTCGCCTGACAGCTTTTGAAAGGGGACCTAAAGTTACCCAGTGGGAACTAGAAAGGCTACGAGATCCAAACCAAGGGTCCTTCCTTCCCCTCCTTCTAGAGAAAGGCTCTTCTTCCAGCCCACTCCATATTCAAAATTTGTATTCACTGGCAACTCTTTCTTTCCCCAGGTGAAAACCTGTGGCACTTTCTAAATCCATTTCTTAGAGCCTTGTTACAAAATGTGCATTTGCTATGATCTCAAAATTTATCTTTTCATAGTTTAAAGTAATAAAACTCATTACAAGTTACACATATCAAATGGTACTAAGGACAATAAGGTAGAAATCTAAAGTCACCTTTAATTTTACTTCAAAATGACCCCCATCAGAGATTGGAGGACATTCTTTCAGCTCTTTATTTTCCATATAGGTATCAAATTTCAAGGTAAGCATCTCAACACCATAATGAGCAAATATTGAAACAATGTTCTTGGGTGAATTGTTTATATTTGTCAGTATTCATCACATTTTTCTTGGCTGTGGCAAAACACTTGACAAAAGCAGCTTAAGGAAGAGAGAGTTTATTTTGGCTCACAAATTGATGGTACAGTCGGTCATGGCAGGGATGTCCATTGGAAAGAGCATAAGGCATCCACAGTCAAAAAGCAGAGAGAGAGATGGAAGTGTGCTTAAATAGCTTTCTCCTTTTTATTCAGTCCAGCACCTCAGCCCAGGGACTGCTGCTACTCACACTGAAGTAGGTCTTGCCACCTCACTTAATCCCACCTAAAAATCTCCTCAGATAGCCGCCCCGAGATTTGATTCTAGGTGATTCTGGATCCTGCCAAGTTGGCAACCCAGAGTTAGATGTCACATTGTCCAAAGAAGTAAGCTTCTTTTCTGAGAATTGAAATGGCCTCATGGATGGCACACTGCCAGGCTGGGGGTTGTGTTGTTTGTTCCCTTGTTTTAGTGAGACTTGAACTAGTGATCTTTCTGTATTTAGCCCCTGAGTCCTAGGAGATGTCACCACAGGCAAGGAGACAACAAGATGGCTTGTTCTAATGATTAAACAGGACTGATGTACGGGACCTCTGGAGGGAGAAATCGGTGTGAGGTAACCAGACTGATTGGGATTATGATTTTTATTCTAGAGTGAGGTTCCATACTAATGATAAAAAAAGAAAAAGAAAGATGGTGCTATGAGCCTGGCTGATGTGGAAACGCTTCATTTAGATGCATTTAAATGACCTGCAATGCTCCACAGACAGGCTTCTTCTGGTCCTGGACCCCCCCCAGGGTCTCCTGGGGTGAGGGTTCTGCCCCCATTACCCTCAGCTGCCATTTCTAACACCATCATTCACTCCCAGGAAGGCTCATCTCAGCCCCAGCTTTGTTCCTTTGCGATTCTGCCTAACTGTGCTTGAATTCATCAGCGTGCTGGGGCAGGTTGGAGTTTATGATAACCTGTGAAGTGATGGATGTAAGGACTTTGGAAAGGCACACTGGGCATCTCTGTGGCTTAATATGGAATGGAGGGTTTTGTACGCAGAAAGATAATGATAATGAAATAATTTGAGCTGTTTAACAGTCTTGAAACAGTTTGTACCAGGTCCTTTTTTATGTGCTTGATTTCATATGCTTCTACATTGACTTCGTGAGTTTAGTATATTAATTATCCCCAGTCTATGTATGTGTAAACTAGAGGCTCAAAAATGTCAAATCATTTATCCAATGAATTCATCCAAAAGTTGACTTAAGGCAGTGGTCCTTAACCTGTGGGTTGCAACCCCCTTAGGTGCAAAATAACCCTTTCTCAGGGGTCACATATCAGATATCTTGCATATCAGATATTTACACTATGATTCATAACAGTAGCAAAATTATAGTTATGAAGTAGCAACAAAAACAGTTTTATAGGTGGGGGTCACCAGGACATGAGGAACTATATTAAAGGGTCACAGCATTAGGAAGGTTGAGAGCCACTGGCTGAAGGGGACTAGCTGTAAAACAAGGCTGTTCTACTGGGCAGCCTTAAGCACTGACTATCACTGCTTCTCCTTGGTGCTTTTGGGCATTTCTTACCAATCCAGTCCTCTGGTGGCTGGCAAAGGATCTTAGCCCTGCTGGCACATTGTATGTGCTGAGGAGCTTTGAAAACAAACCAGTGTCAATCTTGGCCACCAGAGATCCCAGTGGAGCTGAGGTTAAAGCCAGTACTGATGGTTTCCTTGCGTTCTTTCCTTAAATCCTTCCATTCTGCTTTACATGACCTTGCGACATTTTACCTAACAAGCCCATTTCAGCAAAGAGCTTGTGTAGGAAGGTCTCTGCTTCTTTCTCTTGCAGCTGGACGTGATTTCATATTAGTGTGGCCCAGATTTCAGCATAGTGCAAGCCTTGTAGAAAAGCTGTGATCAGCCTGTGCAGCTACGTCCTCCTACCCAGTTAATTTGTAGAATCCTCAAGGGCAGAAACATGCCCTCTGTAACTCCTGTCTTCTTTAGAACACCCTGCATAGTGCTGTATGTGGAGACACTGGGGGAAAAAGTGCAAGCTAAGAGCCAAACTGCTCTGGAATTTTGAACCCAGGAGGGAAGTGTACAGAGAAGAAAAATAAGAGCAAAGGAAGAAAATAAGTCAAGCACTGGCCATCCCGGTATAATCACAATTTAACACATTTGTGTCTTAAGAACCATTTTATTAAACCTATTCCATGTGGCGTTCTGGTTCGGTTTGTGGTAGTTGCCAGACAGTAGATCTCTACTCTCATATTGCTTGTGGTTTAGTGAGAGAGATATAGAGCATCCTGAAAATAAATTCCAGATGAAAGAGAAGAAATTCATATGGAAGGGAGGGGCTGGAAGAAGGTTGCTTTTTTAGGAACTTTGGGGAAGCCCCTCCCAAAGTGGGGGACCTTCAGCACTTGAAACTGATGCCTTGAACATGGGAAATCTAGAGGATGTTCCCTGAAGGCGCCCTCAGTGTAGGCATTCAGTTGTCTTGTATGTAGGATCTAGGTTCACATACACATATATACATGAATGTGTTGGATGAAAATAGAAAAAATATGTGACATCAAAAGAGAATGGGAACTAATTGAGGTGGAGGAGACCATAGCAGGGAGGAAGGTGGGGCAAGTTTGAATGGTGGGCATGAATATGAACTTAATGTAATAATAAATATATATCATACACAATTCATTATTTTTTAAATAAATTTATTTATTTGTTGTTTCAAGTTACATCTCCATCATATTGTCCTCTTTTCCCTCTTCCCAGCCCCACCCTCCCACCCTTTACCCTCTAACCCTTGCATCCCTCTCCTTTGGAGTGGAGTGTCCTTACATAACAGTCCCCTGCCCCAGTTCAGAAGTCAGATGAGGGCCAAAAGCCTCCTCATACACTGGGGACCTACAAGGCAGTACCACTAGTGAAAAGTGTCTCATTGCCCGGGAGAGAAAACTAAAAAAAAAAAGTCTATGTCCATGTTCCCTTTGGTGTGTTGGTTGTAGTATAGATACCCTGTACTATATAGTTAAAATCTGACTATAAGTGAATAGATGTCATGTGCATCCTTCTGAGTCTGGGTTAGCTCACTCAGGATGAGCTTCTCTAATTTCATCCATTTGGCTGCAAATTGCATAATTTCATTGCTTCTGATAGGTGAGTAATATTCCATTGTGTAGATGTGCCACTGTTTTTTTATAATTTATTTTTTATTTCTTCAAGTTACATCTCAATCACAATCCCCTTCCTACTGCCCCCTCCAGTCTCACCCTTCCACCCTCTTCCCCCTCAATCCCCCCAACCTCTACCCTTTTTTTTGTTTGTTTAAGGTATATCTTTTTCACCCCAACAGCTCCCCCTTTCAGTCCAATAAATGGCTCTTTCTCTTATAACAATAAATACAATACAAAACAACAGAAATAAATAGGCCACAATTATGAGAGTTATATGGCTTAGCATACATTCCCAATGTCCAGTCCATATATATTTGGCACCTGACTTTAGCATTCTACTATCTAACCATCTCCATGAGTTTAAAGTTCTATATCTAACTCAGCTTTCATACTAACTTGCCTCACAATTTTAAAAACATCTTTTTAGATCCAGAACACCCTCTTGATTCCTAAACAACTCAAAATTTAACTATGAGACTCTAGCTATCTATTCCTCAACCACCTCAGAGACCTGAGAGGGATTTTGCAAAGCAAATACAAGACAGGACCACACTAGTAGCCTCTGGCACTAGAGTCAGCTCCCACCTTTGAGTCAAAGGACACAGAGCCCAGAGCTTCCTGAGACTTCTGCCTCACTTCTCCTCCTGCTCTTGCTCTTCAGGGGGAGCTTACCATGACCACTGAGATGGAAAACTTACAGAATGCCCTATTCCTAGATGTGGTCCCAGAGCCCTGGGCCAGGTGAGCCTACCCTTCCACAGCAGGCCTAACAGCCTAGTTTCTGGACCTGCTGAACAGAATCAAAGAGCTGGAGACCTGGACAGGTGATCTGGGTTGTTTCCAGTTTCTAGCTATTACAAATAAGGCTGCTATGAACATAGATGAGGAAACTTCCTTGTGGTTTGGTGAGGAATCATTCAGATGTATACCCAGAAGTGGTATGGCTGGGTCCTGAGACACAGCTATTCCAAGTTTTCTAAGATATCACCAGACTGACCTCCATAGTGGTTGCACAAGCCTGCACTCCCATCAGCAATGGAGGAGGGTTCCCGTTTCTCCACACCCTCGCCAGCATGTGCTGTCATTTGAGCTTTTGATCTTTGCCATTCTGACAGGTGTGAGATGGAATCTCAGAGTCGTTTTGGGTTGCATAAAAGATCTATCTTGAAAGAAAAAAGAAAACCAAACAGGACTGGCCTGTGTGGTAATGATCAGACAGAAGGTCAGCGGGATCCAAGGCACTGGACAGGAGGCCTGTAAGGAGGCCAGCAGCAAAGGCTGTACCTGATTCTGAAGGCTTGAAAAGTCACATGTGAAGGGTGGGTTTCACTGGGAGCAGGGGACCTTGGAAACTCCATGTAACCTGGTTCAAGCCCCATTCAGTTGATGATGCAAATGCAACTCTCTGTGGACTGATTGGACAACAGTACACATTTGGAGAGAGCCCTGAAGGAAGCTCCAATACTGAGCTCTTCAGTTGGAATATGTACTATTTGGGGGTTCTGTGCTTTCTAACGTGTCTCTTAATGGAATGTCCAAATGTCAAAATGGCAGGTCATTTGCTGTTGGTTTTTACTTCTGACTGTACTGTAAGAGAAGTAAAGCATGAAGAATATTCCTTTTTTTTAACATTAATTTATTTTCAAGTTACATCTCAATCAAAGGCCTTTCCCGCCTCCCCTCCAGGTTCCATCTTCCTGCTATCTTCCACATCTCTGTCCACTCTTTCTCCTCAGATGAGGGGATCCCCCTCTTTATTAACCTCCCTCAGTTCATCAGTCATACGACAGCTTAGAGCTTCCTCCTGTACTGGGGCCTGATATAGGAGCTCAGCTAGGGTAATGAGTTCCACTAACAGACAACAGGATCAATGACTCATACTGGGTGGAGTTTTTCAGAGGATAATTATGCTAGGTTCCAGTTTGTTTAGGTCTGTAGATTATAGGACAGTTATCCTGTACTAAATGGCTAATATCCACTTGTAAGTGAGCACATGCCATGTTTATCATTCTAGATCTGGGTTAGCTCACATAGGATGAGCTTTTCTAGTTCCATCCATTTGGTTGCAAAGTGCATGTTTTCCTTGTTTCTGATAGCTCAGTAGTAATTCCATTGTGTAAATATACCACAGAATTTTTTTAACCATTCTTCAGTTGAAGGACATCTGGATTGTCTTCAGTGTCTGGCTATTATGAATAAAGCTGCTATGAACATAGTTGAGGCAGTTTTTTTGTGGTTTATTGAAGAATCTTTTGGATATATGCCCAGGAGCATATATCACCAGATTGATTTCCAAAGTGTTTGTATAAGCTTGCACTCCACCAGCAATGGAGGAGTGTTTCTCTTTCTCCACATCTCCACATTACTTGAGTTTTTGATCTTAGCCATTCTGACAGGTATGAGATGGAATCTCAGAGTTGTTTTGAGTTATATTCCCATGATGACAAAGAATGTTGAGCATTTCTTCAAGTTCCTCTTGGCCACTAGAGGTTCCTCTTTTGTGAATTCTTGGTTTATTTCTGTACCCCAATTTTTATTGGATTATTTGATTTTTGGTGTCTAATTTCTTGAGTTCTTATATATACTTTAGATATTAGCCTTCTCTCAGATGTGGGGCTGGTGAAGATCTTTAGTGACTATAGGTGTGTGGATTCATTTCTGGGTCTTCAATTCGATTCCATTGATACACCAGTATGTTTCTATGCCAGTACTATGCTGTTTTTATTACTAATGCTCTGTAGTACAGTTTGAAATCAGGGATGGTGAGGCCTCCAGATGTTCTTTTTATTGTACAGGATTGTTTTAGCTGTTCTGTTTTGTTGTTGTTGTTTTTCCATGTAAAGTTGGCAATTGTTCTCTCAAGGTCTGTAAAGAATTGTGTTGGTATTTTGATAGGAATTGCATTAAATCTGTATATTGCTTTTAGTAGGATGACCATTTTTATTATGTTGATACTACCTATTCATGAGCATGGGAGATCTTTCTATCTTCTGATATCTTCTTCAATTTCTTTCTTCAGGGACTTGAAGTTATTATCATACAGGTCTTTCACTTGCCTGGTTAGAGCTACCCCCAGAGTGTTTTATATTATTTGTGGCTATTGTAAAATGTGTTGTTTCCTAATTTCTTTCTTAGCCCATGTACCTTTTGTGTAAAGAAAGGCTACTGATTTTTTTATAATTAATTTTGTATCCAGCCACCTTACTGAAGGTGTTTATCAGCTCTGGGAGTTTTCTGGTGGAATTTTTGGGGTCACTTATTTATATTATTATATCATCTATGAATAGAGATACTATTTTTGACCAAAAAAAAAAAAAAAAAGGCCAAAGCCATACAATGGAAGGAGGAAAGCATCTTCAACAAATGGTGCTGGTCTAACTGGATGTCAACATGTAGAAGGATGCAAATAGACCCATATTTATCATCCTGCACAAAAGTTAACTCCAAGTGGATCAAAGACCTCAACATAAAACTGGACACACTAAATCTAGTAGAAGAGAAAGTGAGGAAAAGCCTGGATCTCTTTGGCGCAGGTGACAACTTCCTGAACAAAATACCAATAGTTCAGACTTTAAAAACAACGATCAATAAATGGGACCTTATGAAACTGAAAAGCTTCTGTAAGGCAAAGGACACTGTCATCAGAATAAAATGGCAGCCTACAGATTGGGTATAGCATATTCTTGATGGTATGCTTCTTGTTGATTGTTATTCAACTACTTATTGGACATTTGTATTTCCATTTTCAAAATACCTTGAGTCAGGATTCTGGACTCCATTTAGCTGGGCCCTCTGCTCAAGGTCTCATAAGGTCTCATCTGGAGGATGAACTAGGGAAGACTGTGCTTTCAAAGTTACCTGGTTTATTGACAAAATCATCTTTCCTTTGCCACGTGTTGGATCTCAGCTGCAGACCACTTTCAGTTCCCAGAGGTTTTCCTCATTACCTTCCCATGCAGGCCAATGGGCTAGCAATATGAAGTCTTTAACACAATATATCCCAGTATTGATTATGATATTTTATTGTATTCTGTTAGGTTAGAAAAAAAATCAGAGATCCCATCGTTCTCAAGGGGAAAAGGTTACACGAGGCTGTGGACTTCAGGTGTCAGAAATCACAGGATCATCCTACAGTCACCAATCACACTTGATTCTATGTTAAAAAAAAAGAGGAATGATACTGGTGTTAGGAAATCATAGCCCACTAATATACAATGCTCACAAAGAGATACTTCGTATTTTTCTCTTTAATAAACTTAAGATTTGTTCTCCATAGTCATCTCGTTAGGGAAGAGGGAGGCACGTCTTTTAAATATTAGTTTAAAAATATTATTTTCTTAAGCCCAGAGCCAGAAGGTTTTAGCACAGAATTCTACCAGACTTTCAAAGAAGAGTTAATGCCAATATTCCTCAAAGTATTCCACAAAATAGAAACAGAAGGAACATTGCCCAATTTATTTTATGAGACCACAGTTACTCTGATACCCAAACCGTATAAAGACTCAACAAAGAAAGGGAATTGCAGACAAACTTTCCTTATAAACATAGATGCTAAATTTCTCAATAAAATACTTGTAAACCAAATCCAAGAACACATCAAAAAGAACATCCACCATGATCAAGTAGGCTTCGTCCAATGAGATGTAGGGCTGGTTCAGTATATGAAAATCAGTAAATATAATGCCCCATGTAAACAAACCAAAGGGGGGAAAAAAACACCTGGTCATCTTATCAGATGCAGATAAAGCTTTTGACAAAAATCTAGCACTCCTTCACGATAAAAACCTTGAGAGGTTAGGGATACAAGGGGCATACCTAAACATAATAAAGGCAATTTACAGCAAATTTATAGCCAACATCAAATTAAGTGGAGAGAAACTCAAAGCAATTCTACTAAATTCAGCAAACAAGACAAGGACGTCCACTGTCTCCATATCTATTCAATATAGTACTTGAAGTTCTAGTTAGAGCAATAAGACACCCAAATGAGATCAAGGAAATACAGATTGGAAAGGAAGAAGTCAAAGTATTGTTATTTGCAGATAATATGATAGTATACATAAGTGAGCCTAAAAATTCCATCAGGGAACACTTATAGCTAATAAACACTTTCAGCAAAGTGGGTGGATACAAGATTAACTTTAAAAAAAAATCAGTAGCCCTCCTATATATGAATGACAAACTAAGAAAGAAATCAGAGAAGTTACACTTCTCACAATAGCTTCAAATAATATAAAATATTTAGGGTAACTCTAACCAAGAAAGTGAAGACTTGAACGATAAAAACTTCAAATCCTTGAGAAAGAAGTTGAAGAAGATATCAGAGAATGGAAGATTTCCTATGCTCATAGATCAGTAGAATTAATAAAGTAAAAATCACCATTCCACTGAAGGCAATCTACAGATTCAATGTAATCCCTATCAAAATTCCAACACAATTCTTCACAGATATTGAAAAGACAACTCTCAACTTTAAATAAAAAAAACAAAAAACCCAGGATAGCTAAAGCAATTCTTAACAATAAGAGAACTTCTGGGGGTATCACTATTCCTGATTTCAAGCTGTACTACGCAGATATAATAATAAAAACCACGTGGTACTGGCATAAAAACAGAGAAGTTGATCAGTGGAATCAAATCAAATACCCAGACGTACCCAAAACTATGGGCACCTGAGTTTTGACAAAGAAGTCAGAAATATACAATGGAAAAAAGAGAGCATCTTCAATTAATAAATGGAACCACATGAAACCAGAAAGCTTCTGTAAGGCAAAGGACACTGTCATTCAGACAAAGAGCCAGACTATGGAATAAGAATCATTTTTACTAACTCTACATCTGTTAGAGGACTAATATCCAAAATGTATAAAGAACTCAAGAAACTATCAAAAAAACCCAATCTGATTAAAAAACAGAGAACAGATCTAAATAGATAATTCTCGATAGAAGAATCTCAAGTAGCTGAGAAATTTACTTAAAGAAGGGTTCAACATCCTTAGTCATCAGGCAAATGCAAATCAACATGACTATGAGATTCCTGTAAGAATGGCTAAGGTAAAAAACACAAGATAACAGCTCATGCTGGTGAAGATGTGGAACAAGATGAACACTCCTCCATTGTTGGTAAGATTGCAAACTTGTACAGTCACTTTGGAAATTAATATGGTGGTTTCTCAGAAATTTGGGAATTAATCTATCTCAAGACTCAGCTATACCACTTTTGGGCATATACTCAAAAGATCTTATCACA
Organism: Lophiomys imhausi; assembly: GCA_907164525.1. Classification (NCBI taxonomy): domain Eukaryota; kingdom Metazoa; phylum Chordata; class Mammalia; order Rodentia; family Muridae; genus Lophiomys; species Lophiomys imhausi. The sequence continues at coordinate 1,814,803 of CAJQZJ010037361.1, read as the reverse complement.
AGGACATTTATTCAACCATGTTCTTTTCAGCTTTATTTGTAATATCTAGAAACTGGAAACATCCTAGATGTCCCTCAACCACAGAATAGATAAACAAAATGTGGTATGTTTACATAATGGAGTATTACTCAGCTGTTAACAAAAATGACATCATGAAATTTATAGGCAAATGGATGGAACTAGGGAAAGAAAACATTTTGAGTGAGGGAACCCAGACACAGAAAGATAAATATGGTATGTTTTCAGCTATAAGGGGATATTAGCCATTAAGTAAATGATAACCAAGCTATAATCCATAGACCTAGAAAGGTTGGGTAAAAAAAGAGGGTTCTGGTAAAGATAAAGGGATTTTCCTGTATCCCCTGGGAGGGAAAATAGAATAAATTTTACAGGTAGACTGGGGTAGGAGTGAGGGGACGGCCGGGATATGGGGTGGAAGGAGAGAGTGCAATGAGAGCCAACTGGAATTGGGGAGACACCTGGGGTGGGTGTGGAAACCTAGTGAAGTAGAAACTTCCTAGAATCTATGAAGGTGGACCTAATGAGGACTCCAGGTAATGGAAAAGACAGTCTCAACTGGTCATCTCTTGAAGCCAGTGGCTAGACTAGGTTGCATTCAATTGAGATATTGGCCAAGGAGGCCCCATGAAAATCCCTGAACAACCCAGGCTAATAGAAATGGTTGTTCTCAAAACTGACAGTCGGCCCATTGCTAAGGACAATACCCACACATCTCATTGAACATGGTGAAGTCAAATTGGTGCCTACATGGAGCCCTCATACCTACATTCTAGTCTCTGGTGGGGGAAAGTACTCTGCAGGCTTCCTAAAGAGAAACATGAACACCAACTCAGCCACAAAATCTTTTACTTACAATCTGTTCTGCCTACAAAATATGCTAGGGTAATGGTGGTACAGAACTTGTTGGAGTAGCCAATCAATGTCTGATTTAACCTAACATCCAGTCCACAAGAAGGAACCCACACTCAACACTGCTTGTCTAATCAAGAACAAGAGTCTAGATAGCCCAAAGAGACATAGGGTAAAACCAAACACCACTGGTCTAAAAAACAAATCAATAAATTGATCCCTAATGATATTCTTCTATACCATAGATTAGTGCCTTATCCAGTAATCATCAGAGAGGCTTCCTTCAGCAGCAGATGGCAACAGATGCAAAGGTTCACAGTGAGACATTATATAGAGTCTAAGTTGGAAGTTTCCATCAAATTCCTCCCCTCAGAACTCAAGGAAATCCCATAGAAGAAGAGGTAGAAAGATTGCTAAGAGTCAAGTGGTATAGAGGACACATCGAGAGCAAGACTCTCTGAATCAACTTAGCAAGGTGCTTATGAACTCGCAGAGATTGAAGCAGCAAGCACAGGGCCTACACTGGTCAGGCAGCTATGGCCTTCCTATTATATAATTTACTTCTTAACAATTCATCTACCTTTTACTCACTGTATCCAATTACTTATTCTTACACTTACTTGACATAAGGCTAATTGGCTCCAATGCTCTTTAAAATGTCTTTTACCTATTTGCATTGGTCTACACCAGGTCCTCTCCATATATATTTTATCTGTTAAGTTGGTATTTTTATGGGACTCCTGACTATGAGAATGAATTTGTCTCTGACTCTTGTCCCTGCTCTTGAGACTGTTTTCCTCCTGTTGGGTTGCTGTGTCCACTTTGATATGATAGTTTCTGCTGTTTCTTATTATATTCATGTTATATTTTATTTTGTAATTTTTGGTGGATATCTCCTAGAAACCTGTTCTTTTCTAATGAGAGACAGAAAGGGAGTGGATCCAGAGGGGAGAAGAGATGGGAAGAACTGAAAGGAATGGAGGGAGGGGAAACTATAATCAAGATATATTGTATGAGAAAATTATCTTTTTAAAAATATTTTTTAATGTATAAAGAAGGAAAGTTTTGATTTTTATGGCAGCCCAAGGCTACCTTGTAATTCTTGAGGTAAAATCATTCTATCCCATGCTAGATATTCCAAATAAATCTATTGGCATTTCCAATAGATTTTGAAACATTCTAAGAGGTAAATCTGTCTAAAAGATAAACCTTCTTAGGAATATTTACCAAGTAAGTATCCTCCATTCACATTCACACAATGCTCTGGAATCTTTGTAAATAATGTAAACATTATAAGAAGTTGTGGGGGTGGGGGCATGGTGGGAGATATGAATTACATCAAAATAACCTAGATATTTATTCAGCCTGCAGAGTCTGGCAGGCTCAACCTCCACACCCTTTCAATAAATATTTGCCTTAAGTTGTCACTCTTGTTAAGGTAGTATTTTCATAGTTCCTGGTTACTTCTGGGATGTGCAGCCCACCAAGACATTAGTGACCATTGGATCCCAGTCACCCTAGGTTATATCTCCCTGCTGACCTCCCTTGATATGTACAGTTGGTGTTTCCCAATCTCTTGTAAAGTCACAATTAAACTGGTCCCCAGGACAGGACTCTTTTACCCCTCCCTTCCAGCCAGGTTGCTGGTCCCATGTCTCTTCCATCTAGAATATCTAGACTTGCTTCTATTTTAGGTTGGGTTTAGTTCAGATTGGGAAATGCCTTTTCCCCTCACCCTTGAGAATCCAGTGGGGTAGGTGAAGGGGCATATTTTAAATCTCAAGGGAGGGACCTATACTGTTTCCTTGATTCAGACAACCAGTTAGTTCAGTTTCTGCTTTAGGGTGTGGCTGTGCCAACCTCTCTGGGTTTCCTTGGTCAAAGACACAGAATTTAGAACCTGAAAGTGTTGATTAAGACAAGTGCCACAACTTTGATTCACTAAGTATGAATAAATTAGAAATTCAGACATACTCCTAAATGCTAACACACTTAAAGGTGAGGGGGAAAGCATTTGGCAGAACACATCTGAGGAGGTGTTGGCAGCCACACAGCATGCTTGACAAATAGCCAGATATCATTTGCCAAACCTGAACACGGCCAGCTTTTCTCATCTCCACATTAAAGGAACATTAAGGTCTTTATCTATTGGCCGGAACATATTGAAGAAAAGGAATTTCAGAGTTGAGAGTAATGTCCCTTTCAAAAAATGACCTCCTTCTGCCTCATCATTTCTGAGATCTTACTGTGCACAATATCCAATAATGTACTAGTTTGAAGTTTGCAAATAGATAAAAGATATTTTATGGAGTACTGGGGCCAATTAGCCTTATTGTGTCAAGCAAGCATAAGAATGAGGAATTGGCTGCAGTTGGTAGAAGGTAGAAGAATTATCAGGAGAGAAATTATGTAATATGAAGACCATAGCTGTCTCATGGTATGAAATAGCATCCCATGAGACCCCTGACAGGCCCTCCAATCCCATGTGGTCATCACTAAATACACTGACACATGAATAGCACTAAATGGACAAAGTATGTGATAGATGTATATGTATAAGACAATATATAATATGTATGTAACAAAAATAATTGTAGAAGAAGAGGTCATAAATCCAAGAGGGAAGGTGGTGGAATTGGAGGGGGAAATCAGAAGGGTAGAAATAATGTGAATACAATATAGTCATGTATAAAACTATCCAACATATTTATAAAAAAGTGTCTCAACATATCCAAAGTACAAAGCATAAAACATAAAATCTTCGAGGCCTCAAAAGAAAGAAAATATCCAAATGACTGTGATTATTTATATACTTTTCTTTCTATTATCATTGTCCCCATTGATTAAACACTTGGAAAGTGTGTAGAAGTAGTCTAAGAGGTACGAGGTTGGAGGGATGGCCCAGTGGTTAGGAGTATGTACTACTCTTGCAGTTCCTAATGCCCATGTCAGGAGTCTCACAATGGTTTGTCACTACAGCTCCAATGGAATCCAGTGCCTTTGACCTCAAACCGCATCTATGGAGCACACCCACATAAATACACACACACACACACACACACACACACACACACACACAATTATGAATAAAAATAAAAACAGCCTAGGTATTATGCTATACTCTTTGCAGATGACATTTGTAGATCCTCTTCTAGTTCCCAGCATGAGTATTACATTATTTGGACAATGATCTTTGTAATATTCTTAATCTTGGGTCCTGATGCAAAGGCATATATGGTCATCTCAAATACCTGACTGTGAGAGGTCCCCTTAGAGTTTCCAACTATTCACACACAGTTTTTTGCCTAATCTTAAGCATATTATAGAGCCCCATAGTAACTACGAGGGAGGAGTGATCTAGTCCCTTCCCAGGTATGCTAAGAAGATGGAAATAGTGTTGCTTCTAGTTAATAGACTAAGTGAACCTCATGAATGCCACCAACTCTCTACTCTGCCTGTGTGAGACATGACATAGTAGGTGAGAACCTGTCGCACTCCAGACCCAACCCCACTACTTCCCATATATTAGAATTCATTTTATCTTTGCAGTAACCCCTGTCGGTTTTCAGGCAAGTGATTGCTAGTTTAAAGTAGTTTCGGAATTACCTAGCTTCTATAACAAATGCTTTGTGCATCTCATTGGCCATCCCATAATAAACAATTTATTTCTTGTTAATATCACAGCCCATGCTATGATTGGCAGACACTGAGAGGAAAGAAAAAACATGGGGCATCGTAGGGGAAGCCTTAGGGGCCAACCCAGTAACAGCATAACCACTTGTGCCCAGTTTTCACTGGGCAGAACTTGATATAGAGGCAAAGGGAGAATGGGAAATGAGGCTTCCAGTTGTTCTCAAGAGGGGAAGATAATCAGGATGGTAAACACATAACAGTGTTTGGGCCATAGACAGGTCCCTGATTTGACAGCTGAGGAAGTTAAATCACCAGAAGTCTCAGTACCCAGTACAGCAAAGCTTGGTCTCTCTTATAGCAAGGGCAAAGTAGGATGGGAGCTTGCTGGAAAGCCAGTCTGGCTAACTCAGTGATCTCCAGATTGTGACAGAGACCCTGTCTCAGAAAATATAGTGGGGATAGTGGAAGACAACTGACATCTGCCTCGGGCCCCATAGAACAATGAAAGTATGTGTGAGTGTATGCATCTGTGCACACACACACACACACACACACACACACACACACACACACACACAC